>WNWU01000007.1:14300526-14331520 GCA_012654045.1 Ptyas mucosa | reverse complement strand
TAACCCTTACAACACTAGGTTTGGAGGGCAGGCATTTATACTTAACAGTTACCTGTTGGAAAATGTGTGAAATGCTTTTAAAAATAAGTTTTTCTTGTGCCATATGATAGGAAATAATCCATGTCTGAACATAGTGATGCTACAGCAAACAAATGACTGAGGAAACACAATTGAGATTTCGTAAAAATAAAATTAAAGTTCACAAGTTTATCTTTTAAGAGCTGATTATGATTAGAGTTTGAGCACAATAAATATTAATGCAAATTAAAATCAGAGAAAGAATAGAAAGTAAGAAGTGCAGAGAGAGAAAAGGAAAAGGAAAGAATGAGATAAAAAGAAAAGAAATATATAAAAAATCTTCATCACAAGTATAACCAGGTTTGGTAACTCTTTATCCCCTACAAGGTTACAACCAGATATATTTTCTTCCCTTATCTATAAATTAATAAGACATCAACTTTTCAGTCCTGGTCCATGTCATATTTTAACCTTGATCAAATAAACCATACATTCCTTCTTCTTACTCCTGAAAATATTAATCTTTAATTCATTGAAATATTTTAGGATTTGATCTTTCTTTGATTCTTCATCCCAAATAATAAAACAACAAAGAAACAAAGGTTTCTTCAAAGCTTTAACAACACTTTTGTAAATTCCATAAAAATATTATCCAGGTTATTTTAGATAGATAGATAGATAATTTTATTTCTATACCGCCCCTCTCCCGAGGGACTCGGGGCAGTGCACAGCCAAATAAAAAACACAATACAAACATCATAATTAAATTTAAAAATTAATTAAAATTATTACATTTACAGCCGAAATTCATTAAAAACCCCAAAATTTAAAAAACTCCAAATTTAAAACTCCATTATAAAGATAGCCCTGCCTGTTGGAAGAGCAGGGTCTTGAGGACACAGTGAAAAACTCAGAGGTCGGAGATTGTGTGTATTTCTGGGGGCAGTTCATTCCAAAGGGCAGGGGCTCCCACAGAGAAGGCTCTCCCCCTGGGTGTCGCCAGCCGACATAATTTGGCCGACAGCACCCTGAGGAGTCCCTCTCTGTGGGAGCGAACTTTTCTTGGTTTAGCATGTATAATTCCCCTTTATTTTTACAAAGCCAGCTTCCTTTGTATATCTAATAAAGAGTCCTTATGTGGGTCCAGGTCTGTCATGTGTATTTCCACTTTAAATGCCTTCTTTATTTTCTAATCAATATTTTTACCCAACATTTCCAATTCTACTGTTTCTGCATCAAGCAATATTTGTTTCACATCTGTCATTCCTTCATTAACATTTTAACACAGTCTACCTATTGAAAGAGACATTGTTATCGATATATTGTGGCTTCTACTAAAGTTAGCAAACTAGTGTCCTTTAAAAGGCTCTATCATGGTTGATATCTTCACTGGGAGCACAAGGAGATATCTTCATCTTCCAGTGCTCAAACTTGCAGCAGCCCGCTCTCCTGTGGAGCAGGTGTCTGAAGCACACGTGAATGATTTAATTATGCTCTTTTTTTATTTGGAGAGATTAAAAAAAAACCCTTCAGTCTTCTTGTTGTTCTTCAGTCTTTGCTGTGTCATCATTTCCACTCTCCCAGAGAAGTGTTTAGCTTGCCATGTCTCACTTGGAAGTCTGGACTTTTATGTCTTTAATGTAATTAAATCTGTCTTCAATTAATTTGACGAAAATACCACTGAATAGCAAATTCATAATAGGAAATTAAATGTATGTAAATATTGAAGTAGATATGACATTTATCTGTTAGATGATGGTATACGTACCGACATGTATATATTTATTTATATATTTAGTCAAGCATGTATTAGATAACAGATATAAATATAAACATAATTATGAATACATGAAATGGATATGAATAAAAGGGAATATTAGGACAGGGACGGTAGGCACGCTGGTGTGCTTATGCACGCCCCTTAAAGATCTCTTAGGAATGGAGTTGACAATAAGAGTAAAGTTTTGGGGGTTTGGGGAAGAAACCACAGAGTCAGGTATTGCATTCCAGGCATTAACAACTCTGTTACTGAAGTCGTATTTTCTGCAATCAAGTTTGGCGCGGTTTACCGCAGTTTGTATCTGTTATGTGGTCGTGTATTGTTGTGGTTGAAGCTGAAGTACCCATTGACAGGTAGGACATTGTGGCAGATAATTTTATGTACTATGCTTAGGTCGGACCTAAGATGGCAAAGTTCTAAGTTGTCTAAGTCCAAAACTTCAAGTCTGGTGGCATAAGGTATTTTGTTGTGAGCAGAGGAGTGGATATTTCTTGTGAAATATTTCTGGACTCGTTTGATTGTATTAATGTCCAATATGCGGTGCGGGTTCCAGACAGATGAGCTATATTCAAGAATTGGTCTAGCAAAAATTTTGTATGCCCCAGTTTGCAGTTCAATATTACCGGAGAAGAAGCTACACAAGATTAGGTTAACAACTTTTAATGCCTTTTTGGCAATGCTGTTACAATGAGCTCTGGCACTTAGATCATTTGAGATGAGTTCTTCAAGGTCCTTGACAGAGTGAGGGACATCTACAAGGTCGTATCACTAAGAGTTTAAATACTATTATCAAGTTTTTTTCAATATCCAAAAATATTGCGAATCTGTAATAATAATCTGTTTCTGTCCCAAGTGTATGATACTATTGTTTGCTGTGGAATTTTATTATTAGAGTTACCAATTCTGGGTTGCTACTAATAGTAAAAAATTGTAATCTAGATTTTTTGTAACCAAGACCAGTAAGTCACCTTTTTTTTGCATTCAGAGCGTAATTTTAAAATTATTTTTGCTACATATTGTATTGAATATTGCAGAACTTGCAGTTATATTACTGTGTACAGGAATAATTTTGAATATGCAAAATCATTACACTAATTTCAGTGAAATTTAGTGGATCATATTCCATCTCTTTTTCCAGATTGATCAAAGTTTTTGGTTTCAAATGCCACTGAATTTCAATTTTGTAGTAACCAATGCTATAAGCAAAAATTTCTTTATAGATTATTTCTTTTAAAACATCAGTAAGAGCTGTCTCCCAAAATGCACTATTGTTGGCCATTATTATTCTTTGAAATGGAACTTGGTTCCAAACCTAGTTAAGAAATTATATTAAGCCTCTGAATTTTCTTTTTTCTTTTCTTTTTTAAAAAAGAGCTAAAACTATTTAAACGAATTAGAACCAAGCCACAAAACGTGATAGTAAATGTCAAGATGAAAGGATCAATATAAGAGCAACCTACAATAATACTGACAATTTTCTGCTTTACAAAGATTCCTGATAGCTCCAAATCTGCAGTTAAACTCTGCATAAACTCCATGAATTATTACAATGTGATAAAATTTGGGAACAAAAAAAGTGATGACCCTTATATGGACAGTGGAGCAGTTCAGTCTCAGATAAACACAAGAAGGTCTGAATTATTGTCCAATCACTTTTTACTTCAGTAGTGACAACAGTATTGCATTTCAGTGTTGCCGCTAAGAAATTTTATTTGCAGGAGTCAATGGTTTTAGAAAAAGGCATACTCTTTGAATGTCATGTGTATTATTTGTGAACAAAAGCCATTTTTGTCACAGAAACAACAATATAAAACTTTAAGCTATCTTATTTTTTTAAAAAAAATATTAAAATCAGTTTAAAAGGTCATTGTGCCAATCATGAAGAGTTAAATATTAAGCATTAAATAGACATTAAATGTATTGTTCATTACACTTGAGCATGTATCTATATGCATACTACTTGTTCTGTGAGAACATAGAAGAATATCTTCCACAGAACAGAATTTGCTTTGATTATTTAACTGAAGTCACACTGAAAGGACAAGTCATGTACATTGAAGGATGTAAGGGGGAAATCAGCATGTACCATCTTGTCATTCAACCTGGCTTAAATACTGGTAGTCCTCAACATATAACCACAACTGAGCCCATAATTTCTGTTCTTAAGTAAGTCAAACATTTGTTAAGTGAATTGCCCCATTTTATAACCTTTCTTGCCACAGTTGTTAAGTGAATCACTGCAGTTGTTGAGTTAGTAACCCGGTTGTTAAGTGAATCTGGCTTACCTATTGACTTTGCTTATAAGTAGCTCACAGCAATGGTCATAAACATGAACCAGTTGCCAAGCATCTGAATTTTGATCACATGATCATGAGGATGCTGCAAAGGTCATAACTGTGAAAAATGGTCATAAATCACATTTTTCAGTGCTGAAACTTTGAACAATCACTAAATGAACTATTGTAAGTCGAGGACTACATCTGAATATAACTACAGTCTTTGTTTAATATGCCCAAGAGTAAACTTATCAATTGCCTTTTAAGTCCCTTACTATCATGCATTGTCACATCTATTAATGACATCATCCTTGATCTTTCTCAGTTTTTGTAATGTATTGGTTTCCATCATTACCAAAATACATTGCTTCTACTTTTACACACATTATAAAACTATAGTGTTTCCTCAATTTCTCATATTTTTTTCCCAGTAAAACAGTCCTATCCTCATGGTCTCCTCTTTGATTTGCTGTCATTACACTGTTCTCCATTTACGTTTACTAACATTTGCTTTTCCCTAGACGATGAATAGTCAGTCTCTATATAACTGGAATATTTGAATACAGGACATTCAAGTTAGAAAACACGACTTGCAAAAATAATAAGAAAAGGGTTGTTTCTTTTCCCCCTCTTTTGGGAAAATGATAAGAGGTCTATAGAGTCTACAAATGTTCACATTCATTTTGGCATGAAAGTGGAGTAGAAAGATAATTAAAAAAATCCTTTTGCTTTTAGAAAACTTTGGAAATCCGACTTAACAAAAAGCTTTCATACTATGGTTTACTAGTAGGAAAGGTATTGGTAGCATATACACAAGCAGATTAAATCAGTTGCAGTTATGATGTGATTACAGAAAGTTCTATTTTTCTCATTCCCTCTTTCCCTCTTTCAATTTCATTATATTACAAATGTGTGTATATATACACACTTTGAAATAAAGGAGACTTTTCTGCTGTCTAATATATTTAGATAATCTGTTATTAGAACATGTTATCTCCATGCCATTAATCATATATCTTCATGAGTGTTGAAGAAACCATCATCATCATCATCATTTCAAGATAAACTTCCAGCTCTTGGAGAAAAATACTGAAAAAAATATAAACAAATAAAGCCAGAAATAATCTTACTACATATTTGTGCTATGAGCAGTAAAAGAAGATTGTGGAAATAAATGTTATGTCCATTACTGAGAGAAAATTAAAGTAGTGGTTTAACTATAACTGAAAACAATTGATAAATTTATCAAACTTGCTCAACTTTCATCTGTTCTTTAAAAAAATCATTTGTTTAATTATCATTATTTCTGCTAGACATCATTAATCATTTTGTTTGCTTAAGAATGTTATGTTTTTGTGTGCATATATTGTTGCCACCATGAGGAAGACAAGATGGTTCATTTTGTAGGGACGGGGCATGACTAAAGTACAAAACTGCATACAATTTTCTGTGTTGTATTAGGGACAAATATTTCCTTTGATGTACATTTGCATTCAGCAGAGCACCGATGATGGAGATAGCTTACAGATGCAGAAGCAATTGCTTTTTAAGCTTGGAGAAAAACAGTTGTTTCACAATAAAAGACTTTAATTTTATTTAATTCATTATAACTGAAAACGGATAAAAACATTTACAATATACATTCACACCAGATGATTAGGACTGAGTAGGAAACACCAAAAGACATGAATAGAAACTAAATAGTTATTAAGATTTCTTCTGCAGTTCCTTTTCTTTTTAACTAGCAATGGTTTAATTTTTCAAGAATGTTGCTAAATGCATTAACAGCTGTAGTAAACGCAAGTGAAATAACTTTAGTGAAGAGTTCTTGATGCTTTCTGATCTTTTCTTCCAGATATTGCATTACCCAAACTAGGTAATTATCAGTTCTAGTATGGAGTGGGGTTTGCTCTAATTTTACATTCAAGGGCAGGGGTGTCAAACTCGTACCATCACATTGTCGTCACATGACATATCACAACTTTTTCCCCCTTTGCTAAAACAGGGGTGGATGTGGCCAGCGCATGACACATCCAGCCTGTGGGCTGTGAGTTTGACACCCCTGTTCTAGTGGCTTGCCCTGCCAGTGTTGGTGGGAGTGGTCTAGTGGGATTTTGTTGGATTGTTTACTGTTAGTTTGCTTGGCAATTCCTTGATTGGGGTTTTGGAGTATTGTTTATTGATCTGATTTTAACCTTGATGTTAATTTCTGTTCATCTGGGTATTGATTGTTGGTGAGGTCTTCTTGTTCTCGTTTTGGTTGTTGATGTATATAGATATTATATCTATATGCCTGTTGATGACTAATTTGTTAGGGTGCCAGGCTTCTCTAGCATTTTTGGACTTCGTTTAGTTTAGCATGGTCACAGTTTCACAGTTGAAACTCTGGTTAAGTCTATTCATGTGTTGTGAAATTAAGGAGTCTTTTGAGTGGTGGTAAAAAGGTGTTCATGGATGTGTTCTGCTAGTCTTCTGCCTCTTTGTGATGGTTGTGCTATATTGGGTTAAGTGGTTTATATGAAGTTACACGGATATCCATTTTGTTGAAGATGTTGTACAGACGATCTGTTTCCTTTTTCTGGTGTTCAGAGGCTTTAATGATGGGAAAGGTAGAAAAAAAAGAGGGCAACCAGTTGCAATATGGATGGACTCAGTTACAGTGACTAGAAATGCATCACTGGAAGATCTGAAAAACCAAATTAGGGATAGATTAGCATGGAGAAATGTATGTGGTCATTAGGAGTCAACACTGACTTAAGAGTGTTGACATCAGCATCAATCAATAAATTCCATAAAGAAATAAATCCTTCTGTTTTCCAATGAGAGAAAGAAAATACTATTTTAGTAATGATCTCACAAACACAAAGATTATATCAATCAGTATGAAATATTCTTGTCGAGTACTGTGGAACATTGAAAAATTACATTGCGGATGGCTTAGATGTTGTTTCTGAATTGTGTGTGTGCTGGTTCAATTTATATTGCTGTGATATCTTAAAAAACAAAACCAAGAAGGAGTGACTTTAAGGATATCCAAACTAGTTCACTTTATACCTTTGCTCACCTCAAAAAATGTTAAACTTAAATTATTAAAGAAATATGTTACATTTAAGAAGGAACATAAGAAGACAAAATATCCGCCTCACATCCAACTACATTAAAAAATACCTCCTGCCCAAAAAAGTAATGAGCTTGTGCTTAGGAAAGAGCATTGTGCAACTTAATGCAAGTAATGAACCTTTCATGTGAAATGATATAATGTCACAACTCATTTGCATCCCACTTAAAGTGTAATCAGGTTTGCCTGACAGCATGGCTTATGGCTGAAAGAGCAGACCTGGCTGCTAAATTAATCCAGAGACCTTCTAGTTAATAGCATTTCGCAAAGCAAATTTTAAACACTTTAAACTTCTTAAATTCTCACTTTACATGACAAATTAAAACAGGAAGCTGGCTAAGGCTAAGAAAAGCCGGACCTAATTAAACCTCAAAACTCATTTAACAGGGAATTGTAAACTATGCATAGGAGATAAATCTGTTCAGCTCGTGTTAATGCAAGCTACCTAATTTCATAAAAGCAAGCCAACATATAAACTGAAATTCAGTTATGCTTTTCAAAATCCATACATTTGGAAAAAATGTGGGAAAATTGTGATATTAGTGAAAGGAATGTACAAAAATGAATTGCATTATGAAAGTTGCTTGCAGAATTATATGTTAACTGAAAATGCATAAGAAAATGTATATACAATATAAAATATTTGTGCAAAATATAGTGGCCATATAAATTCTTTTTTTTAAAAAAAATCAAATTGATTATTAAATAGTTTGAATTGAAATCAAAATAGGACAAGCTGAAACCAAATTTGTTTTGACAATGTGTTAAACCACATTTTAGTTATCTGTGGCTTAAATGAATTAACCCAGTTTCTCTCTCATTATGTCTGTCTATCTGTCTGCCTTCCTGCCTGCCTGTCTGTCTACCTATCATCTATCTAGCTATGTCCCTTTTACCATATGGTGCAGAGGATCTTAGCATCACTGGTGCTCACCAAAGAATGAACTAGACTAGTGGCTCTCAAACTGTGGACTGTGGGCTCCTGAGGGGCCGCATTGTCATCACAGGGGTCCACAAAGGCTTTAAGAAATGTTATGATTTAAAACTTGAGTAAAGTCTTGAAGGTCCATGTCCATGGTCTGTGGCCACAAAAAAATTATTTAAAGGGGGTCCGTGGTGAAGAAAAGTTTGAGAACCACTGAACTAGACTGAGCACGGGTGAGAGCCCTATTAATGCCTATCTGACAGTAAGGGCAGCGAAGTGTCATTACTTTTCTGTCCTTTTTGTATCCACAGAATACCACCCCATCGCTCTGTTTCAGGTAACACAGACCCTCCCAGATAAGGAGGGCTTAGAGCAGTGATGGCAAACCTTTTAGATACCGAGTGCTGAAACTGTGCACATGTACATGCCCAAATGGAAAGGTATGTGTGAACGCATGCATGCATGGACATGCACACAGGTGCATGTGTGGATATGTGTGAACATGGACATGAACAGACATGGGCACATGTACAGCAGAGACCTGAAGACCAGCAGCGCGGCAAGAGGTAAGATCTTTTTCTTTCGTGAGCTTCTGTTTCAACGTTTTCAGGGAAACAGAAGCTCATGAAAGAAACACCAGAGAGCTGACCTGAGGCAATGGCACGTGTGCCAGGAGAGAGGGCTCTGCGTGCCACCTCTGGCATGTGAGCCATAGGTTCGCCATCACGGGCTTAGAGAATCTCTTATAGGGGCATGAGGAAGAATTAGCCCAGCATCTGTTGGATACAGTCACTTAGGTTTGTTAAACTTATTGGACCTGTTTTCAGGACTGTGAGCTCAGACATCTGCCTTTTAGAGCCATGCCCCTCCTGGACTGTTAAAGCGGCCCAGAACATTATGTGAATGGGTTATGGTGCTGGTCAATTCTTCTCCAAGTGAAGGAGTGTTTCTGTACCTCTTAAAGAGGCTGTGGTTCACCCCTCTTCAAAAGCCATCACTGCACTGCACTATACTGGGCAATTTCCATGTAATATTTTACCTTCCTTTTAGGAAGAATGTGTTGAAGGTGGTCATGCAGCAGCTTCAAAGGATCTTGAAGGGCATGCAATAGCTTCAGAGGGCCTTGGAGGAAGTGGATTATTGGGACTCTTTTTCAATCAGGATTCAGACCTGATGTATCCATTCTTGCCCCTTGGTGGCTTTTGATACCATCAACCATGATATGCATTTGGACCATCTCAGAAGATTGGGGGTAGGTAGCATGACATGTTGTTGTGCTGGTTCAACCCCTTTCTTGAGGACCAATTTCAGTTATGTTCATTGCAAAATAGAAACCCTACTCCTGGCCCTATTATCTATATTTTATAACATCTACATGAGCCTGCTGAGTGAACTCATAGGGTGCCATGAGGTATATATAACCCCTGGAGAATTAAGTGATGCCTGAATATTTTATCCTTATTTCTGAAGTCTATGAGAGTCTGTATGGGGAACAATGCCCTGGCTGTACCCTCACAAGACCGAATGGCTTTGAGCCAAGGGGCTCTCTGGTTCAAGGACTTGGCTATTTGGGTGCTGGATAGGATTGCACTATCTTAGATAAACACAGTGTTAATCTGGGGGTCTTCCTAGACTTATGAATCCTGCTCAAAGAGCAGGTGGCAGTCATGGCTAGGAGGGTCCCATTTTGATTTATCTCAGTACAAACACTTATCATGTGCTCTCTACCAGCCTATTAAAGGTGGATAGAATCTATAAGAAGCAAGTGATCTCATAGCACATCTATCAAAAGTCACAAATGTACCAATAGTCAAACCATAGGTTATTTAGGCCTATTTGTAAACAGTTTCAGCCTGAAGTCCTCACAGTGATGTGTGACATGGATTTATTGAGACACTCCATTACAATATGTATAAGGGGGATTGCACTCTCCACCAGCTGTTCTTTTTGAGTAATCTTCAAGAACAGTTCCATATGGACTGAGTTAAAGAAGTATAGTAGAATAATATAGTATTAGGCTGTTGAGATCAGAAGCAAATGTCTGCTCCAGAAATGTTCCTAACTGGAGCAACCCAGTAATATAAGAAGTCCTGTAATACATGAAATATCAGGTTATTATGTTTCATGTCTGAATATTTCTTATTACCTTTTGCGTAAGTCTCAGAATGCTGTTACATTTATGAATTTCTTTACAAAATGAAATAAACTCTTTTCTGTCAGTCTAAACAATTTCTGTCAATAATTTTGTCAGAGAACTACTGAAGGCTTAACAAAAGAGGTACAACATAAATATATAATGTGAATTTCCTTGCTTGAGTCTTGATAATCTCATATTATTTTTTTGTTCGATATGCAATCAATTTGGGGCTCTGCTGAATAATCTGAATTCAGTTTTCCGAAGTCATAGTTTAGAGAACACTTCTTATGGATTTCTTGACCACACTGATGACATCATTCTCCCATCTAGTGGCAAAAAGAAGCAAAAATCTAACATGCTGAACAATAGTAACAAAGAAGCAATGTGTCTAGTCTCTATATATGTGACAGAACATAGTTACAAAGAAAGGATGCAATTCCATTTTGCATTTTCTCAAAGCACTAAATTCACCTTAACTTTTGTTTTTGCTTTTAAATATCCAATTTATTCATAGATGTAATATTCAAAACACGTATCGTGTTGTATTACTATACATTGTTTAGAATATCCCCATTTCACATAGCAATGCAGTTGCTGAACAATCACCAGCAGCTACTGAAGAAAGAAAGTAGGGAAAATAAGGAAAGCCAAATTTAGTCACTTAAATCCTTTCTAGATTAATGCTATGACTTTATATGCTCATTTGAAGATTTAATTTAGTTCAGTATGAATATATTGGGATAAATCTGAAAAATTAAACAGAGAATTGTTTACTAGCTCATCAATACTTCCCCATATTATGCTGTATTCTGCCTAAATTGATAGACAATAAGCAGATTTCTAAGATGTGAAATACTTGCCCACCACAGTAGCAGAGTTGGGTTTCAGAAGGTTCTGACCAGTTCTGGAGAACCTGTAGTAGAAATTTTAAGTAGTTCGGAGAACTGGTAAATACCATCTCTGACTGGCCCCGCCCCCATCTATTCTCTGCCTTCCAAGTCCTAGCTGATCGGAGGAAATGGGGATTTTGCAATAACTTTTCCCTGGATTGGGGGAGGAAATGGGGATTTTACAGTATCCTTCCCCTGCCACATCCCCAAGCCATGCCCACCAAGCCATGCCACAACCACCATTCTTTCCTCAAAAGCCATCATTTTAAACAACCAGCTGGCCTCAAACCAGACTTTTTCAAAAGGAAGAAAGTGGTGGGGTTAAGAGAGTAGTGGGGTTGCAGTTGCAAAAAGTTCTAAGGAAAATTGAAAATCTGTTGGGATTCAGGCCCAACTGAATCAACATTCGTCACTCTTGTCCTATAGAAGTAGCATAAAATGGAACTTCCTGCTTCTGCTTGATCTTTTACTGGCCTTCAATATCAATTTTTTTTTTATTGAAAAAGTTTTAAAAGTTTTACATACATTTTCTCCCCCCCTCCCCAACCACCCCCCCAACTTCCCAGAGCAAGTACAAAATAAAATACAGCTTAAATTCTCTAAATTAAACTCCATTTCACACTTATTATAATCATGATCATTAAACAAATAGATAAAAGGAAAGCAAGTCTTTTTTCTCCTTATTCCATCTAATTCAACAAAATTATCTCCATTTATAATTACAGCAATTAAAACAATTAAGTATTATCTAATCAAACCTATCATTACTCAATTTGGCTAATTGTTACTTAACAAATTATTAGATCTATACAATTTAACAAAATATTTTATAACTTCTTTCATTTAAAACAAAACAACAACAACAACAACAACAACAAAAAGGAAACCCTCACTCAAAAAACCCCCGATTTAAAAAAAAATTACTATATAAACTCTTCTGTCCTTCACTTTTAAACCATCAAGGTCCAATTATAATTAAAACACTTAATAAGAAATAATATTAACAATAATTTTTTAATTAATAATCAAACCTCTTATATCAATACATATTAACAAATCAACTAAGAACATCATTTAAGAACTTTATCAATCATTTAAATTCTTCATACTAGATTGAACCAATTGCTAATCTTCTTGTCTTCACATCTTCCAACAGCATATAAGATATCTTCATTTGCGTCTACCCACCTAAATAAAAATTGCTTCTGTATATAAAAAAAAAGCCCCCCGAGTGACTTTGTAATTGTAATTATATTTGAAATGATATCCATCAAATCCAGTCAAAAATTAGATTAATAAATTCGTCAGACATATTAGGGAAACCACCAGATCAACTGCAATTGCCCTAGGTCCATAGTCCTTTTGCCTTATATTCATTACCATCAAGCAGGAAACTTCAATTTGCTATATTCAATAGAACTTCTGCGATTGCAATTAAGTCCAAATTTGTTGCAGTCCTTAATAAAATAATCCAAATCATTCAAGTCAGGGCATATTTCACAGCCCAACACACCAGCATTGCTGTGATCTGTTTATTCTTCTCAAATATTCCAATACAGCTGTAGGTTGCCTCCTCATCGTCGCTCATCGCTTAGTTAACTGGCATTAAACTGCTGTCTGTTTTTTTTTCTTTTTCCAAAAAATTCAAAATCTTTAAACAGTTAAACAATACTTTTTAAGGACCATCATCCCATCAAGCAGGGTTATTTTCCATTTCTCCAGTCTTTCTTCTTTTCCTTTTTACGAACTTTCTTCTTAACTTTGATCCCTCTGCCTTTTTTAGCTCCAGTAGAATTTTGCGGTTTTTGGGATTGCATATTATAAAATTTTTGCAGAAATGTAGCTTCTTCCGGAAACAACTCTTTAAGTGCAGATTGAGTTTTATAAAAAAAAATTCGTGGAACCAAAATTTCATCAGCTTCCAACACTTCTTGCTCCTTATTTTGCACAGCATTCATCTTTCTCTCCTCAGTAAAATCTGCTATAATCTGTTGTTGTTTTTTTGCATCTCCCAACTCTTCATTCAATCCCCCACTGCTAGATTGCAACTCAGTATTTCCATGTATTTCATTGTTTCCAGCTTGAGAAGCTTGAAATATAGTATCAATTCTTTTCAATAAAGCAGAGGTAATTGAACTCAAAGCTTCCTCAAAATCAGACCATTGAGGGTTAAATAACCCTCCTTTGCTTTCAAAAAGCCCAGCCATCTTGCCCCCCTTCTTCCTTCCCTTCCAGAAGGACAGAAAAAAAAGGGGAAGAAAAAGAAAAAAAGAGTTTCAAGAAGAAAAAAAAAGGGATCCTTTACAATTTGTAATTTGTATTGCTGCTTCAATTATTATTATTCCTTTCTTGTTACATCCACTTTTCAAAAAGGAGTTTTACGTTTCAAACAGGGGCTTGTCAATAATTACTTTTAGCTTTCACTTCTTCACGCCCCGTTAAAACTCAAACGCCATCTTGCTTTCACTTTCAGCTTAGGAAGAATCTTTTAAAGAAAGTAAATCTTTGGAGTTAAAAGGAAAAAAAAATACTTGCTATTTGATTCATACTGCTTGTGCTCCGCCAGCTTGATTCAAAGAGTATCTATTTAAAGTTGGTGCTAGGATGGTAACGACATCTAGCTCTGCAAAGCAGAGGCATCCAGGGTCCGGAGTACTGACAGGCTTAGCGGGGAGCTCTCATCTTCAAGCACCAGATTATGGGTGAAATCTGGCACTTTCAGGGAGCTCTACCCCACCCGTCTACTCACTTTCCCCCCTCATACCAGGGGGAAAATTTTCAAACCGCAAGACAGCCGATAGTCGCTGTTCTTGCAGTTCTACGAAGCCCTGGACTGGCGCTTCAAAAAGACGCGTCCGGCAATGTCGCAGTCCCACCGGAAGTCCGCCTTCAATATCAATTATCATGGCATCCTTCTGAACTAACTGCAAATATGCGGGGGGGGGAGGGGGACTATGCTACCTGATTTTCTTCCTTAAGTACAATTTCAGATACTGGCAAATCAAATGAGAAACTAGATCCACCTTTGTGTAGCATCCTTTTTTAAAAAATATAAACTTAAAATATGTACTTAGAGTCATGGATGGAAGCATGTATCATTTGTTTGCTTGTTTGTTTGTTTGTTTGTTTGTTGCATTTATATTGCCATCTATTCGCCCATGGCGACTCAAGGCAGCTTACAGAATATAAGACCACATTTAAAGCAAAAAAATTAACAAAAAGAATCAAATAAATTAATATAGTACAATATAACAAAATCACCCCACCCCACCTCCCAAACCCCGGCAACAGCAGATCACAGGAGCCATTTAATGGGCTCTATCCCACTCTGGGTTCCCCAGGCCCACTGGCAGAACCAGGTCTTCAGCACCTTTCAGAAGAATATTAGAGTGGGGCAGTTCTAATCTCTGGGGGAATGATGTTCAGAGTCCAGAGAGAGGGAGCCACCATGGAGAAGGCCCTTCTTCTGGGTTCCACCAGGTGTATCTCCTTTGGGGATGGGACCCACAACATTCCCTGCCTCCCCGCTCCGACGGGTTGGGTAGATGTGACTGGCAAGAGACGGTCCCTCAGATAACCTGGTCTCAAGCCATGACGGGCTTTAAATGTGATAACCAGCACCTTGAATTGCACCCGGAAGCAAAATGGCAACCAATGCAGCTCCGCAGAAGAGGTGTTACATGTGCACACCGGAGTCTGCACAAAACCACGTGGGCTGCTGCATTTTGCACCAACTGGAGCTTCCGGATGCTCTTCAAGGGGAGCCCCATGTAGAGCGCATTGCAATAGTCAAGACGCGAAGTGACTAGGGCATGAGTGACTGAGTAGGGACTGTTGCTCCAGGAAAGGGTGTAACTGGCACACAACCCGCAGTTGCGTCCTCCTGGCCACAACCACCACCTGCTCTTTGAGCAGGAATCATGAGTCCAGAAAAAACCCTAGATTATGCACAGGGTCTGTTTGGGGTAGTGCCACCCCATCCAAGACCAAAGGTGGCAATTCTCCATGAGCCAATGAACCCCAAACCCAGAGTCACTCAGTCTTGCAAGGGTTTAGTTTCAACCCGTTGCTCCCCATCCAGCCCCTAACAGCCTCCAGGCACTGTGAGAGTGACGACACGGCCTCACTTAACTCACCATGGGCTGAGACATACATCTGAGTATCATCAGCATATTGGTGATATCTCAGTCCATGGTGAAAGATGATCTCACCCAGCAGCTTCATATAAATGTTGAACAGGAGTGAAGAAAGTACCGAGCCCCGCAGAACCCCCAAAGCAATGGGCGAAGGCTGGATTTCTCCCCTCCTTTCAACACTGAGAGCCGAGGAAGTGAACCAGGATATCACAAGTCTCCCACTCCCATCCCCTGAAGCTGCCCCAGGAGAATACCATAGTCAATAGTATCATTAGTATGTATACCAAACTGTGCGTTTTAACATCTGGCTGAACAGGATATTGTGGAGGTGTTCTCCTGGTATCTGGAAGCTATGAGGGTCTGGATGGTGATGAACTATTTTAGAGTCAATTTCAGTAAGACAGAATGACTTTGTATGTAAAGCCTTCCAATTCCAAATATTCCAGCTTTGGCTAATGATGGGGCTGCCTTTCCTTAAGCAGAGCTGCTTAGTAATCTGGGTGTCGCTTGAAGAACGGGTAGCAGCTGCAGCTGGGCCTTTTGCATAAATCTACCTTGCCTGTCACATTTCTGCTAAAGCTGTTATCGGTGCCATGTAGTTTGCAGAATGACTAGATAACATTTGAACCATAGAAAAAAAATTCTCCCAAAACTTCATCCTGCTTATTTAATAGCAACTATATACATAATTTAAAAGCCTGATATTTAATACCTGCCACCTTACCATCAAAATAAAAAGTATAAATAATGGTTATTCTGAAGATAGAAAGACTAGAATTTTCACAAACGTAGCATTACAACAGCTCAAATTTGCTATCTGTAACACCCTGAGGAGCTTGATGGGTCACTGAGAATATTCGTATTAAAGATGACAAAATGACTTGAATCAGTAAGTGCTTTAGCATGTGACAGGAAAGAAACTAAATATATCATTCATAAGCCTATGAAAGAATACTGATTCCAAAAGTTCTTTGGCGAGTACAGATAAAATATTTTGCATTTAATACACTTTGAAACTAGAATTACATTATTTAATTGGAAAATTACTCTATTGGAAACCTAATGGCTTTATGAACCCCATCTCTACTTCCTGCCTTGGTGTGGTGGATTGGTATACCTGCTACCACCATCTGTTTTCCAGGGGAACCCTTCACCCAGTATCTTCCTCTGAGCCACAGTGTATGAGAGAGATAAAACTCCCACAAGCTTCATTGCTTTTCCAGGAAATTAAAATGAAAAGAAAAAATAAACAGATTTTCTAGCACCACCTCCTGGCCTTTTAGCATTAGTTGCATAGTTAGCAAAATCCTGCTTTCTTCTTTTTCATTTTAGGAGATAAACCAATCTCACAAGAGACAAATAGACTCAAACTTCATTTTTCAAAAATAAAAGAGAATATGAACATTTTTAACTGTAAGTACTAGCATGAAAAATGAGTGGTGGAAGAGATTAAAAATATAATTGTTCAAGTAAAAGAATATAACATCTTACTCTACCATGAAAAAAATATACAGTTCTGGATAGACAAGTGTTGCTAGGCTGCTCCTACTTAGGGGCAACCCTACTGTAAAGAAATTTTATCTGAGATTAAAAACTGTAATGGCTTGTGGAAAAGGCCTTGGGAGAATGGGCAAAGAGACAATGGTTAGATAAGAGACGGCATAGTAGGCATGGGAAAAGACTCAGAAATATCCATCCCTGTATATCTACTTGGGCTGTAAAGGATAAGGAGGGTGATGGAATTGTACTTTCATACCTGCAAAATTATGTCAATATAACTTGAAAGAGCCTTGGATAATACAGTGGTCTAATGCATCCTGTTATTAACACCAGCTTCCTGCAATTATTGCAGGTTCGAATCTCACCAAGGCCCAAGGTTGACTCAGCCTTCCATCCTTTCTAAGGTAGGTAAATTGAGGACCCAGTTTGTGGGGGCAATAAGCTGACTTTGTATAAATATACAAAAGTATGAAGGCTATTGCTTAGCGCATTGTAAGCCGCCCTGAGTCTCCGGAGAAGGGCGGCATATAAATCAAATTAAAAAAAAAAAAACTTTACAGCAGGGGTGAAATGCTCCTGGTTCGGACCGGATCACCCGATCCGGTAGCGATGGCGGCGGGTGGTTCGGAGAACCGGTAGCAAAAATCTCAGCCCCACCCCCATTCAGCTGAAAAAATGCTTTCAAAGGTTTTAAAAAAGCCTCTGATGATCACGTGGCTCAGCTGGGATCGTCAGAGCCTATTAAAAGCATTTTTTCGGCCGAAGAGGTTGTAGAAAAAATGCTTTTAAAAGTAAAAAAAAAAAGTTGGCCATGCCTACCATCACATTACCCCCACACACAAACACCAAGCCATGCCCACAGAACCGGTAGTAACATATTTTACATTTCACCACTGCTCTACAAGTAAAGTAGAAACAATTCAACTGGTTGTGATTCCTATCTGGTTTACTCCACAAGGTTGACGAAAGTAGTTACCAAGCTGGTATAGAGAAATTAATCCCAAACACAAACAGAAAACAAAATTAAGACTTTAATGTAGTTTTCTGCGGAGACTTACTCATTTCTTAGAAACATTTTCCTGAAGCATCAGCTTCTTATTTGCTTTCCTTATTTTTTTCTCTCAGCTTTTTCAACTGTGTTCCTTTAACTTGAGCTAAAGTAATTTTCCTTTCCTTTTCCTAACCTTAACAATTCTTGGATTTTAAAACAACAAAACAAGGAGAAAGCAGCTGGGGGACATACCTGCTGTATACAAACCAGAGCAAGCATGTATGTTTGAAATGCATAGATATGGACTAAAATACAGGCATCACTATCTGACTAGCTATCTAATGAAATTATTGGGAGCTGAAATCCCACAATACTTTCAAGGCCCTAAGGCTCCATACTCTTACTTTATAGCTTTAAAAATGGTGTTAGTCAAGAAAACCAATAGCAATTTCAGTACTCCAACCTCATCTTATGTTGATAATTCGCACTGCACTAAATCATAATTTAACTAAACTTGGATTTGTATAACAGACTAAGCCAGAACCATGGCAACATTAAGCCAAAATTAAATAAATCCCATTCTGATTAAAACGCAGTGCATTATTTGAGGGAAGACCTGTCTCTAGTTGCTTCTGCCCATCTAATGAGTGGATAGAGTAGGTCCCATCAACCAAGAAGTGTCTAATGCATAATCCAGGAAGTGTGTCTTCTTTGGAAAGATATTCCGTCATGAGATCCAGGTGGTTCTCACCCTGATGACATTGAGGAAACTATTAAAGACATAGTTATTTTCCCTGGCTTTGAGGCAGGCTGAAGGTTAAGCACTTGCCAGATGGGTTTGTTTTGGTTCATGTGTTTGCCTTCAGGCTGTTCATAGTCTCTTTTATGTCTTTTGTCGTCTTCTTTTTTTGAATGTTATAATTGTAAAATGCCCAGAGTTATTGGGAGCTAAGTGGCCTATAAATTGTAGAAACAAAGAAAAATAAACTTGGCCACTTTCATATAAACATTAAAGGCATGTATTGTGACTAAGTCTACTAAATTCAATTGGCATCTGTTTCCACACCATAAATAAAAACTCTATTAATAGATTATAAACTGTTATGCTTTTATTTAAATAATAAAATGCAAAGATGAAAGGAAGCAAAATATTTACACAATTCCAGGTACTGATAATTATTTTATAAAGATATACACACAGTTTATATTTTTATAACCATATCTATAAATTTTCCCTGATGCCAAGACTCTTTCATTTAATCCACTATAGACTTTCTAGTACTGTAAAAGAACTGTATCCAACTGTGTCCAATAATCTATCTTAATCTGCATTAGAACTGGGGGTTAATGCCCCTGCTTCATTTTCATGTAGTAACTAAAGTGATTCACCTCTGTCTTCTATAGTGACTTAATTTGTCATCTTTATAAAAGCTTAAAAGAAATAAAGTAGCTGTATTGAGTGTCCATGCATGCATATGCACACATACGCACATATATTTCAATATAGCAAAAGTAAAAAGTATGCAGAACAAACAAAACAAGATAGTAAGGAAAAGAGAAAATTTCAGGAAATGAAATAAAATAACATGCAATTATCCATCTGCATTTCTATCAAGTAATTATCATATTAATATTTTTATCATCTACTTTGTCCCTTTTAAATTCTGAAATCATTGATTTAAATTTTTTTCTTTCAGCAAAATGTTCATATAAGGTTTCCAAAAAGATTATTCTCTTTTCAGGTCAGCTTCATCATTTCTGTGCATTCAGTTAATTTTATGAGTCAAATTTCCTCTGAATGTTTTTCATTGTGTTTCCATTTTTTTCCATACAATAATCTTGCAACAGTTATATTTTCCAAATTCTTTTCTAACAATTTGATAAATGTCTCTTTTCTTCAAAAGAAAGCCCACCTGCAGGCCTAAAAAGAAAGATCTGCCCACAAGTTTGCTCAGCCAAATCTTTATGATATTCTTGTATTTTTCATCTCACACATGATTCCCACAAGTCTGATTCAGACTGTTTCCAATCTTCTCCCATTAATTGTTTGAAACTGAATTTTTTAAAATATTCCAGACGATGGCTGCAAGAGTAAAGCAAGCAAAGAATTAACAGCTATGTTCATCCTTTTTCCTCCTATTGAATTGTTACAAAGAATAATTAAAATTCTGTACTACATTAGAATGCTAGGATAACTCATTTACTCAAGAAACAAAGTTCACATCTTTGGCGGCTGTTTCTATATAAATATTATCAAACTGCTTTAAAGATCACATTTTATACTAGTGTTTTTCGGCCTTAGCAACATTAAGATGCGTGGATTCCAACTCCCAGAATTCTCCAGTCAGGGAGGCTGACTTGCAAATTCTGAATTTTGAAATCCGAACATTATAACATTGCTAAGGTTGAAAAAAACTGTTTTATACCGTATCTTTCTATTTTTGCTAGGAAACATAAAGTATTCTCTGTAAATATGTAAGACTTTCAGATAGACCACTATGCCAAATTAAGGTAAACCAATCAGTTAAATATACATGCACATGGATGGGATAGGCAAGCAGCACCAGCAGTTTATTCCAAAGATTCTCTCTACGCAAAATAATGCCCCATTCAGCACATACTTGAATGCTTATTCTGTGGAGGTTTCTGAGCTGTGAAAAAATTGCTAGCCTAATGTTTTCTAAACCTACAAATTAATTTATTTTCATAAAGCTGACTATATGATACTAATTAGAGGTTTGGAGATGGGGTAAAAATTAGATAACCACCAATAGGCATTCGGGATATATCAATGTGCATGGAATACAGCATATTACTGAATTCCAGGCCCCAGAAAGGATGCAAAATAATGAAGTTGAAGGATATAAAAGACAAGAAATATGTGAATATTTTTATTGCATTACGTAAAGCTTCAAAAATATATTTGAAATATGCTAAACAATATTTATACTGTATATTATATGAAACAGGAGAATCGAGTTTAAGTAGATTTTGCTATCGGTGGTTTAAGGGACAGATGTTTTATTATTATGTTCAATAATAAATGGGCTATTGGTAGATTCTAAACAAATAGAAACAATTCCAAAGTTAATCTAGATTTTCTTGGTAAATTTATTCTCAATCCTATAGTGGTTTGAGGGTTACAGTTTGATAGACAGCCTGAAGCTCACACCCTGTCTCAGAGAAGTCAAGCGATGACTTTGGACCCTATCTGCTCTTTGAACCGAACTCTTCTCACGATTTATGGAGAAAATAGGAGGTGTACTATGCATGCCATCTGAGATCTTGTATGAAAAGTGGAGTATAAATATAATAAAGTTATAAAACTTTACTCTTAGGATATAAGGCAGTAAAATTCTCTTCCCTATACTAGCCTTTCAATAAGCATAATATAAAAAACGGCATTACAGATATACTTACAAATCAGGTTTTTGGTTATTGTGAACTTCATTTTGAGGAATAGGATAGAGAGCTTCATATGTTCTGTTCACATCTGATCCATGAATTGCAAATGCATTAAATCTGTCAGTGTTGGGAGGAAAATAATTCCAAGGCAAATGAGCACGGCCCCTCCATTTGGTAGTTGCTCTTGAAACTTCAAATTTTAAAGGAAGTTCTTTCTGTGTTAAAGTAAAAAAAAATTAAAACAACAGATTTACCATCTTCTCAGAGTCATTCACATATTTAGAGGGAAATTAGCTCAAATGGTTCACTTACTCTGCAGATATTGTGCCTGCCACAAAGGAACAATACAAGATGTTGGCCATGCCTATAAAAATATAATATAAAGATAACAGAAAAACATTTGCTTCGTATCTCCATTCAGAGTCTACTTATTAATTGTTACATGAAGACAATGCTGTCAACATGCAAAATAGTAGTCATTAGCTAATAAATGAATATGTAAACATTAAAGTTACAGGACTACTTTTAATAAATTTTCCTGCAATGTATAGCCATGATGTTTACATATCTTGAGATAGAGATACACACAAACCCAGTTGCATATTAGCCATTTCTGAACTCATTTGGTTCAGAAGCTAAGCTGAGTTAGGTCCTATTAATACAGGTATCTTCAACTTACGAGCCCAACATTTCTGTTGTTAAGTGAGACATTTGTTAAGTGAATTTTGTCCCATTTTATTACCTTTCTTGCTGTAGTTGTTAAGTGAATCATTGCAGTTGATAAATTAGTAATCCAGTTGTTAAGTGAATCTGGCTTCCTCTTTGCTTGTCATAAAGTCACAAAAGTGATCACAATGACGTTGGACAGTACAATGGTTATAAATATGAACCAGTTACCAAGCACCTCAATTTTGATCACATGATCATGGGATGCTGCAAGGGTCGTAACTGTGAACAATGCTCGTAAGTCACATATTTCACTGGTGTTGTAACTTTGAATGGTCACTAAACAAACTGTTGTAAGTCAAGGACTACCCATACCTGGATAGAAGACTACTAGGCAGGGGTCTCTAACTGGCAGCCCACAGTGTGGTGCCGTGACTCTGACACCCATGTATTAGGGTATCTAGGATTGATTGTTAAACTTGGAATTTTCCTTTAAAGATCCCAGAAGAAAACAGTGACAAAACACTTCTATACTATTTCCAAGAAGAACAGTTTTGTCTAAATAATCATCCGAAATGAATTCAACCTGAATGCATCTCTATTCTTTAAATAACATGGTCTAGTTTATGTTCTTCGTGTCTAGGTATGGTAGTAAAAATGTAGTAGTCTTAAACCCTATCTCACTTTGTTCTATTTGTGTATGGTATAAAATCATTTTAAATCATTTTGCGACTACTGTAAGCAGCTTGTATGATAATACAATTGTCTGGTGGGGTGCAGATTTCCTCAAAATATGAAATCCTGATAAACTAGTTTGAAACAGATTATCAGAATTGTAATTAGCTTACCACAGTTTTACTGTTGCTGTTGTTTTTGCTTTCGGGGCATACCTCAAAAAGAATAATCCTATCTTATGAAAAAACTGATAATCATAGAAACCAAAAAGAATTAGCATCTTTTTATTTTATGTTTCAATTACAGGAAGCCCAAACTATCAAAGACTCTTGTCCTCTTAGATGCATTCTAATCACTATATAATGCTGCATTGCATTATTATCTGTAGTCTTTTAATATGCTATTTTTCATTGCCCCAATAACATTGCTTTTCTTTTATTCAAGCTGTAAAAAGCAGCAGTTACTTTATAAAACGTGGATAGGAATGGGCTTTTGAGTTGGTCATTGTAAAAGTAGGTTGTTGGTTCATTTATTTTTATGCTCTCTATTTGGTATGAAACACCACCACAAAGTATTTCCCAAGACTGTTCAAAAGGTACAGAATAATTCCAAACAAGTACATAGTACCAAGAGTGATACCTTAAAACCTAGACAGCAATTCCTAATACTAGATCCTCTTCAGCTGCATAAATCTATGTCAGCTCTTCCCCAATGTGATCCCTTGGGAAAGAAAGACCCTTGACTCCATTTGGTTAAAAAAGGATTTTTTAACTAAAGGTGTTGGCTGCAGTAAAGTCAAGCTAGCTTTGAATTTCCCATTTCCCACAGTCCATCCCTCTCCCCATGACCAGTCTGTTTCCAGGAAATCAGAGCTCACCAAAATGTTTTAAGAATGCTGAGATGTTTGGGAGAATCCACATTATTTTCTCAGGGTGCCTGGCCTTGGGACGCTGGTACAAACTGGATCCGGGCTGCTCTCATCTTTATTACCTATCATTCCCCCCTCCCTATTTTCCATCATGTTCATACATGGCTTTCAATTGCCCCTTTAGGATGTTTCCAATTCTGGGTCCTCCCTTTTGGACTGCATGCACGAAATGCTGCATGAACACCTCTACAAGGGAGTGTTAGTTTACCTGAATGGCATTTTGATCTATACTGAGACTACGGCAGATTACATAAAATTAGTCAGAGGTGTGCTCAAGAAGCTTTGAGCAGCCAAATTATATGGCAAGCAATTTTACTCCACCAGAGTAAATTGACTATCTGGGCTACTACATTTCCCACGAGGGTATAGAGATGGACCCCAAAAAGCTGCAGGGAGTGCTAGAGTGGACTCCTCCCACACCAGGAAGCAACTACAAAGCTTCCTGGCATTTGTGAACTTTTACCATCAATTCATTCCCTTATTTGCCCAGATAGTCCTCCCCATCATCAATCTACTAAAGACAAAATGGCAGGGAAAAACCCAAGCCAAGCCATCCACTTAAATGGACTATGGACATTAAAACTTAATTAAAATATAATTTCAAAAATATAAGCCAGTTTGTTATAGTGGTTAAAGTACCAAGCTTGAAACCAGGAAATGGGCTAGAAGCTGGCAGATGATGAGTTCTAATCTGCCTTAGGCATGAAACCATTTGGGAGACCTTGAGCCAGTCATTCTCTCAGCTCGAGGAAGGACGCAAGGACAAACTAGTTCCAAAATCTTCCCAAGAAAACTGCAGTAACTTGTTGCCAAGAGTCAAGGTGCTTGAAGGTGGCCACGGACCACCAAGACTTAACTCAAGATCGTAACATTAAATTGTAACATTTCTTCAATCCTTCATGGACCCCCTGTGATGACATCATGGCCTCCCAAGGATCCACGGATCACAGGTTGAGAACCACTGCTATAGAACATTCTAAAAATTATTTGAAATTATCTACTTACGGGCAGAGCTCTACTTCTAGGTACTGCTGGGTTTGGTAATTCAAGAAGAAGGCTTCTACAACTAAAACCACATAACAATTGTTTATTTTACTTTGTATACTTCATATAGCCACAAAGAACATTAAATACAACATCCATAACTGCAGTCTTATTTTATGTACCCTAATGATGCAAAGGTGAGAGCTAGTCTGGTGTAGTAGTTAAAAACTGGGAGAGTCTGATTTCTAGTCCTGCCTTAGGCATGAACCCAACTGGGTAAACTTGTGCCAGTGACCCTCTCTCAGTCCTAGGAGAGAAGGCAACAGCAAACACTTTCAAAATTTTGCAGAGATTCTCCAAGAGTCAACACTGACTCAAAGGCGCACACACACAAACATACAAAAAGATGCAAAAGATTACAAAATCTTTTTCAGAAGCCTACTAGCGTTATTCAGAATCTAAGTTAAGTATAGGTTTCTATCAGAAGCATTGGAAATGTTTTATTACAGCCACCATTGTTTTAAAACTATGACAAATTTTGACAAAACTATGACAGAAGTTCAGACTTAATGGACTAAATACATGTCTGAAAAATAACTACTTGGAAATCATAATACTGCATTTTAATGCAATTAGGGTGGAAAATTAAAGACAGGTCTATCCAAATGGCTTCTCCAAGATATTTCTTTCACAATGTGCAACGTCTTCATGCAAACTCCCACTTGGCACTCATACGCTGTTAACTTTTAAATCCATATTTGAAGTTGTTCTGGAAATAAATGTCTCAACACACCCCAATTTAGAACTCATAAAATGTACCAGCAACTAAGTTTTGTCTTCAACTGATAAGCATTTTTTAAAAAAATGTACATGTACATGCTGAACTGGTTGCATATTCCTTTAATATATTTCTTTTTTGTAAAACAATGGTGTAAAGCGAAAAACCTTATGTTCAGGATAAAACAATTCAATTTCAATGGCATTAGAGAAACATCAAATAGAAAAATCAAACAGCCAATTAAACACATCAGTTTCATTTCACAGTAATATTTTTGTTCAGGAAAAGCATTTCAAATACTAATTAATTTGAACAGTCATAATAAAGTAAGGGGAGTGATAATGAAGAGATAATAGGCTAATTTATGAAATTACTTCAAGAGGGTAATGGTTATCTTGGTAAGATCAGAAAAGCCTATGTAAGTAGTAATATATGACTTACAACAAAATTAATTTGCATTAAACTTCTAACAGCCTGATATTTGCAGATTTGCATATGAATATGCAAATATTTAAGATACTAGATTTATCAAAATGTTTAAAAACTTTTGACACCAGTATGAAAATCAGTAAACTAAAGAAGCCAGCAACATGCTGAGCAGTTGGAGGTCTCATTAATAACATAAAACTTATTTTGATCAAGTATTTCTGCAAATTCATTTATCTAGTATGAAAGATGGCAGGCTTCAAATAGCAGAGTGGTTTTGCTTAAAAACAGACAGAAGTGTAGAAGTGCTATGCAAACAGCAGAGTTTTGTCATATGAAAGAGCTGAATACAAACTCTAACCCTAACCCTGACAAGTGTTTATGGAAAGTCTGAAAATTGATTCACCAAAAATATTAAGTCTTCTTGCTAAAACTACTTAGCCACTTTGTATTTGATTATGGTACCTGACTATTTATGTGCAGAAAGAAGTGTAAGACTTTAATTGCTGCCATAGTTTATGGTTAGACATTATAGTTGTGTATATAGTTTATACTGTTCATAGGAAAAAGCAATAGGACTATCAGTAGAATTTATATATTTAAAATAAATGCATATTGTGTCTCTCAAGCTAAATTCAGGGTTTAGGCTCTATAAAAAATGTAAATCCTTATATAATTAATCCAGTAGCAAAGAAATGCTGAAAACAAAATAGCTTGTAGGCACCGAAATAGGAATACTTGGCACATCAGCCTTTTTCTACAGTGTGTACTTATAAAAAAAAAAAGGGGGGGGGAAATGAACCTCTAGGCAAGAATTGCTATCAGAATATTCAAGATTTTAAGTCCTAATACAATAACGTTTACTTACCCTCATAGTCCCATAATCCATTGAATGGTTTTCCTGGTTCACCAGGAGCTGGAGGATCATTGAAAAATGGGGCATTCAATTCCATCAGTATTCCAGCATTTTCTGGACTCAGACTGATTATTACTGGATCATGGGCCACTGGAAGGCTGTTCCATGTATGTTCAATTTTAAACTCCATCTAAGTATTTTATATCAAGAAAAATTGTTACATATTTAACATAAATATTAATAAATTGAAATGTCTTTTAATTGAAGATATTATATTATTATTGCCGATTATAGAATTATTAATCATACCATTATTAATCATACTATTTTTTACTTTAAGGATCTATTTCATTGATAGGCATTTGCTTAAAATAAATCCCATTCACTTACTTTTTATTATATATATACATACATAAATACACGACCAGTGGTGGGATCCTCCCGGTTCAACAATCGGTTCGGTGATCGCACACTTTGCTGCATGCGTGTGTGCAATTTAAAGAAATCTTCACTTCCGTGTTTCTTTGGGGGAGTAACACAGCTGAAGCGTGCAGCAATCCGCTCTGCCACACGAATTGGCTGAAAAGATAAAAGTAGAGCTACATCCAAACCGGTAGAATCCCACCCCTGTATATGACTTCCAAACATATTCAATATATTAGTAGCAGAGAAAAAAAATTAAGGAAGTATACCAGGTCTTATAGCTTTTAAAACATCACCATGATTTCCTCAAGTTTTTGAAGACCAATGTTAACATCCCATGGCATATACATTTCTGTTGATGACAGCTTCTTATGCTTAATTATCTTGGACTATGCCTTGAAAACATAAGAACAGAAGAAATATGCTGCCCATCTAAAATCAAAATAACAAATTATCTTAATGCAAGTGAAAATTAAAACTATACCTATACCTACACCATAGTACCTATATTGGCTTATTATTCACCTGTACAGTTTAACTACTCATCATAGGATATTCTACCATTGTTCACACACTCTAAAAATACATGGGAGCAGCAAAGCATTAGATACATGCAAGTTTATATTGATACTATGCATATAAAATGTCTTCCAGAAATTTCACACTTTTTCTCCTAATTTTGGTACCTGTTTCAACCTGTTTTCACCACAGGGTGTCCACAGTGATCACAACATATAAATATGTAAATCAGCTTTTTTTCCAGCTTTGTTAACATTTCTATATTAATGCTGAACAAGTGCTGAACATCATCTGAACAAAAGTGCAAGATTGGTTTAAAATTGATAGAAAGGAAATTTGCCAGAGAAAACAAATTTCCCTTTATTTGATCTGCTGACTTGCCAATAATTAGGAAGGCACAAATAGAATCTTTAATCTGGATTTAAAAATAGTGATAATAGAGCCTATCATGTAAACATAAAGTATACTGTTGTTTTTAAGGACATTAGTCAGAACAGGTACACAACTGCAGTACATGTTGCTGTTTACAACTTTCAAGGTAGCATGAACCTCAACAATTGTCACATCACTTTGTTTATCCTTATCAAAAATTGGTGTTTTGCATGACTTAGATTGTTGGAGCCTTTGCTATCCTATCCCCTTATCTCCCTCAGGCTTGCCCCACAGAAGCCTCTGCTATCCTATCCTCTTTTGCCTCCACTCTCCCCTGGCATCCCTTCCTCCTCACCTTCCCACTTTTTTTTCCTTCCCTCCAACCAAGCCCCTCCTTCCTTCTCTTGCATTCCCTCTGTCTCCTCCCCTTCCTGCCAAACCCTCCTTTTATTCCCTTCTCTGCCCTGCTACACATTCCCCCCTCCCAAAAATTCTTTGGTCCCCCGAAGAATGGGGGACCAAAGAATGAAATGCTTACTAAGAGTCTGGGGTGTCAGGGGTTTAGGATTTCATCTAGCAGTGAGTACTGCCTCATCCATGCTGTGGCCCAGAACATCATATGCCAGTCTTCTAAGGGGATGTATCACTCTTTCAGTCTGTTCTTTGGGCTCAGCTGGGACGAGTGAGTTATCCTCTGGAGACTTCTTGCACCCAAATGTCTCCAGGGGTGGAAGCACATTCTCTGGTTCTGGCTGTTGCAAGGCATGTGAGAGTATTGAGTCTTTCCTCAGAGATCCCTTCAGCCCAGGAACCTTTGGATTTGGCATTCTCTCCAGTTCTGGCAGCTGCTCATCAGTCTTCCACTCGGGCTCACCAAAAACTCCCTGTTCCTGAGATTGAGGTACAAACTAAAGGGCATCTGGCCTGAGCTGCTTGGGACCCATCTCAGTGCCCAATGAGGAGGTGGCTGTTACAATGTACTCCGGTGACCACAACCAGTTCATAGAGTCCTTTTCCTCATCACCATCCTCCTCTTCTTTTTCTGTGGATGGAGCAGGCTTTGCTTGAGTCACTGGTCTCTTCCTTATCAGACAGGGTTCAGTCTCCTGTGGATCAGAAGGCCAAGATGCACATACTGCCTCATTTAGCGGCAATAGATGATTTCAGTACCACACTTTCAGAGGCCCTAAACTCCCTTCTGGTTGAATCCGGTATACTGGCAATCCAGATAGCTTCTCACCGACAATGTATGGCTGAGAGCTCCATATCTGCCAGTTTATTCTTTCTAGAAATGCCCAGATTTTGCAATAATACCCAATCACCAGGTTGCAAATCTTGAATTCTCACCTTCAAGTCATAGTTCCCCATTTCTGTTTTCGGGCCTCTGAATGGTTTGAGCCTTCTCATATGCCCTCTTCAGATTTCTCCTCAACCGGTCCACATAGTTGCGGTGTGAAGCGAGTGAGGTTTCATCCATAGAGATGCCAAACACTGTATCTACTGGCAGTCGAGCCTCCCTGCCAAAAATCAGTCGATATGGAGAGTACCCAGTAGCATCATTTTCCATGCTGTTATATGCATATACAACAGTAGAAATGTGTTGTGTCCAGTGTTGCTTCTTTTCTGCAATCAGTGTCCCAAACATGTCAAGAAGGGTACGACTGAACCTCTCAGGCTGTGGGTCTCCTTGTAGGTGTTAGGGAGTGGTGCACAACTTCTGAGTGTCCAGTATATCCAGCAATTGTTTGACAAGTTTGCTCTCGAAATCACTGCCTTGGTCAGAATGTATGCACTGAGGTAGCCAATAGTGTACAAAAAACTTTTCTACAAGTATCTTGGCTACCATGGTGACACGCTGATCTTTTGTTGGTAAGGCCTATGCATAGCGAGTGAAATGATCAGTCACAACCAATACATTCCCCTGTCCACTTGTATCAGGTTCCAGACACAAGAAGTCGACACAAACTAGATCCATGGGTCCATGACTTTGCAGGTGACCCATCGATGCAGCCTTGGAGGGTAGGTTCATTCGCTGGATACAATGCAGGCAGGATTTACAGTAGTCCTCAACCTCTTTCTTCATACAAGGCCAGAAGAACCGCTCTCTCGCAAAGTTGAAGGTCCTCTCGGGCCCCAGATGCCCATGCTCATCATCGTGTACCGCAATCAGTACTACTTCCCTATGTTTTTCTGGGAGTAACAGCTGCCACTCATGCATTTGGAGGCCATTCGGGTGGCAGATCAGCTGGGCCTCTGAGACTCCCTCCATCACCTCTGTTGCCCTAACTATCTTTATGAGCTCATGATACCCCCAGGTGTTCCCTGCAGCCAGTGTCTTTAGCAGATTACAGACTGGGTCTGAGTATAAAGCCTCTGCTATCCTGTCCCCTTATTTCCCTCAGGCTTGGCCCACAGAAGCCTCTGCTATCCTGTCCCCTTATGCTTCCTCTCCCCACTGGCATCCTTCCTCCTCCTCACCTTCCCTGTTTTTTTTCCTTCCCTCCAGCCAAGCCCCTCTTTCCTTTTCTTCCACTGCCTCTGTCTCCTCCCCTTCCTGCCAAGCCCTCCTTTTATTCCCTTCTCCCCCCACTACTACATATATTACTGTTTTTATCCATTCTTCATCCAAAAATGCTGGTGGCATTTTTTTTAGCATCCATAGACAGATAATTGCTCATAGTTGGCTTAATTTTATTGGCCAAGTTTCTTATTGGCTATGCTTACCAAGAAGTGCTCTGGTCATTGTTAACACTGCCGTAAAGTTTATATGTGCACATATCCACACATACATCCACAAAGGCATACAATATAATCTTATCTCCTTCAGATTGCCAATTATTTTGCACGAAATGCCTTTAAATGCTTACGTGGTTTCAACGGTTAAATTTTTGCTCACCAAACCAACTATTCAAAACCAGTAATTCCGCAAGAAGAGAGCATGGGAATGGGGATATTTCAAAAACTAAAGACAAATCCTAAAAGAAAATCCACCCATGACAAGCATTGACTGGAGTTTTTATAGCTTTAGAATAAATGAGCTGGAAGGAACCTTGGAAGTCTTCTAGTTCAGCCCCCTGCTCAAGCAGGAGAACTTATACTTATAGCTCAGGTGTCTCCAAACTTGGCAACTTTAAGACTTGTGGACTTCAACTCCCAGAATTCCTCAGCCAGCAAAGCTGGCTGAGGAATTC
>WNWU01000007.1:14224165-14300126 GCA_012654045.1 Ptyas mucosa | reverse complement strand
CAAAGAAAGCTCCCGTGAGTTTAGGAACACCCGTATTCCCGAGGCTAGGAACGGAAGTTTGCAATCTGATCTCCCTCCTGCTGGTAATCCAAACCTCCCTAACCAAAACCACACCACCCAAAGGGAGCGACCGCACTTGCGCTCATCACCCGCAGTTACTTTTACCTTTGCAGCGTCTCCATGCAAAGGAAAACGAAGGCACGAAGCATGTGACCGTTTTTAAACCAATGGCAAAGAGCTCTCGCGCAAGCTCAACTAGAATTCGATTGGCGGGGGGTTTGTTTTTTTTTTTTTCCTGACACCGTGCCCGATCTCCCCACCCCCCCCTTTGTTTTTTTTTTTTTTTTCAAAAGCCAAGTCGGTCGTTAAGAAGCCGGCGGCGTTGGGGACAAGCGATTTAAGCGGCGCGTGCCGCTCTCCTGGGGGAAAGGCGGTGATTGGAGGGGAGGGAGGTGACGTTGCTTAAAGTGAAACCCGCAGCTATTTCCAGATTTGTTGGATGGTTTCGTCTTTGTGCCCGCGCCGATGGGCTTTAAACAGTCCGCCTTCCGCTCAGCAAGTTTCTCCTTTTCCTTTCCGTCTCACTTCTGAGAGGGAATTAGCTAAAGGCAAGCTACCAACCTAGGGGTGACGCCCTCTGCAGCCAACACAATACACCATCTTTTTTTTCTCCCCCGCCCCTAAATGCGTTCTTGTCTAGTTAAAAGCTTATTGCCACGCGTATCCCCCATTCACCATGGGTAGGTTTCCTTTAGAGCAAACGGTGCCGATGCAAAAATAGCCCTTCTGGATAGAGGAGTCCCAGCCCAGTTCTCTTGCATCTACTCTCCCCGCTGGAATTCAACTGGGATTAGTTCCAGGTAAGGGACCTGATTTTTACCTATCTTTAAATATGAAATTACATTAACTTTAATTCCTTATTCATTTGGGAGGAAAGAGGGTCTAAGCAGGGGTCTCTAACCCTTAGCAACTTTAAGCCTGGAAGGCTTCAACTCCCAGAATTCCCCAGTCAGCAAAGCTATAGCAAAAAAGCCATAAGGAACCTAATTTAAAAAGAAGCATTTTTAAAAAACAACAACAATCGGGTAAACAATTTATTTATCTTATAAATTCTCCTATAGAAATCTACAAATTAAAATTTCTACGTATCTATATATCATTTAATTAAGTTATAAGTTCCTATTGTAAATTTTTAAATTTGTTTTAAAATATTAGGGGTGTTTTAAATTTGTTTGGGCCAAATGATTTAATGGGTTTTTATATTGTCTTTTAAATTTTGTAGTTTATGTATTTTACCTTTTTGGCTGTTCACCGCCCTGAGTCCTTCGGGAGTAGGGCGGTATATAAATCCATGAAATGAAATAAGTTATATACAAAATTAGACATTTCTATTTTCTTAGTACGTTAGTTACAGTACAGATATTTTATTTTGTTTTGGATATTTTAAAAAAATAGAGTTAAAAGGTGATTTGAACTGGAGTGCTTCTACCGTATAATTTGTGACGGTTTTCTATGTCTTAGCTTGACTATTTAATCAAATACAATAATGGTGAAGCATTTTTATGTTGCTTGGTTTTATTTTTTTCTTCCCATGAATGTGGAGAATGTGTGTGTGTGTTATTTTATAACTGCTTACAATTCGAGTTCTCTACCTTCGTGGGAAGAAAAAAGTACAACTCTGTTTCATTTCTATCATAAAGCATTTGATAACTAATGTTTTGTTTTAATTTTCTGTAGGCATACAATACAATGAATATTCATTGGGGGGGAAATCTGACTTGAACTTTTTGAAGGGTCACTGTTACATATTTATTGCATTTGAAAACTACAGAGTAAATGCAATATGAGAAACCAAAACAAACCTTGACAGGTTTGTATTTATTTGTTTTTTTAAAACATATGTATATGTACATATACGTATTTTCTAATATTTGCATACATATATATGAACCTCTTTAGAAATCTCTTTAGAATTTCCCATTTTTGTATATAAACCATAAAGAGAATTTTAATAGCTATAAAAGGAATTTTAGATAAATAATCAGGTCCCCGGCAAATGATTGTAAATCATTTTTTTCCATATTCTTTTTCTTGGTTTTGTGAAGCCTTAGAAAGGGCTAAGAAAAAGTGTGAAGTAGGATATTAAACTTCATTGTGTACATACATATCCTACCTGTGGAATCTTGTAGGTGATTTAGATGTTGGCCATCAGAAGTGAGTTTTCGGAATCAGATTCTCTAATGACAACTGGTAAAACATATTCCGTTTCTCACAACTATAATTAGGGATAGTCTCTCTATCCCTAATAATAGGAAGAATTATAAAAAGGCGAGCTCCAGAGCAGCAGCGGCGGCATAAGGAAGAAAGCAGAGTGGCGGCGTTCCGGTAGGGCGGGCTGATGTCCCGTGGCTGCACATGCGCACTGCAGCGGAGCGGCCGCAGCTCAGTGTTTCCCCAGACAACCGCCCGCCCACCCACTGGCCGGGCCGGCTCGGAAGCGGTGCTGGATGCGGGACCCGAGGCTGAGGGGAAGGCAAGCGGGCGGCAGTAGCCCGGAAGCCCCGCTGAAGCCGAGCGCTCCAGGGCCAAAAGGCGAGCCTCGCTTCGCCTTGTCCCCCCGAGGCGAGCACAGCGGGTCTCTCCCATCCCGCGCCAGAGTCGGCTTTACGTTCCCGTTTTCTTTAATTTGATCTTAATTTTTTTATCCAAAAACATGGATAGAAACATATATTATAAAAGCATGATATTATTAAGACTGAATAAGAAATAGACTTTTCAAATATCTGATTGATTTTTTTTCTTTTTCTTTTTTTTGTGGTTGATATCAATAACATCAGGATTACAGCTCTGAAGTTTAACAGCATTGTTGCAGGCTTTGTGGAAGCTGTTCAGGCTGTTGTGCATTTCTTCCTAAGAATTTAAGATTTAGAAGTATAGTTCAAAGCAGTTATAAATTGTGTTTGCCGGTTATATTTATTTTATTTCATAGATTTTGTGTTTCTGCTCCTGAAAAGCAAATCAGCTTCCTAGAAACTTTATATGAAATTCTGACAAGATTCAAAAATGGCAACAGATATCAAGGTATGTTCCGTATATAATTTCATTAAAATGCATTTCTATTGTATAATTTAGGTGCTAGATATCAGGGATCATCAACCTTTATTTTTGGCTGGAGGTTATCTCGTTTTATGCATTACTGGTAATTTGATGGAGGCTGTAAAGGGAGGGTTAGTATGATTAGACCGTATTGTAAATTGGTGTACATTTTTTCATATTCTTGTTTCATGAATTCTAGATTCTTATTTTGGTTGTACTGTTTAACCTATGCTAAGCATCACATAAAGGACCCTGCAAATCATTTAGTTAAATTTGCTTACCTACTGTTACAAGGTGCTTATATTTTCATTTTTGAAAAAGAGAACATTCTACAAAGAAGCTTGTTTATGTATTGTGCCTGAATACATTTATTTATTTATTTATTTTTACCAAGCAGGTACATTTGGCCACTCCCACTACTGCTAATTGAGCCTTGAGCATTATTAAAAATCAAGTCTTTTGTCATATATGGTAGAAGCACCATTTCTTGTGATGGTGGCTGTAACTAATGACATCAAAAGCACCTTTCAACAGAATATTGTAAATCAGTATCCCTGATTCCTACACGATTTGAGCGATCTTGCCAAAATCTCAGGGTAATTTTTTAAAACATGCAAATTTAAGAAAATTATGGTACTTTTGTTTAGTATAAACATTTATATGTCTATTTTAACATATTGTGAGTCTTTCACTACTTTTCACTTCTGTTGCTCCTGATGCGCCGATAAATGTTTCTGTAAATGGCATCCTTTTAACACTACAGTTTTCTGTATCTTCTTGTTTCTTTTAGTCATTATCTGGATTTTGAAGTCCAGACCTAGTAGCCCTATCATTTTACCAGCTATCAGTTCTTCTTTTCTTTCATCCATCTCCAAACAAAACAGAAATGAAATTTAGTTGCTAGTTTATCAGTAATCAAAAGGAGCAGCTGATATGAAATAAAATAAAAACAAAACAAGATACTGGTTGCCACTAAAAGAAAAACAATAGAAATGCCCTTAATGGAATTGATGAGCCTTCATTCAGCTTTAACATTTAAATGAAATACTAAGTAAATAATTAGCTGCATTCTTGTTTATCATAAGGTAATACAGTTGGCAAATATTTCTCTCTATTCTATTAAAGTCATTATTTTGAGTTTCTGAGGATAATCAAAGAATTTAAATAATATATCAATATGAAAACAGAATAAGATATGAAAAGCTAGGTTTATGCTCTTTGAATTCAATTTGAATCCATATGGAATTTTATTTTTATTTATTGATTAAAATGTTAGGCGACCAATACACCCTACAAGAGAATACATTGGGAATACTTTGATTTAAATATGAAGATCTATAGAGTTAAATTTTAGAGGTTTTTAAATATTTTTTTATGACGAGATAAATTTCAATAAAATAAAATGTTTGTTTTCAGAATAATGGCTTTGAAGATGACAGTATAACAGAGCACATCCTGGTAGACCAAAGGTAAAGCTATTAATTTGGCATTCTAAATCATTTATAAAATGCAATTTCAAAACACCTTATAAAAAGATATATTGATGCCTGGAAATGTTTTACAAAAATGAACAAGTGAAGTATCTATTACTTTTTTATCTTGATCTTGTTTTGTGTGTGTGTGTGTGTATGTAAAACTATGTGTACACATAATTTAAACTAATATACTGTACTCAGGATAGAGGAATTAGATTTGTGATTAAGCAAAAAGAAAAAAAGTATGATTCCGTGAATTGCATCCAGATGTAATCATACAGAGAGTTGATCTGCTGAAATTAATGGAATTTAAAGTTAAGTTATTCATTTCAGTGGTTCTTAAGTCAATCACAAACAAATTTATCAAAACTCTCCATGTGTCTTCTAAATATTTTGCCAATAATTTAATCATGCTTGGCAGAACCTGACTCTCTTATCTGGAAAATAATTCCACAAGCATTCCATGCCTTAGCCGCTAATGTTTTATGACATCAGAACTTGACAGTCTGATCTTTTCCTTCCTTTCATGTCTTAAAAATATTAGCATAACTGGCATTGAGTTTGATTTTTTTCAAAAAAATATAAAAGCTGTCATTTTGTAGGAGGTAAAGACTCTACTAGAAAACTTCATAAAATCATTTTGTGTTCCCTCCTTTATCTGGGCAAACTGATAGGGAAGGAATTATCTTATATAAAATCTTTTCAACTGATGCAAAAGGAGAAGGAATTTAAACATTTTCACGTATTTTAAAAGTTATATCTAATTTTTACAATAAATAGTTGTTAAGCATCCTGGGTTGTTTACATCAGAACATGGTTGATTCTTTACTTCAAATGAAATTATTCTTATTTGCTTGTTTGTAATCCCTTGATATTTTATGAGTCAAGATATAAAAAATAAAATATTGATAACCTGTAGTAGGATGAAATTTACAACATAGGTGTATCAAATTTATTTTGGGGATTCTAGCTTTCTACCCAATGTAGCTGAGTTCTGGGGTGTCTGGTATACATGTGTCCCAAAGTGAAAGTGTTCAGCCTGAGGTATGTAAGTAAGTTGCCACCACCTGAGCAGAGAGAAAAACCATCTCCTCATATTCTTGGGAATCCATATAGGACAAGAGATCCCACTTCTTCAGAATTAAGCTTTTAAGGAAATTCACTTCAGTTTCACTTTTTTACCAGAATTTTTTTTAAACTGCATTGTGTCACTCAATATGTGGACTTTATTTTACATCCCTTTTAGCTCATTATCTCCTATAATTGCTGAATACGATAAAAATCTTGGAGAAATGAATGAACAACTGAAATACTGCCAGGTACAAAGTTATGCTATTTTTAACCACTAATATAGCTGGCTAAGTAATTAAAAAAACCCAACCATAATGTTTATAATTCAAATATTATTGGTAAGATGTTTATTTTTTAAAAAAATCACTGAAATATAGCTAATAAAATAATGTCACTTGTTAATAATTCAAAAATGTGTTTATCTTTCTAATTTGAGACATCTTCATAAACTAGAAAAGGCAACATTTTAAATTGACATTCAAGCATCTTAGTATCATACTGAATATGTATTGCATGTGCTCTATCGTATCTTCAGAATGAAATATTTAATCTGTTTTTCTTGCTTTTAGATGCAGATGAAAGAAATGAGGCTAAAACTTGAGCAAGTCATCAAAGAAAATGAAAGGTAACGCCATAAAAATTATACTAATTCTGTATTGTTTGTGTCATATAGCAAGAAACTACTGATTGAAATGATAGTGTATTTTGTCTTACCCTTGCCGTGGAATAAATACAGATACCCTGGGACTGGGGATTGCTGGAAATAATGTGGTTGCTATTTCATGAATAACTAAAATGTTTTTTCTGGAGTTACAATTGTTAACTGTGACAGAATAACCATTCTTTATAAAAATATAATTTTGTTGCTGTTTTACAACCGATCCACCTCTTATTGTATGGTAAACACAGATTGCATGAGGAGTTAAAAGAAGCCATTGAAAAGCAGTTGGAAGCTCTGCCATCTGGTTCTGTTTCAAGGGATGCTACATTTATGGATGAAAACTTAATAAGAAACCTTCAAGAACAGTTACAACTAGCAAATAAAGTGAGGAAATTGAAATATTTGCTTTGTTTGACTTTTATTTCTAGGTTCCAATAGTCCTAAATTGCCTTTCAATTTAGGCACATTCATTTATGACACATTTTTGTTATATATTTTAATATTAATGTTTATTTTTAATGTCAAGACATAGATATAAACTGATATTAAATAGAAATTTTGAATATCTAAATGACAACAAGAAAGGAAAAACATTAATATTTGTAGGCTATTTTGTCATTAATAGGCACAGAGATGTTCATAATTTCAGGTCATTGTGCTTTTATTTATAATATAAATTAAGTATATAGGGAACAGATATTTATCTCATCATAAAATGATGCTAAAATTTATATAATAGATATGAAGTAATAATTCTTTTCAGACATTTGATACTCAAAAACAATTGGAAAGAAAAATTCTAACATTCTTTTTTCAATCTTTCAATTTTAAGGAAAAAGAACATGTCCTAGAACTTTGGCAGATGGTTTCACAGGAATTGGAGCGACTTCAACAGATATACCAGGAACACATGACAGAAGCACAAATTCATATTGTGGAAAGGCAGAAGCAAAAAGTAACATGCTAATACTTGTGCATTAAAATAAATAAAGAGGAATACAACTTTTTCCCATTAGCTCAAGATAACCAGCTTTTTCAGCAAAGAGTTTTTTAATGGTCTTTGGGCAAGTTATAGAGTGGACGACTTAGATAGGTGGGAGAGAGAGAGAGGAGAAAGAGAGAGAGATCAAGATCATAATAGCAATAACATTAAAGACTTATGTACTGCTTCACAGTGCTTTATAGCCCTCCCTAAGCGATTTACAGAGTCAGCATATCGCCCCCAACAATCTGGGTCCTCATTTTACCAATCTTGGAAGGATGGAAGGCTGACTCAACCTTGAGCCAGTGAGAATTGAACTGCCGAACTCCTGGCAGCCGGCAGTAAGCAGAAATAGCCTGCAATACTGTATTCTAACCACTGCGCTATTTGCTCTTTAGGAAAGGAATATAAAATCCTCTATATATAAAGCTCAAAAGATGCATTTGGAAAGTCTAATGATTTGTGTTTGTGTGTAAAAATGATTTTTTAGTTTATGTTAGATCCCTTGGAATCCAGCTCCCCAATTACTTCAAAAGGTTTGAAACCTGAATGTATGTTTAGGAAAAGGACATTGTTTGCTTGATTTTGAAGACTTGTGGATTTTAAAATACTTGTTATAGGATTATCTGTAAGTAATTTATTCAATTTAGAAATATATTTTATTCAATAAGTGTGCTTCATTCACTTGAAAACTTTTGAATCTTGTTGCAGAAATATATTGTGTTTTATCCACAGTATTTCATATGAAGCTATTTACTTCTGTCAAGTCTCAGACATGTAGATGTGCACACAAACACAAAATATTAGAAAAATGAATACTTTAGATCAGGGGTCACCAACCTTTCGGACCTCAGGGACCACTAAATTCATAATTTTAAATCCCATGGACCACTAATATAATCTGCCTAATGACTGGCTGAGTGGGCATGGGTAGGTGGTCATGTAACTGAGTAGGTGTAGCCAATTTGATGCCACTCACATCGAAGGGCGCCTCACCGGCCTCTACTCGCCCTCTCCTCTAGGGTCCCCAACAGAAAGCAGTTGTTGGAGCTAAGCAGCCACCATGAGAAAGAGCTGGCAAAACAGCTGGCTCAGTTCAGATTGGATCTGGCCAAGAAGGAGGCTCAGCAGAAGCATCTCACTGAGGACTAGGAGCATAGGCTTTCCAAGCAGAGGGAAGACCTGTGGGAGTGCAAGGCCAGGTACCGGCGCCTGGAGGCTCAGCGGGCTGAGGTGGTCAGTCAGTTCCAGGCATGATACAGTCCCACTGGAACAAGGCCCTCTGGCTCTTCGCCACCAGTGGTGCTTCCCCCCAGCCTTCGGCCAAAGCCCCACCCCAGGAGGCCGAAGCAGACCCCAAGTAAGAATTTCTGCTCCCTTCCGACCCATGCAAAAAGACCCCGAAGGGGGAAACTCTGCAGTAACACAAGCGTTCATTGTACATATCTGGCCCAGGGGCCGTAGTTTAAGGACCCCTGATTTATTGCAATATAAAAATTATAAATAATTTTTCTGCAGACCACCAAAATTTTCTCGCGGACCATCAGTGGTCCACACACCACCAGTTGGTGACCACTGCTTTAGACCATTCCTCCTTTATGCTGTTATATGTTTTTTCCCCAAAATAAATTGGATGACTCAAATCTGGACAACAGCCACTAATAATGTTATATATTAAATATATATATTTAATATATTAAATATTTAGGTATTAAATACTTAATTTAAGTAATAAAGTATTTAATACCTAAATATTTAATATATTATGTTTTAGCATTTATTTTTATGTTGATAAATCCTCTGGATTGTAATTCCAATGCTCTGTATTATCTTCTTTCCAGGATCAATTGACGAGCTTTCAGCAGCTAACAAAACAATTGCATTTAACTAATGAAAAAACTGAGTCAGTAAGTGAAATACTGAAATTCTAATAACATTATTTTGGACTAGTCATAAAGCAGAAAAATATAAAAGAAAATACATTTTCTAAACAGATATCACTTTTCATAAAGCTATGTCTTAAGTTTTTTTACTTAGATGTTTATAAGTTACATAGCGGCTTATATTGTATTTTTAATCTGTTCTAGTTTAATTGCTACTCAAGAAAACATTTGTCTGCAGAATCCATGATTACTAAGTTTTATTGCCTATTTCTTTGACTATTCAGTATTAGTTTAAGATGTTTTCTTTCTTCCTCTATTTGTTTCTGCTTTTAAATACATGACTGTTGGAAGCAAATGAAGTTGAAATGAGAAGCTTTTTTTAAAAGCAAAAACAATAGAGAATGTAAATGAAAAAAATAGTGAAACAAAATTCAAATAGATACCAACAAAGCAAGAAAGGATTTGATTTTTTTTAAAATGTAGGTGACTGAAAGCAATGGCTAATGCTGGTTCATCTAAAACAAAAGAACCTTGAAATGCCACTGAATTTAGAACAAAGACTATTTATGTATTGACAATTTTAAAAGTCTCAATGAAATAAAGTCAGTAGCACATAACTAATGAATTTTATTATAATCATGGTTAGTGGAAAGAGACAGATTTTGTGTTGCTGCTAAGCAAAATACAGGTAGTCTTGCTTAACAACTTTATTTGTGGACTGGCAACTCCGTTGCTAAGCAAAGAGGTTGTTAATGTGAAATTACATGACCATTACATGTGTTTTGCACTGTAAAGGGATAACAGCCAGTTTCATATCTTAGGTTTTTGTGTCCCTCCTAACTGTTCTCCTGCCCTTTGCGACATTCAAGTACCTGCTTATTGTCTTGTACACATCAAAAGCAATGTGATTCAACCTCAGCCCTCTCATCCTTTCCAGTTATTTTGCTCCTCAAGGACAGAGGGGAAAAATGCAAGCAATTTCTGTTCTGTAGGCAATTTCTCCTTTGCCTGACCCTTTCCTGCTGCTGGTGTGACTCCATTGCTCTCGATGTGTAGAAGAGCTAGCTGCTTATTCTTTTGAAATTGCTCTGCTCTTCAGAGCAGGGGGGAAGCAAGCAATTTTGGTAGATAATCTCTCCTTATGAGCTTCAGTTGCGTGAGGGTATTGTAGACCCTAGATCTCTGCATTCATAGCCCTACACTTTCACCATACTAGCCTACTGGCTCTCATGTTTGTTTTTTAAACAGCGGTACAATATATTTTAAAATAATTTTGTTTACAGATTAATCAGGTGTTTCTGAAAACAGTAACAGAACAAAATGTAGAGCTGGAACAGCTACGCAAGCAACAAAGGTATAGACTTCTAAATCTTAAATCACTTTAAAAAAAACAAAGCACACAGGTAATAGTCTGACCTGTGCAATGAGGCTTTTCAAAAGTATTTTATGGCTTATTGCACATCATCATCAGGTGGAAGTTTATAGCTATCTGTGGAGGTGTAATATTGTGAGCAAATGCTGACCTCTGTTAGAACTTCAGGAGATAATGAAGAAAGCCTTTCCACTATAATAAATGTGTGCTGTTACTACATATACTGTGTATGGGCTAGAAAATTATCTATCCATACCAAAATGTCATGTTTATCATACACTGATGAGTAGATCTTTTGAGAAATGAACTGTAAATACTATCAAATACATTCACAAAGTGATACTAAAATTGACCAAGATGTGACTTTTTCTGGTGCAATAATTCATTAAGCAAGACCGTAATTTCATCTGTATGCAGATTTTTTTTGTTGATTGAACATGAAATGGTAATATAAAAACACAATATTTGTGTAGTCAGTGTATTTTATCTTTTTAATATGCAGACAATCCAAATTGGACTTGAGAACAACAGTTGCAAAAGCTGATGAAATGATGAGATTCATTGAGGATCTTCGCAGCCAAATAAACAGAAAGGTTGAACAGATCCTTTCTCAACTTTCAAAATAGAAGTTTATATTGCTGGACTCTTGTTTCTGCTGGACATAAAGTTGTTCTAAAAAAGCTCCGACTTTCCTGTTGTTTAGGAAGAAGAGGTCCTAGCTGCTCGTGAAAAAGAGGAGGCATCAGATAAACGCTTGCAAGAATTACAGGCGAGCATAAAACAATTGGAAACACGGTAAATTATTAAATAATAACTTCCACTTTAACACTAGAATCCCATTTAAGAATATATTTGTACAGAACATATTCAACCAGTATAATTTCTTCCATCTAATGATTTTTAGTTGATTATTATTTTTGTGGCCCTCAAGAATAAACGTTAAGTCCAATATTGGTTTACCGTCAAAAATGGCTTCCAAATTGGTTGGAGTTTGAGAGCTGCCTTGGTTTTTTGGGGTTTTGGATCAATGACAAATATGCCAACTTGGATTCATCCAGTCAAAAATGTGTTTAAAGTTTAGCTTAGATTTCAAACTCTTCTTGAAAAAAGTAACCTCAAAATTTAAGAAACACTTTATTAATTTAGAAAGGTTTACAAAGCAATAAATATTACAAGGTTTATAAGGAGAATAATAAAATGACCAAAATTAAACTTATTATTTTCTTGAGATTGAACATGGAATGGTAATGTAAGAATACCATATTTGTGTAGTCAGTGTATTTCATATTTAGAGAAGTTTATCTTTTTAATATGCAGACAATCCACATTGGACTTGAGAACAACAGTTGCACAAGTCTGTTGGAATGATGAGACTTATTGAGGAGTCTAGTTTGTCAAAAGTTTTCCTATTTCTGGATATCTGAAATTTTACTATTACGGTAACTCTGAAAACTACTTGAAAGATGCTGCAAAAAGATGCTGTCCCAAAATGATTTGATTTCACCATATTAAAGAAGAAGCTTAATTTAATCTTATCAGGTCTCGAATGATAGAAGGACAACTATTTTAGTTGCAGTCTTACCTAAACTTAATCTTAACCTAAATTTAACACTCAATTGGTCCCTGTTCCATTATGCAGACTTTGTGTAGCTACAAAAGATTCCAAACAGCTAAGATCAGAAAGAACAAATCTTGAAAAAACAATTCAGGAGCTGCAAACAAAATGTGTGAATATAGAAGAAGAAAAGTATGATGCAGTAGGAAAAGTCCGAGACAGCATGCAACTTATAGAAGAAGCTAATCTCCAGAAGAGTCAGGTGATTAATTCATTGTATATGTTTATGGGACAACTGTGCTTTGTTGAACTTAAGTTAATTTGTTTTCTATTAAAGATAGCTGTATCTTTAGGGTTATGGCTTGACCTACGTTCAGTAGGAAGTTTTTACTAGAATATGACCATTCTTTCCAATTTTAGGCAGTGCTATCAGAGAAACAAAAAGAAGAGGAAATTGAAAATATGAAACAAGCGGTTTCTCAGCTGCTTCAAGATGCTGCTTTAAGAACAAGGAAAGAAGTAAGCAGTCATGTCTAAAACATTTTCATATTTTGAAAGTTATCTCAATTGAAGTATGCAACATTTGCCTGTAGATAATTCAGGTAATTTTGTGAGTGGACCTTTGTTATTGGGAGAAAAAAGTATTTCTCCAAGTAAATGATGGACGTTACAGTCCATGTAATTTAGCTGGCAGAACCAGAAATTTTGGAAACATTCTCCTTCAACACCCCCCCCCCCCCAAGAGACTTGCAGACTGCTTTAGTGGGGCAAGGTAGAAGTGTGGTTGCTAAAAATCCCAACTCACTGTGAGTCACTATGTCTGATTTTCTGGGATTACCCTAAATCTTCATCAGGTTTTTCAAATGCCCTGAGTAGCAGATTCAAAGGGTTGGAGGAGCTGTTTGGAAGAGGAGATGGGGGATGCTTGTGCCCTTCCAGTTACGGACACCTATATCTGGACATTGCTTAGTTCTGGAAGTTATATAGAAAGCTCTACTGATAATTAATATATTTCTGTTTAGCATATTGCAGCCTCTTGTACTCCTAAAAATGTATTATATAATAAAGTAAGGAAACATCCATTGGACACAGAATAATGCCTCTTTTTTAAAAAAAAAATAGGTAGAAAATGAGAGAAAACGATACAATATTCAAATTTCACGTTTAACAGAAGAACTTACTGCACTTCAGATGGTAAGTTGTACATTTTGCTTCAGTTAACTGTCTAAAGTAGCCCTAAGGTGAGATAGGCAGCAAACAAATAAATACAAGTTTACATTCTGATCTTTCCCCCTATGTTGACTTTCACTGAGGAAAAATAAGTATTTTAAAATTCAATGCCACAAAACAACAATCAGTTTCACTAGTTTAGTTTGTGCAGGAAAAAAATCTTCCGTATCTAAGCAGTCACAATTTCATTAAATGTAATGATAAAAATACTTTTTCACATGGGATGCTACTATTTGGAAGAGCAGATACAAAACAGATAATATACGTTACTTGTTAAAACTTCTGGGTAAAATAAACACAGCATCAAGCTTTGTTGCAATTTGTAAAAAATACAAGGGTCACAAATGTTTTGTTCAAATAGCATATTTAACATACCTTATTCCTTTTTTAAAAGAGAAATAGAGATACGTGATGGTTCCAGATTTTACTTTTAAGAATTGATATTCGAGGCAGGGAAGAGGTCTAAACCCCTCTTTTGCCAAAAGTGATTTGACAGAAATTACTCTGAAATATAATTTGAAAAATTACAAAATCACCTAACTTAACCCTGTATTACTTCAGTGCAGATATTTCTTAATCTGGAAACAGGTTAAAGGTAACTAAAAGGTAAAGAAAGTTTACAGTGAATGGAATTTGTGGCAATTTCATAGATCATAAATACATAATCATACTTGAGGACAGGTTTCATTAGTGATCCCAATTTTGTTTGCTACTTACACATATGTCACTTGCTGATTTCTAAAAAAAAATACATATTCTGTTATTGCTTTATAGGAATGTGGAGAAAAGCAAAGCCAACTAGAGCGAGCTATTAGAGAAAAGCAAGCAGTTGAAGAAGAACTAGAGAAAGTAAAATCTTTTTTCTTCCCCCCCCCCCAATTTTCATACAGTAATGTTATAGTGTACATGCTAATAAGTAAATAATGTTTAGAGTGTAGAAAATATTAGCCTTGGTCACATGAGACACTGGAAAGGATCAAAGCATTCACCTCATTTATATATGAATAAAAATATGCTGTCATAAAAAGAATACTTGGGCATTCAATAGCAGAAGTTGACTTAATAACATGTAATGCTATTCAGTATTTTTTTTAACCCAAATAACTTAAACTGAAATAAAAACGAATTGCCTGTGACTCATGAAACTCATGCAAGTTCTGTGCAAGCTAGAATGGCTAAAACTCACATCAAACTCACTTAAATCAGTAAAAAAGAATTAAGAAAGAAAGATCTCTGAAAAGAGCAGATTATCAGTTCTCATACTATAACAATGTTAATTAAAAGCAATTATACTAATAATAAGATGATAATGAACACAATACAAACTGTCAGAGGAAAACCTGGTTAAACAGTATAGTTTTTTTTAACAGCCAAAGTCGTCCTAGCAACCAAAGTTATGATAGTGTTAAACAAGTGATGTTACAACCGGTCTTCAAAGTTTTGGCCATCCCAGCCACAGTCATATTTTTGCTATCTTGGTGTTTGGCAACCAGCTTGCACTTAATGAAGCTTGCAGCATCCTGTGGTCATGTGATCTCAATTTGTAACCACCTCTGCCAACTTTCTATAAGCAAAGTCAGTAGGGAAGCCAGTAGGGAAGGTTGCAAGTCACTTGGGTAAGTCTCTTCCTACAGTGCACCCTTTCCCAGCCCCTCTGCATTCATGCCACATCTCACCTCGCTGTGCTCAGTCACATCTTCACCACCTGAGCATCTTCCCCAAGCTTTGCTGAGCTTTTGCCATATCTCCCCACCACTTGCACACCTTCTTTCACCCAGCATTAGTCCCCTCAAGCCACATATGTGTGTTGCTACCCTGCCACCCACACACCCTCTTGTGCCCTCTGCCCTCGGCCTTGCTGAACTTGCACCACACCTTTCCACATTTGTGCGCCCTCCTCCACCTGGCACCAGCCATCCCAAGTCCTGAGGGCCTGTAAAATACCTTCCCATCAGTCACTCACTTTTCATGATCCTCACATATGTGCCTCTTTGTCACTCATGCATCCTCCCTGGCCACTTGTGCACCATTGCATGTCCTCCATACCCAGCAGTAACAACCCCAACCTCTGCTGCACTTGCACTGCATTGCGCCTCCCTGCTTACCTGTTGCCCTTCCTAGTGTCATGTTTATGCTAGTCCTCACCTGCCACTTATACACTTGCCTGCTTAACAGCACACTTTTACTATGCCTTCCCCAAACCCACACACCCCTTTACTTCCTTTCCCATCCTATAGCAGTCATTTATCTCCCTGCTGTCTTCCCCACTGATTTTGTTTGGAACCTGATAGGAAGTCATGAGAAGATTCTTACTTAACGACTCCCAAACCTCATTTAACAGTGGCAGTGGGGAATGCAGAGATCGCCATTACTAAGCACTGCGGTTACATTATATTGCGCTTTATGACGGCATTGCTTAGTGACAGAAATTCTGATCCCAGTCACTGCCATAATTCAAAGTCTATCTGTAGAATGTCTGGTGGACAATAACAGAATCTTTCTTCAGATGTGATAAGTCATAATGAAATGATTATCCACCTTCTAAGTTTCGCACAGTAATGATTTGTCAAAGCAGGGATTTTACTGGAACATTGGAATCATATCCTGGTTTAAATTCATCTGTCAGGTGTACCGTGAAGGTAGAGGAAACGAAGCTGATTATAGAAAACTAGAAGAGCTTTACCAGAGATGTCTGAATGCTGAACGTACAAAAGATGATCTTCATCTTAGTTTGCAAACAGCACAAAATAAAATTAAGCAACTGGAACTGAAGTAAGTAATTAACATATGCTGCAAACTCATATCCATTTTCTTTCCGTTTTTATCTCTGGAGATTTTTGACCAGAAAGTTTTATTCTCTTGCATTTGTATTGGAATTTTATTTTTAAAGTTTGCACTGATGTGTAATTATTACACATTTTTGTATAACGGAAATATATCAGTAACAGGAAGGTACCTTGGAGGTCATGTAGTCCAACCCCAAAATATACATTTTGGTTGTTTTATTTACTTTAGTTTATTAAAGTTCAAGGTAAAATTTCCCTCAAAGTATTTAGAAAATAAAAAACTCAATTAAAATACAAATAAATTGAATTTAGAAACAAGCAGATTTCTTATGTCCTTCCATTCGGCAATTTATTGTAAGTGTTTTCTGGCAGATGGGATCTATTTGGGAAGCTTTGGAGATGGTCTTTACTTGTCTGTTATGAAGCATTTTTTAATGTTTTCCATCTTCTTATGCAAGTAGTTCCTGAATTATCTTATAAGGCATGTGGTTTATAAAAAGTGAATCTACAGATATATCACTTTTCTATGTCTCTTGAAGCTTAGGAGTAACTTGGAAGAAGTATTCCTGAAGTGGGAAAGAATTCAGAAATCTTGACAGTCACCAAGTTAAAAATGAAAATAAAAAAAATGAGATAGCACAAGTATATGTTATGTCTGCTTCCTCTGGTTTTCCTCCTCCCTTGTATATTGTTTACTTTGACATTCTGTCTACTCTCTGCAACATGCTTTTCCCCATATTGTTTGTAGCCCTAATTGTCTTTAAGCATTATCCTGGAGGGGTGGACAGTCTCACCAGAAGGTGATAGACAGAGCCAGAATAAAAACTTGAGTATGATTTGATTACTTTTACAGCTTAATTACATTTAAATATAGTTGAAATAATTAGTCTCCAATCAAGTAGTTAATTTCTTCTCTTATAATAAGATTTAAAAATTAGTAGACTTTTAGATATCTCTCAGAGCCATACTGAAGACTTGACTCAACAGTTGGAAAGTGAGAGATAATGTCAGAATTTAATGCCAATAGAATGGCCACAAAAAAGTGACAATGTGTCAGTGTTTCTATGCTTTCAAGTCAGCTTTTTACTCCTAGTGATGCCAGGACTAATTGGCAAGATTCCTTAAGTGGTTTACAATTGTCTGAGGTAACTCTTCGAAGCTAGCTTTGTGCTTGAGGTTTGATTAGAATTCAGTCTCTGGTTTCTAGCCTAGTACTTTAATCACTACATCAAACTGGCTCTCAAAGCTTGAATACTTAACCCTTATTATATTAGTGAAAAGTAGCTTAACAGTGGTATTTAATTGGCCTGTTTCTCTTGGAAAAGAGTGGACAAGACAATTTACCTACAGGATGAACAGAACAGAACAGAATAGAATAGAATAACAGAGTTGGAAGGGACCTTGGAGGTCTTCTATTCCAACCCCCTGCTTAGGCAGGAAACCCTACACCACTTCAGACAAATGGTTATCCAACATCTTAAAATGCTATGAGGTATTTGCACATTTCACTGGTACAGTTACTTATGTTTGGTCAAGTGTTGACTCTTCATTGGAAGGGTCTGAAGAAATAATTGGGGCAACCCTTTATGTTACCTGGATTCATCTTTGGCTTGAGACTGAAGAAATAGATAGATAAACTGCTTGTGAAGGGGTATGGGTGGAGATGGTGGCTGGGGAAAAGTCATCGGCCTGTTGGTTCCTTCCTTATGAAGTGTTGGAGCATTCTGATCTCTTTTCCTTGCTCCTTAACATCTTTATGAAACTACTAGAAGAAGTCATCCATCAGTTTGGGATTAAATATTATCAATATGCTAGTGATTCCCAATTATACAAATCATCAGGCTAAATTGGAAATGTGGTAGAGATCATCATCCAGGCTGTGGGCATTATGGTGGTCAAAATAAGCTTAGAAGATGAAGATGTCTGAATCCTGACAGGACTGCATTTCCACTGAAAAAGCAAGTCTGTAGCTTGGAGGTTGCCCTGGACTCACCACTGCTACTTGATTTGGAGATAAGACCATAGCTAGGAGCACCTTTGCGTTGCAGAAGGCCTTGAGAACAGTAACTCACATTCATATCATCTCAAGTTAGATTACTAAAAATGTGCTTTATATAGGACTGCCTTTGAAAATGTATTTCAAAACTGAAATTAGTGCAAAGTGTGGCAACCTACATTCTGGAAAGACAGCCATATCATGGCAGTTTGGTGGGCGTTCTATTTTTTGATAGGTTTATGGCTACAATTCAAAGTGTTAATTTAAAATATGATATCCTAAATGGCTTGACTCCAGAAGGGCTTCTCTAAGTAGAATTAGCCTATCTAGTGCATTCGTCTAAAAAAGTTAATGCTTTCCCTCCATTCAAAAGGTGGGGAAAAACAAAAGTCATGTTTCTGATTGCTGCCCTTCCTTCAGACATTGAACTGATGCCAGCATGATGGCAATAGTTAGGCAATAGTAGGCAGAAGTTTCATAGAACTTCTGACAATTATTATCACTAGGTCTAGATGTGACACTGGTAATTGTCAACATGTTTTTACAGTTTTATTAATTAATATATACTCTTAAATCTCTAACTATGCAACTTATACTGGCCTATGGTAGCATAGGCGCATATTAAATACATTTATGTTTGGTACTTGCTGAGTGTTACTTAAAATATTTCTGATTCTACTGACTAAAAAAAGGAAACAAAATGTCAAATATTACTATATTTGATGTAGTCTAAAGTCTATGTATGATTTCAAGATATGTTTTAAACTGACCATAAAAAATGTAATTCACTTTAAGATATGAAGAAGAGAGATGCCGTTGCCAAGAAAATATGTGCAAGCTGCAAAGTATTCTGGATTCTGAAAGGGAGAAATGTGGAGCTATAAGTGAAGAGCGCTTAAAGCTGCAACAAGGGAATGAACAGCTTCAAAAAGAAATGGAAAACTTGAAAAAACTGACAATGGAGGCACAACATACTGCAAAATTAAAGGTATTGTTTTTTATATAATACTTCAGAATTGATGCAAGTTGTTTGGATTTGAATTTGCAAGGAACAAGACAGTATTAGCTCACAACCTCTTTTAAAAATGAATTCAAATTGACTTTTACAATATCAGTCACTTTGACAAAGAATGCAATAAGACTTTTTAGGCATTATCTGTTTTTGACTTTCTTTTGTAGTTTAGGTTTGCACGTATATTTCAATAATAGATAATAGTTGGCTGAAATCATAAAGTCTTTTAGGATAAAGATGTGAGAGTGAGCGTTACAAAAATAAACGAGTTTCAGATAAAAATGGGCACAGTAAAAGATTAAAGATATACTCATCTAGAAAGCTATGCATGACCAGATCCAATGATATTTCTTCAATGGAATTAAATTTATTTAATTGAAGCATACTCAGGGAGGTTATTGACTGCTTGGCATAAGAAGAAAGCACAGTGCAAAATGTATCTGAAATTAATTGTTTCATCTTGCATTAATTTCCATAATTAAACATCCAATAATTCTTTACTGGTAGAAATTTAGCTTTCAATTGTTGACTTTTAAAGAATAACAAATATTTTTTAAGTATAAATAACTTATTTTTTCTAACAGATAAGTACAATGGAGAATGAACATTTACTAAAAGAACATGGGTTTGAAATTCAACTGAAAGAGATGGAAGATGTAAATCAAAACTCAGTAACTGAGCTTAGGCGCCTGTTGATGGCTCAACAAAAAGCAACAAATCGCTGGAAGGAGGAAACAAAGAAAATAACAGAAATAACTGAATCCAGAATAAATAGTCTAAAGTAAGGGTTTTTTTCTTTGACATTTCTAAATAGTCTAGACCACTGGTGTCAAACTTGTGGCATTATGTTGCCATCGTGACATTTTGTGATGTTTTCCTTTGTGGAGCTGGGGTAGGCGTGGCCTGCACTTGACGCATCCGGCCCATGGGCCGCCAGTTTGACACCCCTGATCTAGACATTGTGGATCGATTACAAAAATGAAAAAAAAAAAAGCTGAAAATGTTGGCTCCATAGCATCACCAGATACTGTATTTTTCAGAATATAAAACGTACCTTTTTCTGCCCCTAAAAGGGGGTGAAAATTTAGGTGTATCTTATATACCAAATGTAGCCCTGCCCACCCCCTTTGGCCTCTGTCTCACAGCAGTTATCCCTTGCAAACAAACAGCAAGAAAAAACAGCTCCTTTCAGCTTCAGCACAGGCTAATTAGCATTGGATTGGCCTCCTAAGTCTCAGCTGATTTGCTCTCAGCTGTTTTGCGCAGAGCTCTGCTGCTTGCTGCAAAGAGGTAAATTGCTGCAGCAGATTTTTTTTTCCCTTGTGCTAATCAAGCTATGCTGAAAATGAAAATGAAAATTAAAGTAAAGCAGCCTGTTTGCTGTACCAAGGCAAAATTAGGCAGAGGCAGAGGGAGATTTCTTTTTCTTCTTTCCCTCACCAAAAAAGGTAGGTGCGTCTTATACTCTGGTGCATCTTATACTCCGGAAAATACGGTACTCATTATCTGCTGTTTTCCAAACTTGGGGAAAAAATGGTACCACTTGTAAAAAACAACAAGCAAAATAACTGTTAGATCCTTCCTCAGGGGACAGAGTAGGCAGAGTTGAAGTGTTGCTTTCTGGAAGGAGGTACCGGTAGTCCTCGACTGACAACCATGGTTGAGTCCAACATTTTTGTTGTTATGTGAAACATTTGTTAGGTGAATTTTGCCCCATTTAACAACCTTTCTTGCCACAGTTGTTAAGTGAATCTGGCTTCCCCCTTGACTTGTCAGAAGGTCGCAGAAGTTGATCACATGACCCTGGGACAATGCAACTGTCATAAATATGAGTCAGTTGCCAAGTGTCTGAATTTTGATCATATGCTCTTGGGTTGCTGCAATGGAAATAAGTGTGAAAAATGGTCATCAGTCACTTTTCAGTGCTGTTCTAACTTTGAACAGTCATTAAATGAACTGCTGTAAATTGTGGACTACCTGTAATTGCCCATAGATTTTGAGGATGACTAAGGAATGAATTTAAAAAATTCTACATAAAGTGTTACAGAAAAGTTCAGATTGGTTAACTCTATTCATGTTAAGTTTGTACCTTGTCTTTATTTTATAAATTTTAAACAGTAACCTTGGATCAAAATTTCCATTTTTGAGCCAAGCTAACAGCTTGAGCAATTAATATTGACAAGTACCTTTTGCATAGTAGAAAAAGACATGCAGAGAGAAACAATAAAGGAAAATTATCTTTGTAGAAAAAAATATTTGAATGAAAAAAAAGAAAATATTATTAATTCAGGAAGTTCCATTAGCCTAATTTGCTAACCTATCCTTAATTTACTTATCTAGTATCTGTCTGAATGTTATGTGAACTTGAAAATAAATACAAGCATCAAAAATAAAATATACATTGAAATATATATAGTTGAAAAACTTCAGGCTTTAAAATAACATTTTATAGAGATTTCAAGCTATTTTACAGTATTAAATCTCCAAGGGAATTTCTTGAAGTGTCTTAGGTTGCTCAGTTATGCTGATTCAGTGTATTCTAATTATGTGTTCTCCTAATGCTGAAAGGTGACCTCTGTGCTTTAAATTTATTAAAATATTCACTTTAGTAATGATCATGCTGAGAACCACACTGTAAGCTAATTGGGTGAAAAGCAGGTTAAAAATGCTGAATATAAATGCAGTAAGTTACTTTAAAGCTTCAAATTGCCTTTCAAAGACTCTCAGATACCTTTAATGGCATGTCTGTAGTTATAATCGCCTTACAAACAAGTTTGCTTATTCCTGAACTTACAAATTATAAAAACACTGATTTTAGGGACCATCAGCTGACTACAGAAATAAATGGTAAGTTAAGTGAACAATTCATGTGACTCAGGGGTGTCAAACTCACGTCACGGCGTCATGTGACATATCAGGACTTTCTCCCCCTTCACTAAACCACTCAGGGGTAGGGACCAGCATGTGACGCATCCAGCCTGTAGGCCGTGAGTTTGACACCCCTGATGTAACTGGAAGTTTTTTCAAAAACAAAAATCCACATGTTCAGAATTACTGAATAATACTGTTGACATACAAGCTCCCTTGTATGTCAACTAATACTAATTAAACTAACTTTAATTAGTATTTTGAATACAGTAAATCAGTCATAAGTTGAAATGATCTTTTTTTTAAATTCAGCCTGTGCCTTTGTATTACTAATTTTTCCAGTTTACAAAATACTTGTGGAATAGTAAAACAATTCATTAGGTATGAGCTGAAACAATGTTTTTTACATACTTAAATAAATTGCATCATATTAGTAGGCTTCTGATTCATAAAACGTATTTGTTTTAACTGAAATTATGTAACACCCAATTGTACCATTTATTTTAAATTATTTAAGAATGTTAACAGGATAAGAAACAGCTGCAGATATTGAAGGTCTACAAAATATATAATTACTATGCATAACTGAATAGCATAATTGAATAACTGAAAAACATCTGGAATATGCTTTCTATGTCATATGAGAATTTTGCATTAAACCTCACTAGCTTATATATTATTTCTTCTACTTTACTGTTACACAGTCTATATTTCATTTTCAGTTTTTGAAATGCAAGTCAATTCTAGCCTACTTTTGCATTAATTAATTAATGTTGGGATAGAAATACACACACAGAGGAGTCATAGTTTTGTATGCATTATTATGCACAATGTTTTGAAATGTTTTAGTAGTTGGAAACTGCAAATTATAAAAGATTGGGTAAGGCTTATATAGCTAAGGAAATTTCATTATTGGGCTGTCTTAGTTCTTCAAGGCATAGCTATATGGAGAACATACATGGAATACGGAGGATTATTAAATCTTTTCAGAATTCTTTCTTCCTTCCTTCCTTCCTTCCTTCCTTCCTTCCTTCCTTCCTTCCTTCCTTCCTTCCTTTCTTTCTTTCTTTCCCAAATGAGTGGAGTGGAGAGTGGAATGGGAATGGGCTTCCATAAGTAAAATGAAGAAACAACCAATTGGACAGAGGATTTCCCACCATTATATAATGCTGTCACAGCATATTACTATAGGGGGGAAAGCCACAATATTAGTATTTAAGTGAAACAGAGGTGGGACATAGAAGCAATAATTATTGCAGGTATGATTTTTAAAAAAGAGAAAAGAATGTGATGGAACTGATTGACTTCAGGTGTTCCTTAACCCAGAATGCTTTACCATATGAGTGTTCAGATTAAATCCTCTCCATATCATCCATTGTTCAGGAAGAGAGGGAAAGGATTTTATTATCCTAAGTTCTTCTGGAAAATATACTTACTACAAATGGCTTCACAAGTTCACTGGTTTTTATTAATGAGTTTGTTTGATCTTATGTGGCAGAACCGAGCTGAGTCGTCAAAAGCTTCACACCCAAGATTTATTTTACCAACTGGAAAGAGCAAATGAAAAGGTTATTGAGGTAATATCATTAATATGATCCAAATTTTATGCTTCAGCTATAAGGACAGTTCTATTTGAATATTACTGTCATTTTGATTGGAGCTGTTCTGACCCAGAGACACATGCTTTTTCTAATCTCACACATTGGAAAAATGTTAGAAATAGCTAGTAATTTTACTGCTGTTTATACATTAAAATGTGTATCCTGGATGAATAGCTTTTTACTAATACCTATCTGTAATTTATCCTCTCATCCTGTTGTATTTCATTGTTCTGCAATTATACAGAAAAATGTAAATTTCATTTTTCATTTAAATGTTCATTTTTCTGCAGTTACACAGATATTTTAATTATTATCTTAACCATCTGGTTAAAAAAAAAGTTCATTCTTTATCCTGATAAAAATAAAACTACCTTATAAACAAATGCCTCCTAAATCCTTCTGTGCTGCCTCCTGGTAATGGAAGGGTGTTTCTGCCAAGTGATTATAATCCCATCGGGGTTCCCAAGGCGTGAAGCTCATTTCAGCAAAAGCTAGCAGGCATCTGTATTCAGCAGTAATAGAGGAAGATGCTGGAGGCACGTAACTATTTTAGTGACAACATCAAAGGCATCGTTTGCTACTCTATTTATTAAGAAAACCATATAAAAAATTCCTTAGACATCAGTGAACTGAAATAGATTGCAACTGAACATTTTTCAATCAGAAGATAATAGTCTTATGTCAATCTCCCAAGTTGACCAAACAGGAAAAATAACAAGATGTGCACAATTTATTGTAAGGCTTCAGTAACAACTTTCCAAACTGACTTGATACTGTATGGAGCGGCATGTCTATAGTCTGAGGTTTTATATTGTTCTTTAGCAATTTTTTTTTCAAAGTCTATTTGCACTTTCTATTACAAATTTTACATTTGTAATAAGTGATTTCATTTATACAGAGCGAAAAATTAATGAGGGAATATCAAGAAAAAGTCAACCGACTTCAGAGTCGACTAAATCAGGCAGAAGAGAGGGCAACTACAGCAACTCAACAGGTATCTAAATTAAATTGATCCAGTTAAATGAAAAAGAGCTCAGTCTTTATTTTTTAAAAAAGAAAAAATATACTTTATGGAATAATGATTACTGCAGCTGTTAAAATCAATGCATATATTGTATGTAATTTATATATGCATGATAAGGCCTTGTAGATATAATTTTTGTACCTGCATTGCTTTCTTCTTTTTATATTAGTTTTCTGTTATATGGAAATCAATAAAGGCAAAACATTTTAAATACAGAATTAGAAGGTATACTAAAAGGAAATGTCTGTCTAGAAACTTTGAATAGGTTTCAAGAACTAACATAAAATTATAATTTAAATCATGTAGAAATTTCAGCTTTAGCAAATTATATGTGAAAATAAGGTTACTTAACACAACCATTCTTTCAAATCAATCGGTTTGAAAGGTAATTTGGTAAGTAAAATATAGGAATGCAATATAGAAACTGTTAACATTAATACATTGGTCTCTTACAACTGGAGACTTCTGTATTTCACTTGCAGGATCAGATCTATATGTATAATTCATAATGGGATAAACAGGTTGTGCCATTCAGAAGTTGGACCTTTAACGGCTCTAATCACTGTAACTGATTGGAGGGTAGAGCCGAGGATTTTGTACAGTATCTGCATGACAAAATCACTCAGATTCGGGAAAACCTGGACTCCGACTGGGTGGTCTCAGGGGGAAGGACTGGGGCGGGTCTTTTGAATATAATCTGGGACGAGTTTGATATTGTGGCTCATGATGTGGACAGGATTCTGGGTGGACTGAACGCGACCACGTTTGTTTGGACCCGTGTCCCTCCTGGTTAGTGCTGGCTTCCTGGGAGGTGACGCGAGGCTGGCTCCAGGGGATTATAAATGCTTCGTTGAGTGAGGGTATCTTCCCCGCCGCCTTGAAAGAGGCGGTGTGAGGCCTCTCCTCAAGCCTTCCCGGCAGTGTTATCTAATTATCGTCCGGTCTCCAACCTTCGCTTTGTGGTGAAGGTTGTTGAGAGTGTGGTTGCGCAGCAGCTCCCCAGTACCTGGATGAAGCAGTATATCTGGATCTGTTCCAGTTGGGCTTCAGGCCTGGGTACAGCATGGAAACGTCATTGGTCGTGTTGGTTGATGATCTCTGGAGGGCTCGGGACGGAGGTTGCTCCTCTGTCCTGGTCCTATTAGATCTCTCAACGGCTTTTGATACCATCAACCATGGTATCATGCTACACCGGTTGGAAGAGTAGGGGTGGGAGGCACCTTTTTCTCTGACAGGTGGCAGTCTGTGTTGGCAGGGGGGCAGAGGTCGACCCTGAGACGCCTCATTTGTGGGGTACCACAAGGGTCGGTCCTTTCGCCCCTTCTGTTCAACATTTATGTAAAGCCGCTGGGTGAGATCATCCGTGGTTTCGGAGTGAAGTTTCACTAGTATGCTAATGATACTCAGTTGTACATTTCCACCCCGAACCACCCCAACGATGCCCTTGAAGTGATGTCCCGGTGCCTGGAGGCCGTACAGATCTGGATGGGGAGTAACAGGCTCAGACTCAACCCATCCAAGACCGAGTGGCTGTGGTTTCCGACGTCCCGATATAGTCAGTTGGTGCCATCACTGACTATTGGGGGTGAATCATTGGCCCCCACGGAGAGGGCTCGCAACTTGGGCGTCCTCCTGGATTCATGGCTATCTTTAGAAGAGCACCTGATGGCCATGACCAAGGGGATTTTTTATCAGGTTCTCCTGATCCGCCAGTTGCGTCCCTTTCTAGATCGGGACTCTTTACACACGGTCATTCACGCCCTTGTCACTTCCTCGTCACTGGACTACTGTAATGCTCTCTACATGGGGTTCCCCTTGAGGAGCGCCTGGAGGCTCCAACTGGCGCAGAGTGCAGCCGCGCGGGTGGTTACGGGTGCGACGTGGCGTTCCCGTGTGACACCTCTCCTGCGCGAGCTGCACTGGCTCCCGGTGGTCTTCCGGGTGTGCTTCAAGGTTTTGGTTACTATCTTTAAAGCGTTCCATGGATTAGGACCTGGTTATTTACAAGACCGCCTACTGCCACCAGTGGCCTCCCACCGGCTGGTACACTCTCATAGAGAGGGCCTCCTCCGGGTGCCGTCGGCCAAACAATGTTGACTGGCGGCCCCCAGGGGGAGAGCCTTCTCTGTGGGGGCACCTACTATCTGGAATGAGCTCCCTCCGGAGATTCGGAGGATCCCAGACCTACGCACCTTTCGCCGCGTTCTTAAGACCTTTTTATTTCGCCAGGCAGGCCTGGCCTGATTCCCCCTTTTTTAATAATATTATAAATTTTAATTTGTTTTAAATTATTGGGGTTTTAATATTTCTATGGCCAAATTTATTTAATTGGATTTTAGTGGGTTTTAAATGTTGTATTTATATGTTTTATTTATGGCTGTTCACCACCCTGAATCCTTCGGGAGGAGGGCGGTATACAAATTAAATAAACTTAAACTTAACTGATATAAATTGGAATCCACTTATATCTGTAAGGTCTTACATTCCTCAGAAAGTAATTCCCTCTCACATAAATAGGTAAAAACTATAAGTAAGCTACTAATGAATTTGCAGGTCAGAGAACATTTAATGTGTTCATAATAATTGTGGATGAGAAAAAAATTTACATAGGAAGAAAATAATTTCTGTAAGTTATGTCTATTTCAGCTTGTATTGTCATCTAATTTGTTTAAAAGGACCAGTGAAGAAAGAAACTAATCCTTGTTTGTGTGTTTAATTACAGCTCAGTGCCATAACATTGCAGAAGAAAAAGTCCGCCTACTTGATACAGCAAAAAGAAATGTAAAGTAATATGTCCTCTCATCTATATATATAAAAGCAAAAATCTCTCACGCCGTAATCACGAAATCTCCAGAACCGTAAAGCCTACAAACTTGAAATTTGCCATGTATGTTCCTCTTGGCCTCTAGGTGCTCACTAAGAAAGGAATTTTTGAAATGACCATCGGAGCATTAGTATTTCCTATATTATTATTAACACACTCTGATGCTAAGGAGTTCTACTCCCCCTTCCCACCTCAAAAGAAATCTGTTCCAAATGCAAAACACAAGCAGAGGACAGGAGTTTCACTTTCAGTTTTAATTCACAGCAGCAAGCAGCTTTACTACGGAACAATTGAGCTAAGCCACGCCCAGCCTCCTTTCTGTCTCCTTGCTCACGCAGCAAATACTGTTTGAGTTTCCAAACACCCCTCAACTCTCTCTCACACCGACAGGTTGCTAGCCAGATGAATACCAATGGATGCTGCAGGCTGGGACATTCTACTCCCCCTCCTCTTCTGTTCCAGCTCCCAGTTGCATTATATTAACACACACTGATGCTACGGAGTTACATATTCTACATTGTTTCAGGCTGTAAGTGTCAATTTATCAAGCCTGAGCATATAGTTTCGTAGCAAACCACGGGTGTCCAGCTAGTAGTGTATAAGTACAGATTGCCTAAGAAAAGTACCTTTGGAGCCTTAGAACATATCATGTAGAATATTTTCCAGATAATACTTCATTGCTTTATAAAACAAATGTATTTTTTCCTATTCACAACAAACCAACAGACAGCTGAGAAAATGTATAAAAAAAATTCTACGAAGTTTAGTTTTGAAAATTGGAATTGTACACTGTTGAGTTGGATTTTTCTAATCTATACAACTGATTTACTAGTTATTTAACTTTCAGTTGTTGATATGTGAAGTATTGATCTGAAAATAATGTTCTATCCACTCATACAATATTGCTGAATTGCTACCTAGCGTCAGTGTCCCTTATCTGTTTGAAAAGTACATAGACTTGGGTTATCAGATATACAATTAACAAAGCTAATTCTTACTTGGCATTTAAATTACTGAAAAAGTAGAAATTCCAATTATAGCAATTGTTTAGCTGTACATAACAATAATTAGAATGTTATCACATAACATGGACTAAATTATATTTTGGAAAGTTCATGATTTCTCAAGATGGAAAAGTCTAATGTACATTTGAAACTCCTTTGCTAGGTACAAGAATACATGAAAAAGAAATATATATATTTTGTTTAGAGCTAGATAAAATAAGGTCAGACCGGGCAGTGCTCAGTGCAAAAAAAACCCCAAACCCAAGACATTCAGACTCTACAGGCATCAGTTAACGTACTAAATGTTGGAGATTCATAACACTACAATTAGAAAAAGACTAAATAAGTATTGTTGGTTTGGAAGGATTGTCAGGACAAAGCCTCTTCTCACTAAAAAGAACATGGCAGCCTGGCTTAGGTTGCAAAGTTGCATCTGAACAAATCACAAGACTTCTGGAACACTGTTCTTTGGAAAGATGAGACCAAAGTGCAGATGTTTGGCCATAATGCAAGTGCCACATTTGGCAAAAACCAAATATAGCAAATTAGCACAAACATCTCATACCAATCATCAAGCATGGTAGTGGAAGAGTGATGATTTGGGCTTGTTTTTCAGCCACAAAACCTGAGCACCTTGCAGTCATTGAGTTGACCATGAACTCCTCTGAATATCGAAGTATTCTAAGTTAAATATGAGACTGGCTATCTGACAGTTAAAGCTTGGCCAACATTAGATCATGCAAACAGGACAATAATTCCAAGCACACCAGCAAATCTATAACAGAATGGCTGAAAAAAAAAAAGGCAAGATGTTACAATGGCCCAGCCAAAGTCCAGACCTCAACCGAGTTCAATGCTGTAGTGGGACCTCAAGAGAGCTGTGCACAGATGCCCACAAATCTCAATGAACTAAAGCAATGTAAAGAAGAGTGGGCCAAAATTCTTTTACAATGGTGTAATAAACTGATAAAGTCATACAGAAAACAATTACCCCAAGTTATTGCTGCTACAGGTGGTTTTTCAAGCTATTGAATCATAAGGTGTATTTAATTTTTCACACATGGCTTCCATTTTGGCTTCTTGTAAAATGATAGCATGGTGTAATAAGTCCTATGTTGTTGTTCATTTGAGGTTGTATTTATCTACATTTAAGAACAGCTAAGAACCAGGTGATTATTATTATGCCCCGATACATAAAACCATAGAACTCAGTGAGGGTGCTCTTTCTTTTTAATGACTAGGTATCTGGGATAGGTTGTCTACATTATTTTCGTTACCTTGAGACCATTAGTAATGGCAATTAGTCATAGGCCAACCAGTGATCTCATTGTCTCAGCATTATTGAAAAAGCCATCTTTGTATTTGGATTGCTGTCTAAAAACTCAATATAAGAGCTTCAAAATATAGTATGGTTCAGGAACCAACGTGCAGATATAACTTTCGACTTTGTAACCTAATCTGAAACCTCTCCAGTTTATCACTGCAATCCAGTGTATGCATAGCAGCAAAATCCAACTTGCTTCTCTTGGCCCAAATAGGCATGAATGGAAGTTGACCCTATCAATTCTGTGTTTAGAATTTAGAATATAGCAGTAATAAGTAATTGTGGTTTTTTACCATTTTATGGTTTGCCATCTGATTAAAAAAAAATCAGTTTTCATAATGCAGAGAAGCGGAGTTCCTCAACATGCTTTAGGACTGACAATTTTTAACCTGTTTATAACTTGCTAATGAACTGGATAAATTTATGGATAATAGTAAACAAATCAAGGTCATTAAAAAAAATAAAAGTAATTGAGAAAGGCTCCAGAATGATTTCTTTAAACTGGTTAAATGAGAAGGATCAATTTAAGACAATGTAAAATAGGTTTGTGAATGAAATAGAAAATGCATTTTATTTCAAATTTCAAAACATAACTTCGGGAAAATGTTTGGTCATGGGAAAGAATCGCAGTTCAGATCAAGCCTCTTAGGCTGCAAAAAATTGAATTACTATAGTGTAATGGTTTTCTGAGCTTTTACAGCCCAGATCTTATAATTATAAATGATTTGTTCTAGAAGTACCTAATTTTTTTTTGAAAAAATTTATTTTTTTTATTTTTAAAACATACATAAAAACGTAAAACCATCTTCAATTATACACAGTATGTCGATTGGTTATAAATCTTTTGTGCATCTTCACCATATTCATAGCTTACAATTTACCTAAATTCTCGTATTATCAATCTAATATATATCTATGTATTATTGCCCTCATTAATTCTTTGACTATAGCTATTCTTCCCTCATTTTGTACAAAATATTCTAAGATTTGAGTTAATTTATATTATAACATTCATTTCATCATCCTGAATCGATCCAATAATATATCTTTGTTATATTTTATATAGTTCTACAATTCTTGTATTATAAAAATCTCTTATCATATTTCATTTCCATATTTTTATCTGATTGATAAAATAAATCCATATCTTATAGTATTGTTTATCTTCTTGTTCTCTAATTTCAAATGTCAATTTACTCATTTCAGCACATTCCATTATTTTCTTAATAACTTCATATTGTGTTGGTATTTTCTCATTTTTCTAATTTTTAGCAAACACAATTTCTAGCCGCTGTTAATACATTCACAATCAGATATCTCAATTCTCTAGTATATATTTCAAGTACAATCCCCAATAATAAAAATCTCTGGTTTAAAGTCTATCTGTTTTTTTCTCATTTTTTCCAACCATGTGTGGATTTTAGTTCAGTATCTTTTGGCTTCTGCACACATCCACCACATATGGTAATATGAACCCGGTATATGATGACATTTCCAACATTTTTCAGATTTATTCTTGAACATTCTGGCTATTCTCATCAGGGATAAACGCCACCTGTAAAACATCTTATACAAATTTTCTTTATATGCAGTTGACATTGTCATTTTATAATTTTGCGACCATAATTTTTGCCATTTCTCTAAATCAATCCCGTGTCCAAAATTTTTCCCAGGCCATCATTGTTTCTTTAACTTGTTCTTCCAATTTAACCTCCAATAAATATCCATATAGTTTTTTAATTACGTTTTCATCAGTACCTGTTAAAATTTTATCTAAGTTAGTCAAATTATCATAAAAACCTTCTGTCTTAAAATCTTTATCCTATCTAGAATGTATTTGCAGATAGGAAAACCAATTCATCTTTATACCTTGTTCTTCTAATTCTTGCATAGATTTATGCACTCTTTTCATTCAATAATTCACTATATCTAACAATTTGTTCCTTTCTAATTGTTATTGAATATGAGAATGCTTCCATAGTTGATAACCAGACTGGAATTTTTAAATAATGTTGTCTTTTAATCTCCCAATTTAATAGCAAAGCCTCTTATATAAAATGTCTTCTAAAGTACCCGTGTTTTTGTTCCCTTGTACCATAAAAAAAGTGTGCCATCCCAACAAATCATGTCGTCCTAGAGTCAATAATCTAGTATTTCTTAACATTATCCATTCCTTGATCCACATCAAATTTGTCGCTTGATAGTATAATTCCCAAGAAGTATAGGTATTTTAATTCAGTGGAATGTATCTGGCTATTTATTTTTCTTCCTCATGCAAGACAATGTTTTCAGTCAATTCCTGCAGGACAGGACATGTTCACAGGAAATATTAATTTGACTTGGCCTGTTACGAGGTTACCATTTTTAATAAATCCCTTTTTCTGAATTTGTTATCTGAAATTAGCTTTGCAGACAACCAGGAACAAGGATTAGCTCCGTCTGCCCAAATATTTATAACTTGAGCTGCATATTTATCCTGCCTGGCTGATCTTACTTCCATCCCCTTTAATTTTTGTGGCAGAATGAACAAGGAAGTTGGACAAGAAGAAAGAGAAATATCTTGAAGTCCTAGAGGATACCCAAGAAAATATCAACTAAATGTTCAGGAACTGTGAGGAAAGCAGATACCATGCTTAAGATTGTTAAGGAAGGAATTCAAAATAAAAATAACAGTGTTGTAAATCCAAATCTATGGTATGTCTTAATTTGGAATGCTATTTAGAGTTCAGGGCATATTGAAGAAAGATATAACAATGTTGAAAAAGGGGCAGAAGGTGGGAACTAAAACAATGGGGGATCAAATACCCTACAAGAAAAGTCTAGAATGATTAGAACATTCTTAGCTTGGGGGTGGGGGGGGGGAAGGAAAGGAACACAAGTAGAACATGACTGTACAAAATCATGCAGAGCAGAGAGATGGCAGACAGGAACAGTTTTATTCCTTCCCACAAAGCACAGCACTTCACACTCTAACTGTCTTCACACTTGCCAAACTTCTTCCAAGGTAGTCAGAGCTAAACTGGATGACTTTAAGTGGATATTCAAGCTTATTTTGAAATGCCAATTATTAGGGGAATCAACAATGAGTATGTCCCTATCCTGCTTGCTGAGATCCCAAGGGGTACATCTTTGGCTACTGGGAGAAACAAAAGGCTGAAATGAAATGGGCCTTGGCCTAATCCAGCAAGATTGAATTTATTCATTCATCAAATTTAGACACTGCCCATCAACCTAATTGAGTTTTTATAAATGTGGTTTGTCATCAGCTCACCTCCAATCTCGCCTTGTAATTAGCAACATGGATAGAACCAGCACCTTTCTGATTTGCTAATCGTGGAGGTTTAAAAAAAATTAAAACCTTGTAATCCAGAAAAGACAGCAGCAAAGTAATCACGCTTCAACAATGTAGTTTGGGACATCCTTGTTTTACTCCAAACTTTTAAGTAGCATTGGGGGTATATATCCTTTGATCCTAAGGGAATAATTCCATGTACAGCATTTCATGTACAGAAAACTATTAAACTCTCTAACTTAATAAAATCTACACATTACTTAGGAATTTGGTTAAAGACCGCTAGGGATTTCAGAAATCAAGCATATTATGAACAACATCAGTCATTTGTGAATGTCATCTTAACCAATGAATCATTCAATGTTATTGCAGAAGGGAAGTGAGAAATGAGACAGATGGAAGAAATGGCATGCTATTCAAAGCAGTTAGATATGCTAATAGATAAAGGAGAATGTAAGAATAGAAAAAGGGAAATCCTCAGTAATGGTTTAAAGCCACAAATACACAAGTGTTATATATGTCATCATTCCATTAAGGCTTATATTAGGAAACATACAATTAAAGATGTTGAATCTATCACTGATTAATTTGAGTTAACCTGAGTATTTCCTGAGATTTACCAATTTAACATTGTCAAATGAGTATAAACACAGATATCAGACCAAAACACTTAAGTGTATTGCAAAATGTACAGCATTTATTCACATACAGACAAAGGCACAATTCTACTAAATATTTTAACAAAAAATACAGCCATCTTCAACTAGGTCTTTATAAATACTTCAAAAAGGGAGGAAAATAAATACAGGATTGGGCCATGTAATATAAAATAGTCATCTCTACATATACTTTATTTCTATTTGTTTTATCATCATGCACCTGTTTTCAAATTGGAGCAAAATGGACACCAAAGCTAGGCACATAGTGAAAAAATCCTCTGTACAAGGTTTTACAAATGTAGTAAGATCTTTTTTACCCAATTTACGTAAAATAATCAAGATTTTGTACATATGAGAGATATCTCTCATTAGTTTAGACTGGCACGTATGTGTGTGGGTGTCCAGAATCAAACAGACAGCATTCCAGTCAACATTACTAAAATGTTTATTACCCTATATTTCAATGTAGTACACCAAGTATAATCAGAGATTTCTTGGGCAATCTGCATAAGTAAAATGTGGAGCTAACAAGAAATCTCCATTGTTTTCTTATCAATGAAATGAATGTAGTGGTAGTAAAGAATATGGTTTTATTTATAAATTTTCATGTACTGAGTGTTATATATAGTATGAAACAGCTGGTCATACTGATTTTACCTACTTCTGTAGTTGGAAGATGTGGGTAGGGGGAACGCACTATTTTTTCTTCTTTTGTTATTAATTTTTGGTTCAGCATTAATCAAAACATCAGAAAGCTTATTAACCTAAATACGGTGGGGAAAACAGATAAGGCATTCTTTCTGCACAAATGCTAACATTCCTAATAGTGCAAATGTAATCTGATACCTCTTTCAAAATTGATCATAACATTGATGATGTTTAACATCAAATTTACTTCTTCTATGGCTTGATGAAAAACTCCCTGTTGGGCAGGTTAACCAATATTATTTCACTTAAACCTCACCTGAAACACTTATTGTAGTGAATAATGAATTAATCACATCCCTCTTATATTTAACAAGAACATGCCTGCTTTTAAAGCAGCAAACCTTGCTATATACCTGTAATATATGGGTAGTTCAATCAAAAGCAACAAAGCCGTATATATATATGTATATATATCTTCTTTCCAGTAGCTTTCTAAAATGGTAGCTAAAAATGTTTAGACTGTAGTCTTAACCTGCTTGTTAATTCTATCCATCCTGACTCAAAGGCTATGCATGGACTACTCTTAAGAATACAGCGCTCTCTGTAGGAAGGGGGATAGGGAATAATGTTCTTTCTTTTAAATCTGAATAATTTTCTTGACAATGAAGCAAGCTGCAAAAAAACAAAAAAACAAAACCCTGCCTATATAAAGTTATGTTAAAGCATTGGAACTCCAGTGTACCAATAGCCACCACTGGAACTACAGCTATTATATACACATTGAGCTTAAGATCAGAAAATGATGATCTCATGAAATGTGTCAATTTCACAACCTCCTTATCGTTCATGCATAAGTCCCGTTTCAGTTTCCCATTCAGTTCTAATCATAACATCCAGGGATATTTGAACTTGATAGGCCAAGTTAAAAAATGGCCTTTCAAAGGCTGTATTTTTTATTTTAATGGAAGCCGATTACTCATATATTAAACTATGATTAGCACCAAGCTAAATATTGAAAGTGGAGGCGAAAGATAAATGAGGGGAAAACTGAATTTGTAGCTTATTTTCAAATTATAGTTTTGTTTTCTTGGGATTACTACTGTTGCTTTGGAAGTAAATGGGGATATGATCTGATGCATGTTCCCAAATTATAGAATCAGTGGATTAGTAATTTAGAATTCATGGGATCACATACAATATTTCTTTATCCAAAAATTAGGACTGTAAGAAAACTATTTTGCAAACCTCCTCAAATACAATGTATTATTGATGATCAGTGACTTGCATAGCAAGATGAAACAGTAGCACTCTAGTTTTCAGTTGAAACCTCTGGAAGACTTGAGTCAAATTGTCAGGTTCCAACATTTGTTTTAAATATAGTAAGTAAAAACTAATGTTGATGGACTGAGAGGAGAGTTGCCAAAACAAAATACCTACTGCTCCTTACATTTCTTGTAACCTCATTATCTCTGGTATTGTTTATATCCAAGTTGTGTCCCAAAAGTTGTAATCGTCTAAAACTACCTTTGTGTCTCACAAATGCACTCTGCTGAGTGCACAAAATAGGCTAATAATCTGTTCACTTATTATTGCTGATGGCTTTTTCTCTCTACTTATTGCAGTTTTTTAATGATGTAATCAAAACACTCTTTTGCCAAATCTAATCCATATCATGAAGTCTTGTTGTTAAATTGGCTTGAATGTAAAGCACTACTCGCATCTTATTGCCTTACCATTTTATTCAAAAAATATACATATATATTTATTACATCCTTCTTTTTGTATTTAAAGTAACCCTTATGTGTTAGAAACTTGCATATCCCAACACATATTATTAGTGCATATAAAGAAAGGCTGATGACTACTGCCTGTGGAAATACAGTCGTATCTTCATGGCAATTTTCGTTTGTCTGCCATTGCTTCTCCCAAGTCTGATGAGATGCTAAGAATTTTTCTATTGTAAAAATTCTCACCCATTACAGATTTACAATTTGCAGTGTATATGAGGGGTGGGGGTGTGTAGGAGAAACAAGACAGCCAACCCTGTTCTGCCACAGAGACACATTTAAGTCTCTCTCACTTGAATTGTCTTTGTATTTCACATGGCAGGTGCTAGCAGAATACAGCAAGTTTACAAACCTACCTTTCTTTCAAAAGAAGATCAAGTACTTTAAGACATAGATATCCCTCTTCCCTTAATTTGAGAGAAGTAGATAATTTTCCTTAATTCTTTGTCTGGGTCCCTTCAGAATAGCACTGTATATATGCTGCAGTTACAGTTTTTATTCTGGGCAGCTTGGATTTACCCCCTTAGGGCATCTAACCCGTCATGCACATTCTTCTTACCTGGTTCATAAAATTTTGTGTCTAAAAACATTTGGAGTTAATAAAGGTTTCAGCTGCCAAAATTCCCCTGAATCCTAATACAGCAAAAAAATGAGACTTGGATTTACTCTAAGCACAGCCTGAGGAGAGCGACCATGTAGATTAGGATAAGCAGTGCACCAAAATTTAATTCATTACTCTCTTACGTATCAACAGCTTGTGCTTTTCAGGGATGGGGAAAGAAAAACTTCTTCAGTGCTATCTGCCTAAACTAGGGTCTACCCACACAATCCAATTAACTTATCCTTCTTTTTAAAATGAGCATTCAGCATATTAATCAATTGGAAAACAATATTATTTTCTCAGATTTCTTTGAGACAATTGCAAGAATGTTCACATCTCACAGTCAAGAGAATGGTGGAAGAAATACTCGTACTCAAGTGCACGTAAACAACTTTCTACAGCCCAGGGAAGATGTTTTTATTCTTGGTAGATCTTGTAGTCATAATTTAAGACTCTCTTTGTCCCACCAATAAATAGAACAGAGTAGCTACTTTTTTATATCCAGGCTGAGGCTTCACTGATTCCAGTGCTGTGTTCTGTATCGCTCTTCAGTCAAGAGGCAAGAATACTTCTTCTAATAATATCTGTCCTTCTAGGGAGAGTGCTATTTGATCCAAGCCTGCATTTCTTCTCAGCCATCTCAGTTTCTGAATCACTCATCTCTGCATCCGGAGCATACCCATCATTCTCGCTGTCCACTTTTAAGTTGTTTTTTGCCCTATCTTTAGGGGAAACTTGTCCGAGGGCCGAGTAAGAGAAATTAGAGTTTTGGCGGCATGCTTCCTCCTGCCCCTCTCCCTGCTGTTGCCTTTCTCCTTTCTTTGGAATTCGGAATCCTCCCCAATTTTTCACAGGGCTTCTGGGTGTTGTAGGCACTTTAACTGGAGTTGGGTTATAATTTATTCTGAAAAAGGATCCATTGCATCTAGGCACCATATCCCTCCGGATTCCGGGCGCTGATCTGCCACTTGGGTGGTTCACAGCCCTTTTATTTTCTAACTGCCTCTGAAATGATTCATTTGACTTCAAGGGTTTGTAGTTATGTTTGGGAGGTTTCTCCTTCAGTCCTACCTTTATCGTGTCACAATGAGAATGATTGTCTCTTTTCCTGTGGTCTTCTGTTACAATCCCATTCTTCTGTTGTGCTGCTCCAAGTTGTGCTTCTGCAAAGGTTTTTTCAAAACTGAAAAAGCTACCAGAAGAAGCAAGCTCCTCCTTTTGGCTGGGCTGCTTCAGCAATGGTTTGGTATTGTGCCCAGAATTTCTCCTCATTTGCTCTCTCTTCTCTGTTTTTTTCAGTGAATGACTCAATGACATGCCCATTTGTTTTCGGAAGAAAGCCGAATGCCATTTCAAATCTTCTATCTTAGGTGCATCTGGGTCCAATGGCGAACTGTTGAAGAGCACCAAGTTTTCCATCGAGGAGAAAGAGGAAGGCATACCTGGAGAGACACCAATGTGTTAAAGATGTTCTAAAATTACCATCCAGTATTACCTTTAGTAAAAACTTCCATTAGTTGCACTAAATTCTTACTGAATTAATGGGATTTGAAAATAAATTTAATCTGTTTCATTTTTCCCACTGATTTCAATAGGGCTTACATTCATTCAGTTAATTTACTATAGCTACAACTCTTTCTTTACTCATGTAGGTAGTATAGCCAGTGCTAACATGGCGTATTAATTTCATATTAAATTGTAACTTAGGTACCTAATTAGTTAAGTCAGTAAAAATAAATTAAGGTGTTTTAATGATAAAACCACTTCGATGCACTAAACACCGTCTTCATTATTTTCTTTTTAGTCATTTTTGGCTTTTTTGTTTTTTTAGAAAAACAGAAACAAATCTAAACTTGATAACCAGTGTTAGTCCTGCCTGTGCTGTAGTAGGGAATGTTAGCACATTCCCTGCTACAGTAATGACAATATTGGTCTATTTTTGGCACATTTTGACCTGTATGCCTCAAGTGTTAAATGTCTATGGAGATTCTCAGTCATCCAGGTCATGGTTGTCCCAAAGGTGCTTTTTCAAGAGGAAACTAGACTTTCTGGTTTTTCTTTGAAGATGTTTCACTTCTCATTCAAGAAGCTTCTTCAGCTCTGACTGGATGGTGGGGAATGGAAGGATTTTTATTCCTTGCAGACAGCTGATCATTTGCATTCTTTAGCGAGTTGGTAAGGCCACCTGGAGGTTTATCTGTGTCATCGGAATCACCTAAGTAGTGCAAATGGGTATGCAGCCTTCTTGGAACTGTGGAAAGGATTGTGTTGTAGACTGGAGATAGATGATGTTGTATCCCTCCCCCTCTGTTGAGAGAGGACTGTTCAATTTTGACACAGATGGCGTCTTTGGCCCCTCTTGGCCCCACATGTATAGAGAGGACCACTGGTTTGAAAGAGGGATACATCATCTATCTCCCATCCTTTCAACAGTTCTAAGGGGGCTCCACACCCATTTGCACTAATCAGGTGATCCTGATGTCACAGATGAACTTCCAGGCGGCCTTATCGACTCACTAAAAAAATGCAAATGACCAGCTCTCTGCAAATCCTTCCATTCCCCACCATCCAGACAGAGCTGAAGAAGCTCCTTGGATGAGAAGCAAAACGTCTTCAAAGAAAAATCAGAAAGTCAGTTGCCTCTTGAAAAAGCACCTTTGGGACTGCCTCAAGTGTTACCAAACCCAGTTTTATTTCAAACATATTCTGTAAACCACTTAGAGAGGGCTGTAAAGCACTTTGAAGCAGTATGTAAGTCTAAGTGCTATTGCTATCTCCAGATAATCAAGCATATTATTGCCTTTATCCTACTGACTAGGAAGTATATACAACGTACTAACAAATACTTAGAATGCATTTCTAAAGGCAATATATAAACAATGTAAGGACAGGGGAAAAGAAAGGATGGTTAGCACAGATAGAAAGATATGGAAAGCTACAGTGTATATTTGAACATTATCTATGTGTATATCAGTTCGAAAGCATGCAAATGCAAGTAGATAAATAGATACCACTTTAGTGGGAAATAAGTGTTTGTAGGTATCGGCATATAGTCATGCCAGTCACATGACCATGAAAGTGTCTTCAGACAATGCTGGTTTGCACAACTAGGAAACGGAAATAAGCAATGCCCTGGAGTAGGACACAACTGAACAAGGCAAACTTTTACTTTTTATAAACTAATTTTAGCTATGTTTCCTTTTTTATGTCATATTTTTAATTTCTTTGGGTTACTACTTCTTACATCTTTTCTATGCTCTCTGCCTGAGATAAATAATATGATGTATACGTAGGTAAACATGATTTTAAATAGTCAGTTGTAAAACAGAAAGTTTAGGTTAAAATTTATCTTAGGTATTTGGAAACATCTTTCTATTTCTTTTTAAGATTACTGTTAATTGCAGTGCATTTAAAATCTGCTGAAATTCAGTCATTACTAAAATGACAGAAATTCATATCAAAGGGCACCAATAACTTTATACGTCAAAATTTTCATCAATTGTAGGAATTTTACTCCTCTGGGGAAAAAACCCCAATATCTTTAATATTTGCCTTCTAATATCAAGAGAAACCTCCATTTTCAATTAATTGGTATAGCAATAGCACTTAGACTTATATACTGCTTCATAGTGCTTTTACAGCCCTCTCTAAGCAGTTTACAGAGTCAGCATATTGGCCCCAACAATCTGGGTCCTCATTTTACCCATCTCAGAAGGATGGAAGGCTGAGTCAACCTTGAGTTGGTGAGATTCGATCTGCTGAACTGCAGCTAGCAGTCAGCTGAAGTAGCCTGCAGTACTGCACTCTAACCAATGCCACCTCAGCTTGGTATGGTTAGTAATGGTGGAGATGTCTGCATTAAATATGTAATGTAAGAGGTTACCTGCCATTGGGGTAATTCATTCCACTAGTTACTAGATTTGGCATTAGAGCACTTACAATATCAAGTGTTACTAAAGTTGACATTAATATCTTTAAGCTTGATCCAATGGGGTAATTCAGTCAAATTTCCTTAAACTTCACTCATATTAAAAGTACACAGAATATGATCTTAAGTATGTCTATATGAAAGTAAGGAACTATCAAAATGGTCTAGTAGGAAGAGTGTATTCTCCAAGCAGAAACTGCAAATATTACATAACTTTTAAAACATATTTATCCCTACAGGAACCCCCTTCAATAGCGATTTTCATTTTACTAATTTATTTAGCTTTTGAAATGTTAATGTGCCCTAATAAAGTACAAGTGTTAATTTGCCAAAATTAAAGCAGGGAAAATTGTAGACGCTATTTATATCATTCTCAGAGGAAGCAATAGTTGCAAAGCTTTTCTTTTTCTTTTTTTGAAGAGGGGGAGCTCTTATCGGTCACCTTCAAAGCAAGGTGGCTGCTCTTTTTCCTCAACCAGCTTATTTCTACAGAAATTGTTTCAGTTCTTGTTTTTTCAGAAATGCTCCTCCTAAATAGTGAAAAAAAGTCCCATTTGACCAAACAATATAAATTATATATTTGACTGATATATAGGTGCTTCTTTTAAGATACCTTGTAATAATAAATTGTGATTAACCTACAATTCCTAAAAATCACAAAACTAATTTCAGTTTTTGAAGTGCATCAATTAAAAATCAACATTGCCTTAGCTTGGTCTACAGAGCACAAATATATTTTTCATAGCTTTATTAAGTTGTTACTTATCGTATAATGGAAAATGTTAAACTAAATTATTAAAAGTTTTATTAAAATACAAGCATGAAATAACTGAACAAAATTTAGAACCTTATTCTGTGCTAAAGTAATAGAATGTAAGAGAATGAAGTATAATCTATTCTCCAGGTTTCTGACCAACATCTGTTGACTTTTTAAAAAGCATCTACTTATTTCTACTCATGATTAGCAAACTTTTTGCAATCAAAAATCCTGAAAAAATGAAGTGTAGATTTGTATGGAGTCTTCTATTAATATTCAAATGCATACTGTATGTACTCAACTACTTGCAGGTTATCAAGTTCTGTGCAAATTTATGGGTCTGGATATAGTCACTGCCAGAATGTAGTCTGTCCCAGAATACATAATCTTTGACAGAAATAAGGTTCCCAAATCCTCCTTCATATAATGGAATTATACTAATTAGAATTTGCTAAGTGGAGTAATACTGTTGTATGGATGTGAGAAATGGCAACTTGAGGATATTATGACTTTCAAAAGGAAGCAAATATAGGAAAACGAGGCTACAAGCAGCCATAACAATATTTTTGTAAGTATTTGCAATGGCTTAGAGAATTATTTTCCAAGTATATAAAAATATAAATTAATAAATTCCTTAAAACACAGCAAAGATAATACATGCAATCTTTTTACAGCTGAGGGAAATCGTGGAAAACAGTGTAGGGATAATTTTGATTTAACTGAATTTAAATTTATGTACTTGAAGACAATCAAATCAAAATTTTATTATGGTCTAGCACAAAGAAAATTAATGTCATTATTTCCCATGTATTTGTTTTATATCAAGAAGGGAGACAAAACATGAGTGTTACAGTATTAATTTTAATTCCAGTTCATTTGTTTTTCCAAAGTCATTCTCTGAAAAATAACAGAAAAAAATAAAACTTACCTGAAGCTCTTTCATGTTCTACAAGATTTGTATAAAGATTAAATATCTGTTCCTGGACTTTGCAAACAGATCTTTTAATTTTTTCCCGTCGGGTCACCATGTAAGTGAGGTTCCGTACCTAGAAACATTGAAAACATTGCTAATATGAGGAATGCATACAGGAAGTTTAAGATTATTTTGAAATTATTTGAAAAAAATAGTGGCCCATCTGGAAACCTCTTTATAGTGAGAAAAAGGGGGAAAAACCCTTCCTCTAAAAATGATACCTTATGAATTCAGCCGTTTCAGTCTGGAGCCTGAGTCTATCCTAATTGCAAATATGTTTAAACTTACTCAATAGCTAAGATAAAGCATAAACACAGAAAAAAAACAGATCTATTTTACTTTCTACATTTCAGTTTGAAGACCTAATATCAAAAAAGCTCTTCCTGAAAACAGATGTGCAGAATTCAGATTTTTCTGGACCTGGTCTAGATATCCTTGTTCTACCTACCAGAAATATAATTTTTCTAGTCTCAACACTGTAATCAGTTGGCTCCAGAAAATAACCCTTTTTTGTTCAGAAGTTAAGGAGACCTACAGGCGCTAATAAGGATTACTGCATCACATCCAAAGCACCTTGTTTGAATAATGCACACCTCTATGATCAGCAATTAGCTTTCATACCAATTTCATCTTCTAAGCAATGAAAGAAAGTTATCCAGCAAGGCTGGTGATATCGAAGTTGATTAAGAGCCGCGGTGGCACAATGGTTAGAGCACAGTACTGCAGGCTACATCTGCTGATCACCGGCTGCCAGCAGTTTGGCAGAAAAATTTCACCAGGCTCAAGGTTGAGTCAGCCTTCCATCTTTCCGAGATGGGTAAAATGAGGACCCAGTTTGTTTGGGGCAATATGTTGACTCTGTAAACCGCTTAGAGAGGACTATAAAGCACTATGAAACGGTATATAAATGCTATTGCTATTATGATTATCAAAGTTTCAGAGTCACATTCATTCCAGTAGCTTCTACTAATCATAGGAACCCTCATGGAGGGTTAAAGTCATGTTTGAAAAAAAAAATTGAGACACTGGATTATGGAATGCAATCTTCCAAGTACACATCTCAAAACATGTGAGTCCCTCAGACTGGAAAAGTATGTCCAATTTTGCTTTAGAATTAAAAGTGATATACATTCAGTATTTTGCAAAAGAATTAATGAATCTCTTCAACCTGGTATTTTATAATTGGGGCATCCTGAATGTGTATCAGTACACTGCACATACTTCCTAATTAATGGAATGCAGACAAATATTATGTTGGGTTTTTAGGTATCTCTAGATTAGAAATCCTAGCTTGCACAAAATAGCAAGAGCATCTTACTAAAAGTAGAATCTGATTGGACTTGTGACACACCAGCCATAATGCATCTAAATTGTACTATCCTTGCCACTGGCAGAGAATATTTTATGTTGCATGGGTATAACTAAACCAGTAACCAACAACCTGGGTAGATAGACAACTGCAACTTGAGTTCTAAGAGGAGTAAATAGGGGGGGTAAAAGTCTAAGAAGTGAGGGAAACTTAATTGAAGACTGCCATGGATAAATGTGCTTCTTTTCTGCTTTCTTATACAAAAGTGAAAGTTATGGATGTTAGGAGAAACAAGTTGAATGTAGTGAAAATGGGCTATTGACAATATATGTTCTTAAAGTAAGATATAGGGTCAAAAATGAAAGACAGATGAACTGAATTTGTTGATAAGAGTAAGAAGACTGAGGTGGTTGTGTTGGGTGGAGTTGCTGAGGAAAAAAATATTTAGAAGTTAAATAACCAACAATATATGAAGCAATATTTGAATGTGATTTAAGCAAGGATGGTTTGTAAGACTGGAAATGTATTTTCATTTATTTATTTACATTCTACCTTTATCGTTTTTATAAATGACTCAAGGTGGCTAACATATCTAAGGTATGGAGAAAAGATACTGATCCAGATTTAGGTCACTTTTTTCTTACCACATGCATTTAATTTCTTTCATTTATTGTTTTTTACCGCTTATCTGGACCCTGCATCTTGCTGTTTCACTCGAAGAGAAATAGCTTTATAGCTATATATAATTATTGATTATTTAACATGTTCCTATTGCTTTATTTTTAAGGAATCTATGTATTATTTATTATTTAATTTTGCTTGGCTTTGATTTTTTATGGCTGTGGAAGATAATAAACTTTCAACTTGGAGTGGATTGGACAAATACTTGGACATTAGAATTTGAAAATAAAGAGACTATATGGATTTTAAATTCTAATTAAATGTGACATAATTTAAATTTAATTTAAATATAATAATTTAAAAGTCTTAACAATATGTTAAATTGGCAGTATGGAACCTTGGATGTATGACTAATTATTTGAGATGTTAAAAAATATGTGTGAATCTCTAAAGGGTAATAAAAAGTCAGAAATTTTGCTGGAATGCAGAGCAGGAAATAGGAGAGAAAGTGGTAAAAGAGAGCATAAATGAGGAGCAAGAAAATAATATTGAAAGAAAAGGAACTGAAAGTAAAAAGCAGTTAGATGATTTCACTGGGATTTACAGTGGCACACAAAGTAGACGGGGGAATGTCCCCCAAAAAAGAATCAATCAAAGAGTAAAGGGGGAAATAGTGGGAAGAGATTAGGTGAAATCTTGAGGAGAACTACTCGACTAATATATTAAAAAGTGAGAAAAAGGATTCAGAAGAAAAGATACAATACATATAAAAAGAAAAAAAGAAAAAGGAGAAGTTAAGAGAATGGGATAAAAGGAGAAAATCAACAAGAAGTGGAATTTTTGAGAGACCAAGAGAAAATGATTAAAGAGGGGAAGGTTAATTAAAAGGAGGAAGGAAAATAAGGTACATATTAGTAGATTTAAGGGAATTGTATTAATATTATTAATTGTGGATAGTCAACCACGTTAAAGGGTTTTTATGTAAGATTTGAATATGATGATGTATATTGCTCATGGTAAAACAGAACAGCAGATGGAATGTGAAATGGCAATTTGGTTTAATTTTGAGGACAATTTAAATCAAGAGACAAAGTTGAAATGTTAAAAAGTGGGATGAGGAATTTGAGAAATATATCTAGCAATAGAGAGAAATAAGATAATTAATTGATATTATTGTAAGAGATTAGGAATTAAGGGCGATTAGTAATAGTTTTTATGTATTAAGAAGAAAAAAAGTTAAGATAAAGAAGTCTGGAAAGAGAATGAAATTGGAAACAGAGATAAGATGTAAAATGGATTGTGTATATGAAAGGATACACAAGAATAATCCGGACAAGGCAGTAGGTACTCACAAATGTAGATCAACAGAGGTACAAAGGTATAAGGAATTGTTCAATTGTCCATAAGGTGAAGAAACAGTCAGGAGGGTGGGAGAGAGTAGCTCCGACACGACCATCCAGTCTGAAGGACTGAGTCAAAAGCTGAAAGCCCCTAGCAACAAGGGCAGAACTTAACAACTCTGATAGACTCAGTCCTTCAAACTGAACAGATGAGTACAACCCATGCCTACCTGTTGTCTCCAACCACAATGGAGAATATATATGGGGTTTTTTGGGGGGAGGGAGGATGGGGGAGGAGGGGACAAAAAAATTGCAATAAAAATTGATTTTAAAAAAAGAAAGAAAAGAACATAGTAGCTTACCCTCTCCAAGTCTTGCCGGAGGTGAGTGAAAAGCTGTAGTCGCCTGAACAGAACGTCCTGTTCCCGTTTGGCTAGATTGTCCTCTTCATCTTTCTTTGGGGTGATCAAAGGTTTATTGAAGTTTGATTTTCTCTTCAATTTCCAATACTGATACAGGAATTCTACAGAGTCCTCTGGAAGTTGCAGAGCCTTAGCCACTTCTGAAGCATTAACAAAGGCATAAAAACCATCCTCCAGCTGCTGGAGTTTCTGCTTTCGAATACTGACTCGATGAGCTTCCTCCTGATTTTGAGCTATGCTATCATATGGTTCTAAGTGACCAAGAGCATGATCATGTGCCCCATTCTCATTTTCCTGGCCAGTTAATTCATTGAGGTTTTCCTCATCCGACTTCTTAGTAGAACTGTGCTTCGGACAATAGGATTTGAATTTGACTTCATCGTTGTCAGCCAGAATAGTCTTCATCTCCAAACCACGATCAAATGCACAGGTGACATGAAAGGCTGTGCGGCAGTTTTTTACTGAACACTGCAGAAAAAAAGAAATAAAATTTTAAGTACTTAAATATGTAGTAAAGATTGTGACCCCTATGTTAGGGCTCCCCTAGATCCAAACTTTGGACGTAATAGAAGAATATTACAACAGCAATTCAGAATTGGGCCTAGAGTCTGTATTGTCAAGTGTTACCTGCTCTATAGTCAGGAAGCTCAAAGCATGAACAGAAAGTGACAATGGCTGATTCATGAGTTACTATATAATTATCAAGAGTTACGACTGGTCGCTTATTGACCATTCAATGTTATGATGAAACTCCCCAGGGTACTTACGATCCGACTCCAAAGTTTTCAGAGCCATCTCTCTTGCAGTCATGTGACTGCATTTCAGGTGTTCCATATCTAACCTGCCTTTATAACCATTTGCAGCATCCCGCAGTTCCATGACAGTTTTTTACAACGGTTTTGACAAAACTGGTATTTACTTCCAGCTTTTGACAAAAATGACTCCTAGCAAACAATTTAACAACCATGGTGTTGGCTTTTTGACAACCGCAAAAAGGTTGTAAAAAATTTTTACGACTGTCATGACTTACAACTAGTTGTAAATTGAGGACTACTTGTAATGAATTTGTCCATTACTTTTATCAATCCTAGCTAATAGCTACCTTTGTGAAAACAACCAATACATTATACACCGTGTTTCCCTGAAAATAAGACCCTGTCTTATATTTTTTTTGAATCCTGAAATAAGCGCTTGGCGTTATTGCCCTGCACTCAAAAGCCCGATTGGGCTTATTATCAGGGGATATCTTATTTTGGGAGAAAACAGGGTATATAAAAGAGATCAAATTGCTAATGTAAATACTGTAATCTAAAGAATTTTTGCCACAGCATATCATGGCAGTATAACCAAGTATCTCTTGGTTGTAATAGACAATATAACCAAGTATTTTTATTTCCCACTCACAAGGTACACTGGGGTTGTGTTGGCGTAACATAAGGGGATTTATAAGTCTAGGATGAGGATCAACATGTTTACTCCCCAACTGTTATGAAGAATATGCAGCACTTTGGATCCACAGCCAGAAAAGAACTAGAAACCGCATCATTTTCTAGGCTTGCTTAGTAGCCATGTGACTCAAGAAAGCAGCAAGTTTTAAGGAAGCAGCAAGAGTGAGACCACAAATACACTGAAAAACCTCTCTTGGTTCTTGATTCAAAATGCTGCACATCCCTAGTAATGCCATACTTTACCTACATCAGGATATACTTGTTTCACTAGAGTGTGGATAATAACATCATTGAAGTCTTCTTAGAATATTAGAAATACCATAGTGATTACCAAGGCCAGCACACTATTAACAGAAATAAGCTTGATGGCTTAAAAGAGATTCAGTAGAAGATTATTTTAAGCAGCCTGTCTTGATAATTTGGGAATATGGAACAGTTTGAATTCAAAAGATCTATTTATTGAAACCTCAATTTTCAATGCAATTATCAGAAGTTAAAAAGAATAAATAATATTCATGATTTATGATAGTTGGATAGATGGATGGATAGATGGGGTAGATGGGATATGGTGGAATAAATAAGAACAAAAAACAGTAGGAACAAACTAGTCATTAAGAGAAATCAGAAATTTAGTAGAAAAAGGGATGTTGGTCTTACCTGATACACCCTTTCTCATGGTGGTCAACGGGAAAGTCCAGGATGGGTTGTTCTAGTTTTCTAGCTCCAGGGACTGAGTTGAATTTCTAAGGACACGCCTCCCTGGTAATGCTCCTCAGTTGAAAACAAAGATGAAGCGAATCTTGTAGGCCGTCTCCAATCCAAACAAATCTTCTCCCGGAATCTGGACCAGACAGTCCACCGGGTGGGGCTGGACTCTCCTGTCAATCACCATGAGAAAGGGAGTATCAGGTAAGACCAATGCCCCTTCTCCATAGCATCAACGGAAGAGTCCAGGATGGGACATACCAAAGCTTGACAGTCCTATGTACGGGAACTACTCTGGTCCTGAGTCCCCGCCTCCAAATGCACTCACTGTAGGACACTTTGCCCAAAGCCCACCTCAGCGGAAGCATAAGAATCTAGTCTATAGTGGCGGATGAATGGCGATGGGAACGTCCATGTTGCCGCCCGACAAATCTCTTCTTGTTGTGGTCCGCCCGCAGCCTGTGGAGCCGGAAGCAGAGTCGGACAGCGATGAGGCTGAGGAAGAACATGGGCCAGTCCTGGAGGCTGGGGAAGGCCCGGATGAGGGCTCTGCGTTGGAGGCAGAGATGGGGCCAGGGCCATCAGGGAGTGATGTGCGGACTTTGGAGCCTCCAGAGGCTGACAGTAGAGAGGCAGAGGAACAGGAGGAGCCTATTCCTACTGTACCTATGAGAAGAGCTGCCAGAAGGCAAGAGCAGATAAAGCAGAGAGGACGACTCAGGATTAGGGCCAAGAGATGATTGGCCCCTACCATAAGGCTTAAAAGACCAGCAATGACTCTTGGCCTCTTTGCCGGAAAACAACATTGAGAGATTTGCTTCTTGTTTCACTGTATTCATTTCTTGTCAGCGTCTTCTGCTTCTGAACTTTTTCCAAGAAAAGCCTTTGGCAGTTGCCTAATTATCCCAAGGTCAGTGATAAACATAGGAATAGTGTTTTGAAGAATTTGCTTTAATTTAGTTTGGACTATGCTGAGAATGAGTTAATTCTCAGCTGTTCTAATAAAGTCTGTTTGTTTTCGAACTGTTTGTATTTAATACTAACTACTTGGGCCTGTGTCACAACACTTCTACAGAAGCCTGAGTTGCCCAGGCCACCGTTGTGGCAACACTCCTAGTGGAATATGCCATAAACCCTTGAGGCTCCTGGAGAGCCTGAAGTTCATAGGTATGGGCAATACATGCCTGTAGCCAACGACCCACTGTGGAAGGTGTCACCCTGTGGGCCAGAGTTGATGGCTGAAAGGAGATGAACAGGGACTCAGTCTTCCTGAGGGAAGCAGTTCTTGAGATGTAAATATGAAGGGCCCTCCTAACATCCAGCATATGCTAGGTCTGCTCCAAGGCGTGTCGAGGCCTTGGACAGAAATCAGGCATGATGAATTCCTGTGCTCAGTGAAACAAGGAGGTGACCTTTGGTAGAAAGGCCAGGTCCAACAGCAGAACCACCCTGTTCGCATGAAAAAAACATAGGTCCTTTCTAACCGACAATGCCGCCAACTCTGAGATCTGCCTGGCAGACATGACAGCCACCAGGAAAGCCACCTTACAAGAGAGGAGACATAGGATGGCCTCTCTCAGTGGTTCAAATGGTGCCTTGGTAAGGATCTGCAATACTCTGGTCAAGTCCCAGGTAGAGTAGCGGTGGACAGTTGGGGGCTTTAAATTTGAGGCACCCATGAGGAAGACTCGCACCCTCAGGTGGTGAACGAAGGAACCTAAATCCCCAAGTTTCAAAACTGAGGCCAGGGCTGCGACCTGTCATTGTAAGGTATTCGGGGAAAGTCCCTTCTCCAGGCCCTCCTGCAAACATTCCAGATCCTCCACCACTGAAACCAATGTAGGGACCAGCTGGCTCTTGGCACACCAGTCACTAAAAATCCTCCAAGTCGCATTGTAAATGTGCATGATAGAAGGCTGCTTGGCTCGTCTGTATGACCTTATTGGAGAACTTTTCCTGTTTCAGGAGTCTCCGTTCAATTGCCAAACAGTCAATTGGAGGCACTGAGGCTCCGGATGGATGATGGGACCTTGGCTGAGGGAGATCTTTTCTGGGGGAATCCTCCAAGGTCTGGCGACCAACAGGCCAACCAGGTCTGCGAACTATAGCCGTCTGGGCCAGTGAGGAGCTACCAACAGGACCTCCGCCCTCTCTGACAGGACCTTTCTGATTACTGCTGGGGTGCAATGGCCCGCGCTAAAAATTTAGCGGCCTTCAGAGATGCATCTGCGGTAAATTCAGTCGCAGCAATGATCTTGCAGAGGTCTTGGTGTGCCCGTAGATCCTCCGTTGGGATCTGAGCTTGAAGTTGCCTGAGCCACGACAATGATGCTTGGGTGAAAAAAGATGCTGCAGTGGAGGCCCGGATCGCTCATGAGTCTGCCCGATGAGCTCTGCAGAGAGCCATCTCATCCTTACGCTCCTCTGCCTTTAATGTGTCTTCCGTGTCCAGTGGTAGAACTGAGGAAGACGTTAAGACAACTACCGGAGTATCTACCTTTGGAACCTGAACTACGTCCAGGAGTTCCAAGTCCACGCTATAAAGCAAGTTCTCCATGCCGCTGGGTCGGGAATACAAGGCTGATGAGGCCCATTGTCTCTTTATGACATCCAGGAACATCCTGGGAATCAGAATAGCATCCATTTCTGTGGCCTGTTCAGTAAAAAGATAGTCCTCCTGCTCACCCTGCTCCTGGAGTGGCTCCTGAGAAGCCGAGTCCTTCCCCAGGAGGGCAGTGCTATGCGCCTTAGCCAGAAAGGGCTTAAACAGAGCAAGATTAAACAAGCCCTTGAAGACTGGTATACAGGGGGGTTCTCGTTCATAGTCTGAAAAATCCCTCTCTCTCTGAAGCTCTCTTTCCGACAGGTAAGATTGGCTTCTGGTGGAATGCTCTGGAGAAAAAGGGCCTTGATAACTCGTAGACTCTCCTGCTGGCTTCCAAATGTTGGTATACATAGCCTGATCTGTGCCTGAGATGGGTATGCTGGCTCTGCTGTAGTCTTTCAGTAATACCCTCTCTGATAGCCTGGGCTATCCAAAGCCTCATAAAGGGAGGCATGTCCTGCTTTTGAAGCACCCCTGGGCGGAGCCCCACAACTGTTGGGGTGAAAGTTGTCTCTGGAGTCTTTCTGTGCCACCCCCCCACCATGGGCAGTCCTCTCCCTGTGGTTGTCACGGGAATTTGGGATCAAGAACAGGTAGGCTGTTTAGCCATACTCGAAGGCCCAAAATGACTACCTCGTCCTGACTGGTCCCTGAGGTCCCCTGGAGACCAGGTAATGACAGGAGCCCCTTGGTGCTTCGCCTGCTGCCCCTGCTGCAATGCTGTCTCAGGGAGCATGTAGCTAGATTGTCAGCCATTTTGGGATCAGGGTGTCTCGTTTTATTAGTCTTTCTTGGCTCTGTCAAATTCCTTGTCTAGGGCTTTCTGTCTCTGTTTGGCTGCCCTCTCCTCCGCCCTGGATGGTTTCTTCTGGGCCCGAGCCTTAGCTGTAATCTTAGCTGCTGCTGCCAAGCTAGCAGACCGAGGCTTTACTGAGACCCTACCAGCCCTGTCTGTGGGTGGAGGAGACCATGTTTCCTCCTATCGTAGGCCTGACCCAGAGCCAATGTCTTCCGTTTTGTGGCTGCAGGCCTAAACATGAGGCAGACGCGCTCGAAAACCCTGCTGCCGGCTCAGCATGGTTTCGGGCTCCTAAGGAAAGCGCCTGAGATGGGGAGGAGGCCCTGCTCCACCGCAAACGCAGATTAAAACTGGAGCCCAGATCCTAATGTTGTAATGCAATCCAGGATCTGTAAGCAAGTTGGGATAGTCCCAAACCTGCCACAGTGAATTGGAGCCCCAATGAGTGTGGCTGAACGATCGACCAGTGACTCTGCTCCTAATGGCTAACTGGCCAAGGCCAGTAAAAAAAATCCACCAAATATAGTGCAGCCACTTTGCAAGCCAGGCAGACTTATGCGGTCATGCAGCAGCAGTGGCTCACTACCCCTGGGAGTATGGCTGCCCAAGCAGCCAGGAACTCCAGGCCTCTCTCCGCAGCCACGGACGTTGAAGGGGCTCGCACTAAGTATACTGGCCTTTCGGAGCTCTTGATGTCCTCTGATGAGTTCTTCAGTGCACAGCAGGCCAGGCAGGCGCTGGATCAAGCCCCAGATCTGTTAGCAATGGCACAAAAACAAACAAAATGGCCACTGCTCCTGGATCGGGTCACCAAATACCAGCTGAGAAGCGTGGCAAAGAAAATGGCTACCGGAACAGCAATGAGGCTCCAAAACCCCTCTTCCGCAGCCGTAGAAATTAAGAGGGGCTGCTCCAGCCAATGGGCCTCTTTGATGGCCTAAATTCAGTTCTGCGACTTTAAAATAAGTAAAAAAGCCTCCAGAGCTGCAAACAAGCCCCTTTCCGCTCCTGTGGATCTTCAAGGACTGGGTGGAGCCGATTAGCTATAGCGCGGTGTTCTAAAGTGCTTCAGGCTCCACCAAGCAGTTTCCTTTAGTCTTTTTACAAAACAGGGAATTAAGAAAGAATTGCTACTAATTTCAGCTCAGAAGCTCTGGGAGCTTAAAGGAGCGTCCTACAGAGCTGAGACTGAGTTGAAAAAGCATTACCAGGGAGGCATGTCCTCAGAAATTCAATTCGATCCATAGAGCTAGAAGACTAGAGTAACCCATCCTGGACTCTCTCGTCAATGCTATGCAGAATAGGATTCTCGAGATGCTATTCTTTCAAGTAGAGTATACTAACCAAAAATACAATGCACATGCTATGTAACTAAAAACTTAGAGAACAAGTACAAGTCTACTAAAACTTACAATAACGTTTATTAATTAATGTACTGGGCATCTATTATATATCTGTGAGTCACATTTATTTTAAATTTCCTTTGGAAGGACATTACTAAGCAAAGCCTTTGGCAAAGCACTTGAAAATCTGTGCTGGATTCAATGTCAAATCTCTGGTATATCAATGATTTAAAACTAGAGAGAAAAGCAATGTAGAGAGCAGCATAATGTAAACACATACAGCAATTCTAACCCATATCTTTATCCATAGCCAAATTATATCTTCTTGGTAACTATGGGCAATTCTCTAAAAACATTCACAATTTTCTCTGTATGAAAAGACAGGGAATACTGATCATTTTTATTTGTATATTTTTCTCTGAATAAAAGTTGTAGTCACCCAGCGTTTAACTCATAAGTCACTTAGTGTATACTCTATCTGTAAATAGGTTAGCTCTATGTTCTGATTAGCAGTACTATTGTGTTTAGACATAAAATATTAATGTTATAATATCCAAGTGCTGCAAAGCAATTCCTGTGTACTAATACATATTTTATGCATAAACGTGAAAGAACTGCTAACCGAACAGTGAGTTAAAATGCACAGTTTTTAAAGCTATAAATCCATCACAGTAAATAAGACTACCATTCTCTATGTAGGAAGCAGAAGTGCTAATTTGGGGGAAGCAGAATTTATAACTGGGAGACCCTCCTCCCATGGTCGTTCATGTCTTAATTACTTCCCTAAGATGACAATTATATAAATCAACAAATGCATGAGAGAGACTGGCAAAGCCAGGGGGGGCTGTCAAGTGAGAATCAATTTAGAATGTCTACATAGTCACAAGAGAATGAAGTCTAACCCCCACCCCACAAGTTGAATGCCACAGAATTTATCTAGTTTTACCCAAGTGCAAACCAGTAGATATGAGATGATTCCTGTACATAGGCTTGAACAATAAATCAGTGATTTTGGATCTTTTGCTGTGTGGACCTGATTTTTTGTACCTGACATTAATCTTTTCAGACTTCCAATCTTTTTCCCGAAGAGCAATGGAAACTACTGTGAGGGCAACTAAAGCCCCAAGCAGAAGAACTGCCTGACCAAGGACTAATAGATGCTGTGCTTCGGGGTCAGGATGGCTCCCGAGGACCCCGGGGATAGAGAATGAAGTGTGCAATTTGACGACAGGAGTGCTTCAACTGGTGCAACAGATGCAGAATCTGGAACAGCTAGCACCACCGATAGCTCTGGCACCAGCAGTCCAACCAGTGTTGCAAGAAGCCACGGGTGTTTAACAGAAAGATTTGGAGGAGAATCAGAAAGGATGAGAACTTTCATAGTTCAGCATTTCTGATCACTGAAGGCAATGACCCAATTATAGACAATTACCAGACTTCATGGGTAACTTCAGCGATCCGATGAGAAGTAACAGAGACCCATCAGATCCAGAAGCTTAAACAGGGTAATAGAAGGGTCCGGCTGAATTCAAATTAATCACTGCAGAGTTACATTAGAGCAAAACAGCTCTAATTTCTCAGTTTAGACAAGGACTGAATGCTCAAATTGGCACTAAAATCATATGGCAAGGAGTGCCACAGAATCTGGACCAGATCTACAACCTTTTCTGTGATCATTGACTCTTGTCTGGAAGAGATTCTAAAAGCCAGATAGAGCTCACTATTCAACCTTCTCCCCATTGATGCCGATGGGGACCGAGTTGGGGGGAAGAGGAACCTATGCAAATAGGAACAGCAGGGAGAACGGTAACTGCTGAAGAAAGGAGCACAGAGATTTAGCACTCTGTTTTTACTGTGGAGAATCTGGTCATATAGTAAGAACATGCCTGACCAGAGAATCCAGAAGAAAGGAAAGACCTCCTGGCTAGGATGTGGGAGTGTGCCACACTGAGCACAGAGTCCAAGCCCAGGGAAACAACAGGCCCTCTTTCAAGAGCTTGCAGGAAGGGCTATTCAATCACTAAAGAGGGCTCAACATATCTAAATTAAGGTAAGTTGCTCTGTTACTTTGATTTTATCACACAGGTGAGAATATTTGAAAGAGCCATTTCACTATCCTTCTATATTAGGCATTGTCGCTCATGCCTTTCCTAAGTGGACAGCTGTAAAAATCATTAAACTTTCCAGAACAACATTTTGAGATTTCCCAGATCTTGTCCAAATCCTAAACATAAAATGCACTTGATCTTATTCTTAGAACAAAGTCCTCTTAATTTCTACTTCAGTCTAAAGCTGCTACAATAGCAATTGATCTGCTTCCTTGAATACCATGCATATTTATTCAGAATTTTGAATCCTACTAAAAATCGTGTTCAACTAAGAAGCATAACCTTGGGCAACACAGTTTGATGGAATAATATATTAGTGATCTCCTAACCATTTGCTCTCTAAAGTCTGAAAAATCAAATACAATTTGACAAATATGTTAACTGTTAGATATTTATGTTATCAATAATAATTAATCTGCTAGATAGCAATGTTGCTCTAAATGACCCACAATGAACAGACAGGCTTCTGAAGACCATTTTCAGAAATGAAATTAAAACAACTCTGGCCAAAACAAGCAAAAACAATAGCTATCTGAAATGAATCAGCGAATACCTAGTTTTCACTGAACTTGCTCATTAGAAATGTTTTAACATTACATTCAGTCACACTAGTTTTTTTTAAAAAAATAAATCCATTCAGCTGTACCTACTAAATTAGATATAGATCAAGATAAATATAGCTAAGTAAGCTGCAAATTCAGCAAGTAATGCAAGGAACTCTGAACAAAGATAGGGACCAAATGATTTCAAAAGCAAATAATTATGAGAGGCAAATGGTAATAAAAAAATCTAACAATCAGATGACAAGTGTAATTGGCATATAGACAAGAAAACACTGAACAAGCTCCAAAAAGACAAGAAAAAGATATGACACAGCAGACAAAAGAATATTAACAAAGAAGAGAAAGAAGGAGGAGATCGAATATTAAAAAATTTCTTCAGCAAATGGCAATTTCAAAAGCCAACTAAAAAAAGGTTAAATCACACTGATGATTTATAACCATCAAAGAGTTCACACTGAACACAGATTTAATAGTATGGCAATGAGGTTCTCAAACACAATGCAGACTAGCCCAAATGCGTGTATCTAAACAAAAATCCTAAATTAATATTGTAACATTCATATATGTAATGTCCCAATTGTTGTATATGCGCTGCCAATGTCAGTGCTGCTTCTATAATTTATTTTATGAAAGTAACAAGGATATAACAGGTGAAGAGCACTATAAAAGTTAGATAAAGGGCTTTGGCCAGGTTTTTGTAATGATTACAGTTGCTCAGAATACTAAGAGCTGTTTACCTGTATAGATGCCCCAATCTTCTCATTACAAAGACTGCATACCAGGGCCCATCTGCTGCTGGGAATATGAGAGACCTTTGTAATGGGCTCCATCTTTTCTGGGCTACCAATGCTCACCTAAGAATAATTGGAAAAAATAATACATATTTTAAAAAACCAAATAGCAGCTAAAGTATAACTATCCTCTACTTACTGACCTTCAGATTGTCCCATCAGACCAATATTTCAAGTCATCTATTACTTTATCAAACTATATCCCATTAAAAAAATTATTAAGGATTGGAAATAAATTGATTTCATTTTTATCCTGTGCTTCCTCCTAAGTTACAGCAATAAACAAGATTTTTCACACATAGAAGTTTGGCCTCATAACAAGCCGTGATAGTAACTGGCCAGGGGTGAAGACTGGAACGTGAACTGGGTAGGAATTTGAACTCCGTTATCCTCTGGCCAAATTTAATACAAATTCCCTACTGAAGCCCAAGTTAATGTTTGATTAACAAGTTAAGCGAACAACAGTGCATCTTTTCCACCATATTCTTGTATTCTAATGACAAAAAAAACAACAAAAAAAACCAACCAATGTGGATTTGCTTTTATCCTGGCCTAAGGGAACCTTTCAAGTTATGTGCAAGATTCTCTTTTTTAATGATGGAATATTCTGATGTTCATTGGAAATGTCATGTTTTTCTTCTAAAACTCTTGAGAATGGAAGGAAAAATAAACAATCCAGAACATCCCCGAAATGGTTTGTTTTGCATGCAATTATGTATTTTTATATTCCATTAGCCTTCTATTTGCAATTGTTATAGAATTACATTGTATCCTTTTATTCTCCCTTATAATAGAAGAAAGATAGCAAATAAATCTCTTTTAATCATGGCTCCGAAATCAGTCACTAACTAGAATTGGTTCAACTTCCTAACAATGCTCATACACTCTATTAAAACATTAGAAAACTCCTTAATGGCAACCTCTTATTCCCCATCTCCTACTATTACATGGTAATATTCAAATTAAAACTATTTCAAATTCAAAGCACTCCATTTCAAGTCTGAACTTTTTGTTTTGACCGTGAAAACTGTTTCATATTTGAAAAAGGCTGTTTCAATCATTCTGGAAATGTTCCTAGCTTTAAAACAACTCTACTGATCTCAAAGACAGTTACACGGTAATCAAATCTGTCTACTTTGGATCCTAAAAGCACTATTTCAAAATCAAAACAATTTTTTCAAGCTCAAAATCAAACATTCTGAATTTCAAAATGGTTTGATCTTAAAATGTTTTCTGTACCTCTGACTACTACCAATCCAAAATCTCAGGAAGTTTACCAACAAGTAATTATATTTCAAGATTGGAGAACTTGCTAGTGATGCTAGATTACAATTTTCAGGATCCCTTATCATTGACCATGATGTAGATCAGCAATATCTTGAAGTCAACAGGTTCCCCTGTACCTCTAATTTCAAGTATGTATGGGTTAACAATCTCTTCAATTATTAGAGATGGGCTCCACATTATAAATTTTAACACCGTCTGCTATGATAACCAGTGGCACCAATATAATTCTCATTACTAGCCATAAAGTTGTATGTATGAATCAATATCTGCCACTCTGAACAAAGACAGCAAAACAACAACCCTGAAACACCAACCTCTGGGATCCAGAGGGCACAACTAACATGGACCCACTTGGTCCCACTTCGAGTTGGTTTCATGGCTCCACCTTTTTTGGGACACAACAAACATTTTGGCTGGACACCAAGAGCACAGGTTCGGCATAACCAGCTGCCTTCGGGAACTTTTAGGATGCCATAACATGCCTGAAAAAAAAAAAAGAAAAAGTTAGCAGAGAGGTATAAATAGGACATTTCATTTGTATCAGCTTATTGTTAATAAAGTTTTTAGTATTTATATATCACCTCCCTCATTAGCTGATACCCGAGTTGAGAAGCTTAAATTACAAATGAATTGGTGAAGCTGATGATTATTAGTTTATGTCTACAAGAATAAGGCTCATGTCAACAAATTTGAATTCTGCTAATAACACATTTAGGCTAATTCTAAGATTGCCTTCATATCTTTGGTTTTATTAGGTTTCCATTTCAGCAAACCTAATGAAGTTTGTTTCTTTTTAAAAATCAAACAAAACAAGCCAAGCCCATTCTCTGGATCATGACTGAATACTTTCATGAATTCATAATACCTTGCTGCTAAAATGGCTTCTTAGTAGCTTAAACTCAATGTAGCTGTGGGGTATCAGCTGAATTAAAGCTTCTCAAATTTATCTACTGGACCACAGCCAAGATGGCTGTGATGTTAATTGCAGACATACATTCTCAACCACAAAGAAGCAATTTTTAGTAATCATGGGACTCTGGCCATGTTTATAACTGCTTCTAAGTTCACAAAGCTATGAAATAGACCAAACAATGTGTAATAGAAGGAGCTAAAAAAGGGAACTGAAGATCTATCCTAGCCAGCTGTGCTGCCAAAGGGAAGGCAGATTGTATATGAATAATGATTATTTCAATTGGAGTTAAGCCAACGTTTTATTAACTAAAATAAAAGACTAAAACATATCAGTGTCCACCTTGAAAGCTGAGAACAACTTTAAAACAACCGTAAAAAAATACCCTGCCCCTCTCCACCCCCCCAAAAGGGGGTCTTCCAAGAACACAAATACAGTGTCAATCCTGGAGGCCATCTTTTTCTTTGGATCTTCAGGGATGCCACACTTAGTGCTGTGGGAAACTGGGAGGGAGGGGGATGGCATAGAGTGGTGGGGATGGCATAGAGTGGTGGAGATATTTAGCCATAATAACATTCCTTTCTCTGAGAGTCAAGGACATTCGGTCCTGCACCTGGAGCGGCGTGACTGGGAGGCATCTCCAGTTGAGACAATGCATTGATTGGACCATATGATGGACATGTGGGTGTAGGGGAAGGGACTTGGACTTTCTTTTGGGTGGGGAAAACCTGGAAGCTTTCAGATTCGGGTTTTCCCAGATGTGCCAATATGACATTTCTAATAAAATGGAACTTTGAGGAATTTCTAGCCTCAGAGTCTTCTTTCGTTGGGGGTGTTACTTAGAACTGACATACAGTTTCTCTGGACCTGGCTGAGTTTCTGCCTCAAGGAAAAGGTGCAGCAATGACATTAATTATTCTTCTGGCAATAGATATGGTGTTCCTCTCTAGGCCATTGCTTCTGATATTTTAAATGTTTTGTGTCTCAATATAATTTAAAAAGCAGTGACTGTTAGTTGATCAAGAATTTTAAACGTATAAAATTTGCTACCTTGCTTAGCTACTGAGATTCTGGTCCCAATTATGGTTGTTAAGGACCAGAATCTCAGGTTGTCGAGGACTATCTATATTCTATAACATACCTATATTTACGGTTCTATTTTACAAACTTGGTATTTTATAGAACTCTACCATCCAACTGCTAATCAAGCAAGATCCTGCTTAGCATCTAAGTACAGAGAACATCAGCCAAGTGTTACCAGATGAAACAATTATCCATGTTCAGTTATTTCCTGTGTCTCTTTGCCTCTATCAATATACCTTATCATAAACTTCCAAACACCTTCAATATGCTTAGAATGTGCAAAATCCTTATTGCCTCATCACAGTGAAATTATACTAGTGCCAATATTATTGTTGTACATGGTGCTATACCTGATGAACACAAATATTGCATTTGTCACAGAACACCATCTCATTGCCATCTTCACCATCTGGAGACTGGCAAACGTCACAGACAACGTCCTCATCATACTCAATGCCAAGACCTTCCTCAGTCTCGATAGCGTGATTCATATTGTCGTAACACCGTTGCTCAAATTCTTCCATGATCCTCTCCATGGTGTATTCATCTAGTTCAGGCATCCCTGGTAAATTTATATAATGACATTTAATTTTCATATTCATGTTCTCTTTTACTTACCATCTAAGTTTAGCAACATAAACAATCAATGAAATCAAAGTGAAAAGGAAAGGAAAAAGACTTAGGTTATATTTGATATAAACTACTGCCTTATCTTAACTAGTACAATCAATTTGCCTATCACCGTGATGGCGAACCTATGGCACGGGTGCCACAGGTGGCACGCGGAGCCATATCTGTGGGCACATGAGCGTTGCCCTAGCTCAGTTCCAGAACACATGCATGTGCCAGCCATCTGGTGTTTGGGCCTTCCGGGCCCACTGGAAGTCAGGAAACGGGCTGTTTCCGGCCTCTGGAGGGGTGGGGAAGGTCATTTTCGCCCTCCCCAGGCTCCAAGAAAGCCTCTGGAGCCTGGGGAGGGTGAAAAACGGGCCTACCGGGCCCATCGGTAACCTTTTTGCTGTCGTGTGCCAAAAGCATGAGGAGGGAAGGTCATTTTCGCCCTCCCCAGGCTCCAAGAAAGCCTCTGGAGCCTGGGGAGGGTGAAAAACGGGCCTACCGGGGGGGATCATGCACGCATGCGCAGGGAGGGCGGGGCATGGGGAAGAATTGAATTATGGGTGTGGGCATGCAAGTGCGTGACTCCCCCTCCACATTCCTCCTGCTTTTGGCACGCAATGGCAAAAAGGTTAGCCATCATTGGCCTATCATGTAGAGTTTCATGATGTGAGGCTGAAAGTAAAAAGTGGGTATAAAAATGAACCATCTTCCCAAATGCACATAAAAATTAAGATTTTGGATTTATTAATTTGCCTTGAATCAAATTAATATGGCAAATGTATTTAAATAGGCAAATGTTAGCATAGCTGCCAAATAACAATGTGGATGAGACAATGTTGTACCAGCGGTGAAAAATTCTTTCAAGTTAGAGGAAGCAAGGATGTTAATTTGCAGGTTTCCAGGAATCTACATCTAGCACTCTTATAGAACTCTGTGAACTGACTATCTATCTATCTATCTATCTATCTATCTATCTATCTATCTATTTATCTATCTATCTATCTATCTAGATTTATATACCGCCCTTCTCCCCAAGGGGACTCAGGGCGGTGAACAGCCAAAAGTAAAAAACATACATACAAAATTTAAAAGCCAAATAAAACCAAATTAAACAATGGCCCCGACTATTTAAAATCCCAATTATAAACTTTTGGACTGATATTGTTGTGAATTTATTTTTAAAATATTCCACATTACGAAATACCAAGCTTTCATTCCAAACTGCTTTGTCCCAAAAGCTGAGCAGATGTATCATTTAACATGCTAGTATGTATTTGGTTATTTGGTGAAGATCAGATGTGATGGACTTCACATCTAATTGTCTGTAGCCTGCATGGCCATTACCATCATGTTGGAAGCTGCAGCCCAGCAATCAGTTGGAGAAGATAGATCTATACTATGACTCTATATATCAAGTTACATTAAGCTGCTACTTCTGTCTTCAGAACCCTTTAATTCTGTGAGGAACATGCAATACTTCTACTCATAGAAAAATATAACATTTTAATTTTAATGCTAATGGTATAGTGACATAGAATTTGGACTTGGTATGGATCCTTTCTTTTGAAGTTAATAATATTTTTCATATAGAAGTCTTGTTTCCAAATACCTGATTCCTGAAAAAAATCCAACTGTTTGAGAGGCTATATCCAATTATATTACTTCAGGCACAGCAGCCTCTTATAAGAAGAAATCTGAGCAAAGCCTAAATTTCTTTCTTAATAGCTGGCACTACTAGGTGCTTTTAAAAACACAGTCTGATTTTCAATTTTACAGTAGCTCTTTCAGGTTTCCAAATGCCTTAAGAGTAGCTGTTATAATAATATCCCATATTTTAAGAATGATTATTTTAACAATGATTAGATACTTCATAACGAACTGAAACAAGGGATACTTTAAAACTACTGTCACAAATGCAATACTGTGTTGTCCTCAATCAGAGGTGCAAGGTTGGTTTACTGTAATTTGTTATATGTATATATGGAACTGTTCTTCAAATCAATCCAGAAAGGCCAGCTGGTGCAGAACATCATAGTTAAGGATTCTTTGTCCACTTCATGCCAATTATAAAGAACCTCACAATCAGTTTTCTTCTAGCTCAGTTTGAATTCATTCTTACTGATCAATAGAGAAATCTGTTCTATGGCTATGATGCCCTTCTTTGAAACCACTTTCACCGGATAAAAGCTTCTCCTATTAAGTTTGTAGAAAATATTAACCACTTCGCTCTTCTAGAGGACTCTTAGAAAATAGGAGGTAAACTACTCCTAACATGTATGTACCTTTTTAAATGTAGCTGGAACCTTCAGTTTGTCTTAAAGTAAGTACGTACGTATATATATATGTATGTATGTATGCATGCATGCATGCATATATTACAGGTAGTCCTCGACTTACAACCACAGTTGAGCCTCAAATTTCCATTGATAAGCAAGACAGTTGTTCAGTGCGTTTTGCCCCATTTTATGACCTTCTTTGCCCCAGTTAAGTGAATCACTGCAGTTGTTAAATTAGCAAGACAGTTGTTAAGTGAATCAGGCTTCCCCATTGACTTTGCTTGTCAAAAGGTTGTAAAAGTGATCACGTGATCCCGAGACACCACAACTATCATAAACATATGCCAGTTGCTAAGCATTCAAATTGTGATCGCAGGGGGCTGCAATGGTGAGTGTGAAAAGCAGTCGTAAGTCACTTTTTTCAATGCCATTTTAACTTCAAACAGTCACTAAACAAATAGTTGTAAGTCAAGGATTACCTGCATATATATTTAGAACAGTAAGACCTTGGTTGGCTTACAAAGAAAAACAACAAAAATGAAACCTTAAAAAATAGTGTAGTAAATATAGAACTTATAAACTTTTTCCAAGCAAGTCAGAAATAATAATTGGTTAAAATATATTCTACCCACCCTAGAAAAGATCAAAAGATCTTGCTGAAGGTCTGCAACGGCAATGATTTTATCTAGTACCATCCCATGTTTTTAGATTGTACATCCTAAACAGCACGACTGTTTTATTAATTCACGTAATATTAAGCAGAAACTAGTGTTCCTGATATGCTTTCCCTTTTCCTGCAGACTTCTAGTGAATATCAAAAATCCTAACATATATCTGAGATGTTAACATCTAATAATTCAGAAAGTTTATTTTACTTCTGCTAAACTTCCCACTCAAAACCATCCCCCCATTCCAATCACATACAATTTGTTTATAAGCACTTTTTCTCCTCACCTCTTCCATCCAGAAACTACAAATGAGCCCCATATAGTACGCTGGCTAGATCAGAAACCCTACCTCAACTCCTCCCTGTTACTTCTCTAACCTGGAGCTGTAACTGGAACTAGCACTTACCCATCTCTTTGAATTCTTCATTGGCCAGTTCCAGCCATGCTACATCCATGTAGTTAAGGTCATAGCGGCACACACTCTCTGCCAAAGTTCGAATGTCGACATATCCAAGCTCAGGGGGCTCAGAGCCTGAAGACAGGATATATTTCCGAGGTCTTGAAAATACAACAGCTTTTGTTTCAGACACAATCCTGAAAGTGTAGCAAACAGGTGTTCATTGTAGTAATCCTTCTATACGTACAAAAACCTCAGTCTTTCCATACACCTACTGCCGAAGGCTTTGAATTACAATATATTCCATCCCGCCCCAAACTAAAAAATACATTATCTCTGATTTTGCCATTCTACAAAGCTGATTTTTTTTCTTCACTTAAGACTCTCAATATTTTCAGAAAATATTGAAGGTATTTTATAAGGTAATTTTTAAAAAGCATAATAACTCAGTAACAAAAAATAAGCCAAGGAGACAGATGTTTTCCTGTTATTTTGTATCACCATAGGCAGAAGTGTTAAATCAATTTTGTTATAGCACCATTCAATTGAGGAGACTATTGGAGGAGTTAATAATTCTAGAATATCTTATTATTTTAATTATTTCAGAAATTTATCTAAACTCACTATTCTTCTACTGTAATTTTGGCATTATAATTCCAGGGGAATTGGTGGTAGCAACAAATGAAAGGCTTGAGACACTACCATAGCATGTAAAATAAATACCATGTATGGATGTTTAAAAATTAGCCTTTTTCTTTTAATGTTTATTTTATTTTATACGTAAGCATATGTAAGGGTTTTTTGTATTATATAGACACAATTGTATTTTATGCTTTGTTCTTATGCTTAATATAATCATATACTACTCTGTACAGGTAGTTCTCAACTTACGAACACAATTGAGCCCAAAATTTCTGTTGCTATGTGAGACATTTGTTAAGTGAGTTTTGCCCCATTTTATGACCTTTCCTGCCACATTTGTTAAGTAAATTACTGATGTTGTTATATTAGTAACATGGTTGTTAAGTGAATCTGGCTTCTCCATTGACTTTGCTTCTCAGAGGATCACAAAAGGTGATCACACAGCAACCATCATAGTCAGTTGCCAAGCTTCTGAATTTTGATCATGTGACCATGGGGAGGCTGTAACGGTCATAAGTATGAAAAATGGTCATAAGTCACTGTTTTAATGTCGTAACTTCGAAGAGTCACTAAACAAATTGTAAATTTCTGTTGATAGGAATATTTGTACTGAAAAGTCACTATAGGTATTACAGGTAGTTCTCAATTTATGACAATTGACCCCACAATTTATGTTGTTAAGTGAGACATTTGTTAAGTGAATTTTTCCCATTTTACAACTTTTCTTGCCACAGTTGTTAAGTGAGTCACTGTAGTTGATAAGTTAGTAACCCAGTTGTTAAGTGAATCTGGCTTCCTCATTGACTTTGCTTGTCAGAAAGTCACAAAAGGTGATCACATGATCTTGGGACAAAGCAAAGGTCATAAATATGAACTAAGCATCTGAATTTTGATCACATGATCATGGGGATGCTGCAAAGGTCGTAACTGTGAAAAACGGTCATAAATTACATTTTTCAATGCCATTGTAACTTTGAACAATCAATAAACAAACTGTTGTAAGTTGAGGACTACCTGTACTATATAATAATGTTAATATAAGAACCCTGGAGAAGGAGAGCGGCTCAGATTTCTAATTTACAGGTCTATCAGTATCATGTGTTGAGCCATGAAATTATATCAGACCAATTTCACTTTGCAGAATCTACAAATATAGTAGAGTGAAATCTATATGCTGATAAGCGTACATAAGTAACATAAAACTTTCTAAAACTATGAAGAAAAATTAATATTTATTATTATCAAGAATTATATAATACAACTTGATAGCTGGTGTTAGGACTTTAGGGCATGATCTATTCTAATCCTACTATAAGAACAGATCCAAGCATCAAATACTGTCAATAACTTAATTCTTTTTCCTGCAATTTCCCACACTAAACTAATCACATAGCTGTATTACCACAAAATGAAAATTCACATTATATGGATCTATTAGGAGCAGAACTGTGTATGGAAGACAGGCACCTCTGAATGATCACAAATTCTAACAGTATTTACTAACAGGTAAATTAGTAGTTCTACAAACATGGCTAGCCGAAAAGCCTACAGTCTTCTCCAATAAATTAGGAAATCTCCCTTCTATAACCAATTTAAGCACTACAAAATAATAGGGATAGGCATCCATATGATGTGTGTAAAAAAAGGAAGAATAATAAACAAGACCAAGGTAGTTGCTATTAACTACAGGTTAACATATCTGATTCAATTCGGTATTTATTAATCAATTCTCCGGTAGAATCTAAACAAAATTATATTCACATTAGAAGAAATAGTACAGGCTATTCTACTTTCAAAAAATGTTTTTTTGAAATCTACAGATCTATCACACCTGGATTTGAATTTGCATGCTCAAGTAAATTAACTTAGACTAAAAACCACAGGATATCCCTCACAATGCGATCAAAGGGTAACCATTATATATAAAAAATGCAATTGTGTTGTTCTTTACCTAAAGCAATTTCACAAATCCGTCTATGAAAATCTGAACTGCTCACATTACCTTTTATAATATTTAAATTCCACACTATATTCATCAACAGTCTAGATTTCAAAGTCACCAATATGAATAGTTTTAAAAGTCAATCTCTCTTAAATTTAAGAACACAAAACTGCATGCAGAAATTGTGTGGTTTATTTCTCAACATTTCTACTTAAAAGGAACAAGTGGCAGGTGACACAAAAAACCTTTGCCTGAAGGGCTCTGCATGTGCTACTGATTCAAGCAATAATCTAATCTATAAAGAATTCAGCAGCTTCTCATATCCCTAAATTTATTACACTATGGAAATTAAAACACTAGATATATACATTTTTATTGATGTGTTGACTAACATGGGTTCATTTTAGATGTGTGATAAAAGTATTTCAGAATTCTGTAGAGTATATTTTTGCTGCTCGTAGAATTTGTTGAGTTTTATTATAAACAGCTTTGGTTTTTATGCACACAGACCCAGAAACAGACTTTCTAAAACAAATACAAGTCAGATTTAATCTCTGCATGGAGATTGATATCTATACTAATCGAAATGTCTATTTTGTTAAGATTTAGAGTTCATGTCTCTAGAAATGCTGCCCCTGTGCTCCATGCCACTTTCAAGTTTGAATTGTCAATTAATGCTTCAAATTCAGATGTGAGAAAGTTGCATTTACTTGTTTATGAAGTCTGGACTGATATAGGAACAAATTGTACTGTTTCCAAAAGGTTAAAGTGAATCTCCGGTTAGGAGGAACTATTTTTCTGGCAGTACAAGAGACTTCCTTCTACCACTACATCAAGTTAAAAATAAGTCCTCAGCCTGCTATGTAAAGTGCTTAAGTTGTGAGTAGTAAATCTGCTGATGAGTAAGGTTTTGCTCATATCTGCCACCTGAAATGAAGCTGCTGCAGTACTTTAACAGTGAAAAATCAGTTGCTGGGAAGTATTGCATTTCACACAGCAATCGTATTATGGAATTATCAGACAATCTATTAAAATACCACCAACCAAACAATGGATTTACATGACATGCTGAGTTCTTGTTCATTAACTCTTATATCACTTTTCAATAACGGGAAGTAATCCAGTTATTAATATTAATCCTAAAGAAGATTAAGACCCTGACTTCTTTTTCATAGACAGCATATACCCTGAGATAAATCCAAATTATGGAACACTACACTTTCAGAGTAATGAAGTATAATTTTTTTAAAAATTGTTTAAAAGATGAAAGGGGGGGGTTGTTTCCTTTTTGTAACTGGGTGCACCAAAATATACCTGGCTACTGGTTCTGGTATAGTTCCTGGGCTGACTGGCACTTGAACACCTTTCTCCCATTCTTGTCTCCAGGGATCTGCCAGCACATAATACTCATCAGGATTCAGCTGGGAAGAATCGGGCAACTTCATAGCAGTGATCAGGTCTGTTCTAAACACCTGGAAAGACACAGAGAAAGAGAAATGACTAGATGGCCCATGACACATTGAGGCATAATTTCAGAGATATTTTCTTACCAGATTCCTCAACATCTTCAACAATGGTAGAGCTCCTAATGTACTTTAAATGTTTTTAAAAACTCAGGGAGATAGTCAAAGACATATCTGCCTTGAAAAAGCCTGTACTGAACTGTATAGCAGTGTCAGATCAGGAGGTGACATGTTTTCTGATATTTTGTATTGCGTCATAAAATCTTTATTATAATTCTATGTCATAAATTTTTACAAAATTTGCCAAATTTTAATCTCATGAGAGCTATGGGAGGTTCCAGATTTTGAATGCATTCTGTAAGCTAGCCCACTTAAGATACCTTGGGGTTCCAAAATTGTTGCCCTACAATGCACTGTTAAAGATTATGGGAATGAGTTTTAGTAGTATATGGTTACAGTGACATGTCATACTTTTACTGTATAATTCAGTTTTCAGAAAAACAGTGAAAGGCCTCTCACCATTAACTACCATGCCCTTTCAAGTATCCAGATGTTCCCCTGTATTACCATGCTGAACCAGAAATAAAAAACATGTCCACCTTTGTATTAATGACCACCCCAATTCATATGATTCAATCAAAAAAGCTTTAATTATCAGTTGTTCAGAGACTTCCTAAATGCACCCCCAAATAGGACGCCAAACCCAAGTACTGTAAATTTTCCTTTACTTAGTTCAAAGGGAAGTACTGTACCTAAATCACAGATTATTTTATTGATATCTTTTTTTAAGCAGAGACCTGTATTTCCTAGTTTCAGAGTTCAAACTAATCATGCACCCATGGCCAATTATAAAACCTATCTATTTTATCTCGAACAGTTTAAATACTATTGAAAAATATATCTCAAAGGAATGTCAGTAACGTAACAGGCAAATTCTGGGTAAAAGAAATAATGAAACTGAAGAGTAAATACATATCCTTACATTTCACACACCATCAATCTATTCTTTGGCAATTACAATCTAGTGACTCTGTGACATCTTTTTCAAAAGATATGAGAGCATCAACTTTTTAGTACAATTATCATAATTTAAGAAGAGGATAGGGCTGCAGACCCAATATTTACTAAACCAACATAAATTGTTGTCAGTATTCTTTCAACATGAAGTAAACACTAGTTGTAAATAAAGCTCAAGAGAGGACTGCCCTTATATTGTATGGAGACCATTGTAGCACTTTAAAAAGTACAATGAAAATTGAGTCTAAAGCCATTCCATCAGTTACATATTCATTTATTCCTATTCGGCACTCAGCTGATATAAGCAAGGTCTATTCCTATTTTATCTGAAATATTAATCTGTACAAGCACTATGCCATTGGGAAGAACATTTCCACTGAAATTGAAGATGTACACACCTCCTCCAGAAGGTGGTATATTTCTCAAAAGTAGGCAGAGCAAGTCACAATGCATATCCACAAACACATGTATATTCATACTACGTTGGCTGAGAATTCTGGAAATCCCACAGATCTCAGGGAAGACTAGCATGGACCAAACCAAACTAGATACATACAGGTAGTCCTCAACTTACAAGAGTTCGTTTAATGACCAAAGTTACAATGGCACTGAAAAAAGTAACCTATGACCTAAAAACCTATGTTTTTCACATTTTTAATTGTTACAGCATCTTCATGGTCACATGATAAAAATTCAAAGGCTTGGCAACTGAACCATATTTATGACAGTTGCAATATCCTGGGGTCATGTGATCACCTTTGGCGACCTTCCGACAAGCAAAGTCAATAGGGAGGGAAGCCAGGTTCACTTAACAACTGTGTCACTAACTTAAGAATTGCAGTGATTCACTTAACAACTGAAGCAAGAAAGATCGTAAAATGGGGCAAAACTCACTTAACAAAAGTCTCACTTAGCAACAGAAATTTTGGGTTCAATTGTGGTCATAAGTTGAGAACTACCTGTATTACCGATAACGACTTTTCAATACAAATATTCCTGTCAATAGAGATGTTTTGAATCAGTGTTTTAAAAGCTACAATATCACCTACCATTCAAATACACTATTCTCCAGCCTTGGCTCAAAATTTTGCTTTGGACCTGAATGCATTTAAAAATAGTCATGTACTTTGGATAATATAAGACTCAGTCAGCTACAAAGAAGCAGAGATGGAATTCTCGCTATGCCATGTGTCCTAACAGTATACATTTGTATCAAACGAACCTCAACTTATGACCATTTGCCATTACGGAGGCACTGAATGAAGGGAGTTATGACTTGTCCCCGAGGATACAGCTGCTTCAGCGCCCCTATGGCCACATTATCAAAATTTGGGTGCCTGGCAGCCTGCCCACATTTATGAACATAGTAGCACGTTCACTCCCCTCACCCACCCAACTACCTCCTTCCTCCACATCTATACCCTTTTGACTTCTGCCGCCCCTGCTGTTCTTCACATCTTCTTCTGCTACTGACTTCTGCTCCTGATGAACCATGCCCAGCCAGGTCTTTTGCAAAGCAGCTGTTGGTCACACAAGGGTTTCTTCCTAAGGTTGCACACAGCAATTTCATGTGGGGAAGATGACCTCATGTGGCCAGCTGCCTTGTGAAGGACCAGGGAGGACAAACCTCATCAGCAACAGGAGCAAGAAGAAAGCAAAAGTCAACAGAGGACAGCAGAGCCCTCAGAGTGCAGTATGGTGAGGCTGATGGCTGGCAATTGGTTTTTCTGAATTTTCCTAGGGCAGGTGTGGCTTTGCGTCACACTGCTGTGGTGGATGCCATTTTGCCCCAAGGTGCTGGGCTAAGTCTTCCTGGAGTGGCTACAGCTTTGCACTGTGGTTCAGGGGCTTCTTGCAGCCCCAGAGCCATGGCGCACCAAACTTTTGAGTCACAATGTGGCAAGCATCCCCAGAGCAGTATGGTTCTGGGGCTGCTAGCTACCCCAAAGCAGGGTGCAAGGCAAACAAAATGGAAGAAAATAGGCGGGCAGAATAGGCAGTTGGGGGGAGTGGAAGGCAAGGCAGCCCCTTAACTTACTTAAAGACTAGTGAAATTAGGTTAACAATGGCAAAGTGGTGTGCCATTGCTAAGCGATATGGTCATGTGACACCACACTTCACAACTACATCACTTATAACGTACTACCTCCTGGTCGTAAGTCAAGGACTACCTCAATAGTGCATTTCCATGTTTCTGTCGATTTATTTTATTATCTCTTATTTGTTCAAGCAGAAACTATAAAGTGGTAAGCATTAAAAGGATGACTATAAATGCTTCTTCCTACATAATCCTGACCGCAAAATATTACAAAGTAACAAGAATAATTCAAGACCAGCATTCCATCCACAACCTGTGAATTATATCTGCTGAATGCCATGGGTCACATAGAGATATTCACCAAGAGTTTTAAAATATGCTGGGACAGGGTGAAATAGATATTAATTAAATTTGCTATAGAGAAACTAGATCAGCTCAGACAATAACAGCAGGGATCACTTGCACATCAACCACTTTAGAAGAACGGAGCTCTACTTATAAGCAATCAGTTCAAGAATGGGGAGAGAGACAAGAGCAGCAAAACACTGCTTATCTGGCTGAAATAACTGAAACCGCGAATCGTGGAATGAATTTCAATGCTTCAACTGACAGATTCAAAACAAATGCTCTGAAAATGATTCTACACATTTTACAAACACTGCTGGTGGTAATGTAAATATGTTTCACACATCCTGCCTCATAAATTAATCCATCTTGCAACTCTGAATGATCTGAATCATTCCTCTTTCATTTACAAGCATTATGCACATTTTATTTACAGATTGCTTAATTCATCTGGATTAACACCAAAATTATAAATAAAGATTTTACTGGTCGGGTTTCATCCAGAATAAGAGTATTACATCCGAACAGGAATATCTAAGTAATTTAAGATTGATTTGTCCACCTTGGTGCCTCCCAGCTGTCATGCAGTTGAACCTGCAGAGCTACCCAGAGTTGACTGGAGTCAGGTGGCATCGAAATTGAATGAATAATAATCACAGTAATAATTCCATTCTGGAACTTAATTGCTGGGACTGCAACTTCAAGAACTGGCTATTAATTCTGAGGGTTTCAGGATGGAAAAGACTGATTTAAGATTCCACTTTTCCCATCACCCACAATCAAATTCAAAGGATGGGCAGAAGCATGAAAAACCTTTCACATGGCACCAATTAGATAGGGTAGCTCATCCTCTAAATTGGAGTAGGGAACACTCCCTAAAAACCATTTTTGAAATCATTCTGAAAATAAATGTATGTGTGTGTGCATGTTGTATTTCTATGTGCATGTGTGTGTGTACAGTATGAATATGTACATATCTGCATGCATAGTAAACAAAAAGTGTTTGATATCCAGACAGAAGTATATGCCAGACATTCAGGACTTTTATATATGTATTGATTTTGGCTAGCTCAGGGAAAAACACCACACTGTGAGTATTTCTGCACCTGAACATTGTGAAGAGTTGGCTACAAGACAAAGGAGAATTTAATGGAACATCAAGGATATAATTTCCAAGAATCAACAATCTGACTACTATTCCTGCTGTTCTGCAGATGCAATCAGCATGCCTAGAGACAATCATGTAAAATTGCTATATCTAAACAGTGAACGGTACACAACTCTTCACCTATCACTTTTTAGAACGGATGCCTAATAAGCTTGTTTTTCTTTTCTATTTTCATCACTTTTTTTCCCTCTTTCACACTGCATCTTTTATAGATGACAGCCTAGTTTGCTGTTAATCTTATGCTGCTCTTTGGGACTCTTTTCAGCTGAAGAACAAGATAAAACACACTGATTAATTAAATATAGAGAACTTTGCAAGTAAGATTTTGCAGTTAATCCACTGAAACAAGGCTCAATATAAATCATAGAGAATACATGCATGTACATAATAAAAAGAAAAGGAAAAGGAAACTAGTTGGAATTAGAAGAATACATTACAACTCCTCTATCTCGTGATAGCTCTTTTTCCAGCATAAATGCTCCATCAATAAATAATGTCCAAGCTGTTTTGATAAATAACCACCTGCCACAACCTATAATGGCAACAGTGACCTTTATATAAGTAATACAGAATAAAAGTCAAGAGGGGTGGATGTCAAGACCCAAAACATAATTTATTTCAGAAACATCCAACTAAGTAAATATTCATATTTTCTACTCTGATACTCAAGGAACGTGACCATTTGTAATTCTTATACCCATTTGCATCTTACCAAATCCACTGTGTAAAGCAAAACAAATTCATATTTCCTGCTTTTCTGCAGGAAAAAATGCATAAGAAGCATTTAACAAGACAAATGCATCTAGTTTCACTTCGCTAAACAAAAGTTCTTATTTATCAATCTGCTGTAATGATTAATAACATATAGAAAACACTCCTAAACATTTCCACTCTTTACCAACAAATTGGGGAAGGGGTGAGAGAAAAAAGAAAAAGAAAGAAAAAAGAAAAAAGAAAAGAAAAGAAAATTGGGTTGGTGCTAAACCAATCCAATATTCATGGCTAAATAACTAACTTGATGCTGGCAGGGACTGTGGCAGCAGCTGAGCTCCCTGATCTCCTGGCCAGAAGAAAGGTTGCTGGGTGCCAGCTGAGATGGAGCGGAAAAGGAAAGAAAAAGAAGTATTAGGAAAAAAGATACATCTGTAATTCAGCAAGATGCCATGATAGATATCAAAGTAATACCTCTGATGGTTTTCGGTCTTTACTCTTAGAGCATGAACTCCTCTGAGGCTGAGATCTAGAATGCTGGGACCAGGTTGATAAGCCTAGAAAACAGAAAGAAATATAGCTGAAAATGTACATGCTCAAATCCATACAAGATATTTAAACCAAATTTCAGTAAGTAAGAATTTGTTTTTCATCTTTTAATAATGGACTTGTGTACTGTTGGGTGATCCTGTCAAAATTATAGCTTTGATTTTGAAAAAAAAAATAAAGCATGAAAATTCTACAAACATTCATTTTCCTTAAATTACAATGCTGATTTTGGCATTAACTTAGATATGTCTTAGGGAAGTGACAATTACCTATATTTATACAGTATCAACCCAAACCAAACTGAATTAAAAAATTGAAAATCAATCAATCAATCAGTTTCTTGCCTGTTTCCAGGTTGCATTAATTTTTCCAACTCTTCTGGGATTACACTTTAAAACAGTTCCAAATTTTAACTTCATGAATGGCAAAAGAAAAAGAAAAGAAAAACAATCCAGACAAAATTACAAAATTAATGAAATACTGAACAATCCTTATCATTGAAAACTCAAAAATACCCCCCCCCCCAAAAAAAACCCAGTAAAAAATCCAATAAAAACAGAAACAAGAATACTAATGCTTTGGAACTACTTTTATAAAAGAAATTAATTTACCATCTTCTGTATAGATATTATTATAAAGAAATTTTCTTTTCTTAGACCGCTTATTTCACAGTTAATTAAAAGTTCTAAATTTAGTGGTTTACTGAAAAAGGCAAAATTACACTCATACTGGGGCTTTGTAACACTTGGACATGTCAATACATTGTCCCCTACAAATAGTTGGCGTAACTACAGAAACTAGAAAACACTGATAACATTGGAACTAAAAATAAAAGATTTTTTCACAATCTAGAGCCATAGGATATATATTTGAAGCACCTATCAACTATGAATACACGCAGCCCTGGATTTACAACCACAATTAGAACTGGAATCTCAGTCGTTGTGCAAAGCAGATCCCATATAAATTCTTCACTCACCAAACATAATCCCAGCAATTTCAATTGCAATTGTTAAGTAATCTCCCTGTTATTAAGCGAAAGAGCTTAATAATAAAAATATTTCAGCTGTGTGTGAAGCTGAAATGATTCTGGCAGGCAGCTCTTTGGAAGTGAAAGGACTGCCTGCCAGAGGGTTTCAGCTCTGAAAGGACCTGAAATTTTCTCTGTAGGCAGCTCCTTTGTTCTCAAATGTTCCTACAACCCATTGAAGGATATCCCCATTCCTCCATGTACAAAGGAGAAATTTTTCATAGGACTGCAGGAATGAAGCTGAAATCTTCATGAATTCCTGCAAAGGATTTCAGCTCTCCTCCATCCTCTCTGCTGGCTTCTCCGTGACTTTCTGAGAAAGCAGATGAAAAAGACTACAAATGGCCATCACATGGTTGTGTTGGGCATGGCATCACATGGTCAAAAATATGAACAAGTTGGCCCATGCCCAAAATGTGATCAAGTGCCCAGAGAGAAGGAGAACAGCACAATGTTTTTACAATGGCCAGAAATGCTTTACATGCCATAAACACTTTAACAGTTGTTCAAAAAACACAGCTGTAAGTCAAGAATCTTGCTGAAAAACAGGCTTTGATTTTTGACATAAGCAGCTCTTACTTGAACAATTTGATTTTGATGAGATTATTACTACTAGTCCTTGATTTATGACCATTTGAAGTTACAACAGCACAGAAAAAAGTGACTTACAACTATTTTTCATACTTACAACCAATATAGCATCCCCATGGTCATATGTTCAAAATCCAGATACTGGGCAACTGATTCATATTTATGATGGTTGCAGTATCCCAGGATCATGTTATCACCTTTCGTGACCTTCTGATAAGCAAAGTCAATGGGGAAGCCAGATTCACTTAACTACTATGTTATTAACTTAACAACCGCAGTGATTCTCTTAACAACTGTGGCAAGGTTGTCAATTGGAGCGAAACTCACTTAACAACTGTCTTGCTCAGCAAGAGAAATTTTGGGCTCAATTGTGGTCATAAGTCAAGAACTAGTTGTAAAACAGAGATCTCCCAAAATGTATTTGTTCACTGGTTAATGAAATTGAAAATATTTCTTTCAAGCTCACTGAAGTCAAGGAAAATGCTAGAAGCGAATACACCTTGAGAGTGAAGATCTTAAAGTCCAAATTCAGTGGAGGAAACACCATCATGGTAATTAATACCCAGGCAATTCCAGTCACTTGATACCCAACTGGAATAGTGAACTAGACTCAAGCAGAACTAAATGACCTGGATAGGAAGACCCCCCAAAAAATATAAAAAATGATAATGAATCGTACTGTTCATCCACGCCACAACACTGACAGACTTACCAAGGAAAATACGTGGGCATGGAATTTTGTTGCAAGTACATTAGATGGTTG
>WNWU01000007.1:14158993-14224155 GCA_012654045.1 Ptyas mucosa | reverse complement strand
AAAAGAGAAAAGGTGTTGTAAGAATGCATTGAAGCTAATATATCATTATGCCTTACTGAATACTAGAGACCAAACTGGCATACAAAGAAAGGCCAAATGAAAGTGATATGGCAAGGCAAAATATTACATGGCTAGAACATTAAAAAAAAAAAAAGCATCCAAAGCAGGTAACAAAAAGAACCGGCAATGGCTAAGAGCAAGAAAACTGAAGCAAGGGCAGAGGGGCTAATTCTGGCTGCGTAAGACTAAGCTTTAAGAACAAATACATATGAAGACAGAATTGACAAGAAAGTAACACACAGCAAATAGCCGCTTCTGTAAAGAAGATGAAGTGGGCCACAGTTGCCTGAAGTTCACCCAGACAAATAATAGAATAACAAAGCAACAACAGTCCATTGAAATATCTGTGAGAAACACCATTAGCAAAGAACTGGTGGGACCACAAAATAGCCAAAAGTAATAGAAAATGAAAAAGCTAAATTGTTCTGCTACTTTAGAATTCAAACAGACAGGCAGCTATCACATAAGACCCTAAATTTAACAATTGTCAATAAGAAAGACAACAATATCTGAATAATGTACATGACAGTACCTGGAGATAGCAGAATAGTAGAGAAAGAACTGGAGAACATAACAAAGTTTAAAGACCTGAAAATAGAAACAGAACGACTGTGGCAAAATAAAGCAAAAGTATTAACAATAGGGGGTGTGTTGGCTCAGTGCTTAAAAACACTGAGCTTGTCAGCTGGAAAGCTGACAGCCTGGGTTTGAGACCTGAGCGCCCTGCAACAGGGTGAGGCCCTGTTCCTCCCCCATATCCGGCCCACCTAACAGTTCATAAGCAAATGTGAGTAGATTAATAAGTACCACTTCAGTTGGAAGGTGACAATATTCCATGCCCCTATGAAAAATGTATTTAGACAATGCTAACTCCCTCAACCAAGAAACTGGGTGTGCACCACAACCTACATTCAGACACGACTGGACAGGAAAAGCTTTACATTAATAGGCACTTTGGGTGCAATTTCAAAACAACTAGAGCACCACTTGAGCACCATTGGCATTAACAAACTCAATTGCAAAAGGCAGCTTTATCCGGAAAAGCTTGCATCCTGCAACAATATCTATAACACTATTAAATATCCACATCTGCCTATCCCAAGTTCTTGGGAAGGACTTAATAGGCAGACAAAAATGCCAAATCAAGTCTGAACATCTTGCTGACTGTGTGACAGACCATACACTAAAGTGATCTTCTCTTTTTCCTTGATTAATTTGTGCTTGGATTCCCTAGCACCGTGATGGCGAACCTATGACACGTGTGCCACAGGTGGCACACAGGACCCTCTCTGTGGGCACGCGAGCCATCACCCCAGCTCAGCTCTGCTTATGTGTACGAATAATAATCATGCGTACGCACCTCCCGCCGGCCAGCTGGTCATCTCTGCAGCGTGTGCGGGATGCATGGCGTGTGGGGCTGCGCATGCATGTGTGGGGGGGCAGGGTGTATGCAGGGGGATGGGGCGGCCATGCGTGGGAGGGTGGGAGCATGCAGGGGGGCCGCACACGTAGTGCATTTTGGGGGTTCGGGCATGCGCTCATGCACGCACTTTCAGCACTCGGTCCGGAAAAGGTTAGCCATCACTGCCCTAGCAGGAACAATTAGCCAAAGTAGTGAAATTACCTGTATGAAATATCAGGTAATGGATTTACAGAAAATTAGTTATATTTGCAGATGGCAAATCCGAATTGACCAATAAACCTGAATCTTGTGTGTGTGTGTGTGTGTGTGTGTATGTGTGTGTGTGTGTGTATAAAATGGAGGTTAATTGAAGGTTTCAGTTTTCTCTGGGTAATAAAATTTTTGCTTTTGGGGGACTAAATGAACTCTAAAAATAAACTTTCTTGGGATTGTTTCAATGGTGTCTGGAGGCCATACTTTGCACTGAGAATACCCTAGAGTTATATTTCCTATGATTTGGCTGACAATTATACTGTCATTAGATATAAATGAGATTTACTTTTTGAATAAAATTAATGAATTAAAAATTAATACTTGCAAAAAGTAATGTTTTGCTACTAGTAATTTATATCATGTGTGGCATTCCTCTAATAAAACTGTACAATTAATGTACTTTTATATAATTTCATTTTTCATGCAGGAGCTTAAACTGTCAGGTAAGGGAAAAAGATTAGAATTCCATTCCCGAGTTATAAATGCATGTATAATGCTGATCTTTTTCTCAAGTTAATCAATAAAATATAATAACTGGAAACAGAACTTTGCTTTGAGTAACTGTTGTACCTCCATTAGGCAGCAATTACTGCAACTAAATGTTTCCTATATAACTGTTGATCATCATTTTGCAAGAATTTTAACCCATTTCTCCGTACAGAATAGCTTTATCTCAGGGATGCTAGTGGGTTTCCCTTATATGAACTGCCTGCTTCAGGCAACATTTCTATTAGATTTAAGGTCCAGATTTGGGCTTGGTCATTCCAAAACCATTAACTTTCTTCTGTTTTAACCATTACTTGATCATACAACTTGTCTGTTTTGGATCACTGTCTTGTTTAGTTATCCAAATCCTTTTAGGGAAAGATAGGAAGAATATGATGATTGCAGGCTTAACAAATGATTTTGCAAGTTTTTTTTAGTAGACAGTCACATCTGATCTAGGCTGGATGCCAGTTAGATAGAATCCATTGAGATGAGCTAAGCAGGGTCTTGTGTTTTATCTGGATTTCATCCAAGCTTTTTAGCTTCAGGATTATTGTAACTTGCTCTCAATGGAGCAGGCTTTAGAGACAACCCGGAAACTACAGCTGCTCCAAAATGTGAAGCTTTGATTGTTGATGGAACAGTCCCATCACAGGAAGGTAGTTATCATTACAAAAACCACTGCACTGTTCAGCATAAAATACAATTTCAGAGCACTAAATCTATAATTAAACTTACCTACCTGCCAGGTAAGTACTTCATGAAAAGGCCAGCTTAAGTTTTCAGTTGATATAGATGAAGAAACAACCATGGCATATCTAAATATTGATCTGAAAAACTATTTTGGAGCTTTGGATCCGACTGTTAAAAAGAATGATCCTTGTTACATTTTCCCAGTGTACTCCACTCTGCTCCAAGATCCATATCAAAGGCATCTCAAATGAGGTTTACAGATTATTCACTTACATGAACTATTATCATCCATAAGCCACTGAAATGTAGAATATACGGCACTTGCTTCTGCAGATAAAGGCACATTTAATGGATACTTTATTTAAAGAAAAGCTATTATCAGAAAGTAATATATAGCAGAGACTTGGGGGGGGAAACCCTGTTAACCAGCCATAAACATTATATGCCTGCTGAATGTTTACATTCTCTAAACTTTTGCAAGTCTTCTGCATATCCCGCTGTACATGTATTCTTCCGAAGAAAAAGGAGTAAGGGAAAAAGAGAAGATAGATTTAAACAGTTTTTAAAAGGATTAAGTCTCCCATAAGCTGCCACAACACATCCGGTGTCCCAGAGAGCACAACCCAGCAACCAATATGTTATGCTGCGTGGCAGAAGATTAGCTCCAGCATGCCTAATGCAGAACACTGTTGTAAAACCAGCTGCTGAGCATCCAACTATGTCCTAGGCGCGCTCCAGGCTGCTACCATTTCATTAACACTTCAAAGCCAGAACACTCTTGCAAACTACACACATTTTCCCTGTCAGTAAATACATTGCTTCTTATATGGCTAAATCTAGTCATCCCACAAGAGTTTATAACATACATGCATGCCTAGCTATGCTCCTGCTTCCTGTTAGCATTTCCATCTGCCTAGCTCCTTTCAAGCATTCTATTTTGAGTGAGAGTTGGCACAATTGCTAGGAACACAATTTGTTGGAAAAACCCCACAGCTGGAGCAAAAATGGAAATGATCTGAGCAACCAGCCCATCATCATAAAACCTTATTTCAACTTCCTGCTAATCCCATGCAGTGCATGTTACAATGAGCCACATGCCAGGCATTCCGCAGAAAATTGCCTGCAACACAAACCATTCTAAACCTAAGCCTTTTGTTTTAATAGAATACATGACAAAAGTATGCTACAGATAATAACTGTTATTCTTCTTAAAGCAGAAATATCTGCAGATGTTTCTTACATACTGTATCAACCTTAATAGCCAAAGCAGACTGGGAAATCTCCTATCTCTTGTGAAAGGCATTGCTCCAATTGTACCCAGCAAGTTTTGTTTCAGTTGTCTTACCATAGGGTTCAATTACTGAAAGGAGAAAGAAAAAAAATGGACATCCATTCTCCCTTTCCTACCTAGCTATTGACCTTCTATTCTGTTTCTGAATAGAAGTTTCTGAAAAGAATTAAAATGGGGGGAGGAGATATGGGGAATACTGTTTCTCATAGCATGATCTACTAACAGTTCCTTTCACAGCACTGGATATTTAAAAAAGTGTTCTAACTAACGTTATGACTGTCATTTCTTTTGGTCAAATATTTCTTCTAATGAAACACATATTGTCTGTTGGCATCCAGTTACATGTCACAGAAGACAAAAATCCACATTTTTAAAATCATATAGAGCTGGTGAAAGATTCAACTGCATTGCTTGGCACTTCAACCTTACTCAATTTGATAGCAATATTAACAGTGAACAAATACTTATATACTCAAGTATAAGCCTAGTTTTTCAGAACATTTTAAATGCTGAAAAAAGCCCCCCTCAGCTTATATTCGACTGAAGAAAAAAATGCCTTTTTTCCTGCAACCTGTTTTGGCTTCCAGGGGCTGCAGGGAGGCTTGCTAAGGCCAAAATGGGGCACGGGGGAGGGTGCGGCGCCCCCCCCCCGTGCCCCATTTTGGCTTCCAGGGGCTGCAGGGAGGCTTGCTGAGGCCAAAAAGAAAGAGAGAAGAAAGAAAGAGGAAAAATAAAAAGAAAGGGAGAGAGAGAGAGAATGCAGGTATCTCTTAACAGAGGCTTGAACTTGCCTGAAATTAGATCAAGCCCTACATCACTTAACCCAATGTATCAGATTAAATTGTTATTGAATTATTTTTGATATATATACTACATTCTCATGTAATTTAGTTATAGTGTAGTTTACACTATGCACTTACAGAGCGAGTTTACTGTTTTTCTTTGAAATCAATATTCAAAAACATTTAACCTACTGATGCCTCAATTAATGTAATTTTATTGGTATCTATTTTTATTTTGAAATTTACCAGTAGCTGCTGCATTTCCCACCCTAGGTTTATACTCGAGTCAAAAAGTTTTTCCAATTTTTTTGTGGTAAAATTAGGTTCCTCGGCTTATATTCGGGTTGACTTATACTCGAGTATATATGGTAATTTCTTTCCTTAAGTCACATTTTTAACTCAAGGAGATTTGTCAACTTAAATTTCAACTCTCAATTATTTCTAAATTCAAAATGATTGTAGAAAGCAGTTCTTAAAATAAGGAATAGTGACATCATTCTAACCAGTTTCATTTCAGCTACAAATAGAAGTAATGTCAAACAATGGTTTGAAAGTCATTGTGAGACTTTTAGGAAAATTGACTGATGATTATATTTTGGTGTGAAATAAAACTTAAAAAGACTATAACTCAAGATTACAAAAATCAATGTAGAACCAACGGAAGATAATATACGTAATTCAGGATAGTAATGTACAGTCCTATGTGTACTCTGAGCTTATTTGTTTGCTTGCAGACATTTCATTTGGGTAACGAAGTATATGCAAGAAAGCAACCAAACTCAGAGAGCATCAAGAAGAGATTCTGGAGACGCTTGGATAAATAGGAAGTTGGTGGCAAAAAAATGGATGCAAAATCTATATTCTCACCTTTATGAAGATTTCTAAAGCCATTTAGCTATAGAAATGTTACACATTCCCATTGTAATTCTTAACTGTAATGGAATAAGTTCAAGGAGGAGATGCCAAAAATTGGAGACATGCTAGACTATTAGGATAAAAGGAATCTTAACTTTCCTTCCTATAATCTGGAAAAATATAGTTGAACAAGACCTGATAAAGCTGGTATCTTCCAAAGGTTAATAATGAACCTATTATTCTTTTCTGTTCCCACTGCAGGTTAATACATGGCAGTTGCATAATTAAGTGGTAGATTGCTATCATTAATGACATTATCTGAGTCCCAATTCTACTTAAGATACAGTAAACTGCATTTCCACATCTTTTGTCACTCTGGAAGTAGAATGCTTGAGGCAAACATAGGGGAAAGTGAGAGTTGCAATAGAACTTGAGCTTTTCTTCCTTTCTGAAAAATGCCATTGGGGTTTAATAATTTCAGTTTTTAAAACTGAGTAACTGCATCCTTGATGAAGGAATGGTTTCACTACAGTGTTACAAGAAAATATATGTCTTTTAAGTTAAAATTTCCAAGTATGAGGCCTTCTGCCAAATTCCTTTAAATGCAGCTCACTAACCACCACATTAGGAGGCTTGGTTAATTAAGTTAAAAAGAGTACTAACCCTTTTTCTCAAATGCTGGAGGGTCTCGTTCCATCTTTTAAGAAAAAATTAATATCACAGTCATTAATAACTAAAAGAATTCCCCCATTTCCAGGAATTACCTCATAAATATACTAAGGATACCCATTGCCTATATCTTTGATACTTCTGAAACACTACAATCAATAATAATATTGATAATAATAAGTTATTATAATATATAATAATAAGAGGGATTTCCAACAGATATTCATGTGAGAGTTCCAAATTATGAACTCAAGATACAGTATGTTGGGATTACAATATGTTGGGATTACAGCTCTCCAAATTTCAGAGATGAACTAAACGTATAGGAGAACTACTCTTTTTAAAAGGAAAACTTTTAAAACTTTTCTTTTTAAATCTCTATAAATTTGATGTAGTAGTTAAGGCATCAGACTAGAAACCAGATTTTGAGTTGGATGACCTTGGACCAGTTACTGTTTTTCAACCCTGGGAAAGACAATGGCAAACCACTTCTGACAAATCTTGCCAAGAAAACTGCAGGGAATTGTCCAGGAAGACAATTGGGCACAAGAGAACAAAAGGTAAAAATGCAAGAATATGGTATTCTGTAGGGTTTAATAAAACCCTATATGGCTTTGCATGAAATTACTTCAGAACTATCTCCTCCAACCAGAACTGACTGGATACATATGTCACAAAAGAAATTCCTAATAATTAATTATTTCTGTGAGAAATGGGATTCAGAAAACATTTTTCCATTCCAGGATTATTAGCGTAGCATGAAATTAGGATTTCATTCACTATGTTTTAAAGTTTATATTTAATGTGGATATTTTAGTAATTTTACCTTTTTCGATCAACTGTGAACATTTTAACTGTTGTAAATTGCCATGAGTAAAAAAAAATGGAAGGAAGGAAGGTAGGTAGGTTATGGCAGACACAACACTTCCAATATGTCTCAAGAGAAAGTTGAAATTAGCTAAATATCTAAATATTTAAATGCCTGGAAGTAACCTACATAAATCCAAATCTAATAACTGGTTGCAAACTCTATTAAAATGTGTTCCCCTGCTGTTATACTTCCTTGTAAAATGAATGCTAAAACAGAATCTCCAATTCAGAAAGTACACTAAACAAACTTATCTTGAATTGTTTACCAATCACAGACTGTAAGTAACAAAAGAACTGAATTGGCTGTATATATCAGCACATAATATGATCATAAAGTAAGATTCTATACACTTATTTTGTTATGGTTTATAACATTGTGAGAACATAATTGTTAGGGCTCTTTGGATCTTCAGGGCTGCCAATAATTTTATATATTTATTGTGTAGACTGAAATACACAATTCTTTAATCTGAAATTCTTCAAATTCTGCCCACTTCAAACAGTGGCCAAAATGGAAAGAAATGGCTGTTCCTTGAACTATATGCATTCTATATTATCCTTGGAACAGACCCATGGTGGGATCCTCCCGGTTTAACAACTGGTTCGGTGATCGTACTGCGTGTGCCTAACACACGCACTACACACATGCACAGTTTGAAGAAATCTTCACTTCTGCGTTTCTTCGGAAGAGAAACACAGCTGAGGCGTGGCAATCTGCTCTGCCGCGCGAATCAGCTGAGAAGATAGAAGTAGGAAAATAGTGTGGGCAGGCAGGTGGGCCCATCTGATCATCGGGGTGAACCGGTTCACTCCCAGCCGATAGTCGGAGCTACCGGTTCACCTGAACCGGTCCGAACCGGTAGAATCCCACCCCTGGAACACTCAAAATAAAGGATAGAGCAAGCCAGTTGGGAACTAAATTTAAAATATAACTTTGCAATTTTCTTGATCAACTTATAATTCTTCTCTGCATTATATGTTGGTTGACCTCCCAACTGCTAACTTAATTACCCGCAGAGCTGATTAATACAATATTATAGTTTGCATAATATCCTATGTATAGTATTTTTATGAACCTACTGCATATTTACTGATGTAAAATAATATTTTAGTTGCATATATTTGATTCATGTTATCTGAATTCAATATTCATTGGACCAACCTCAATAATTCTAATTATATAACTAATGTACATAATGCACACTCCATCAAAAACATAAACACACATACACAAATACCTAACAATGTATCACAAGGTAGAAAGCAATTTATAAAGAAAATATTAATTTCACACGGCTTTATAAGTTAAAAGAATATTTTTTTTCTCCATTACAAATATAACTTCCTATTCTGAATCCAAAGGAGGCACTGTTCTTCAATGGTTCTCCACTTTCTTCCAAGGCCAATTCCAGTTGGTGTTCTGCTATTTAACACCTACATGAAAATACTGGGTGACATCATCCATCAGCACGAAATTAAGTATTATCAATAGGCTAATGCTGTTCAATTTTACATCTCTCCCCTGGCTTTTCCAGTAGCTGGACTTCAGCTCAACCCTGACAAGACTGAATGGTTCTGGAGTTTTGTCCCCTCCCTTCTCCAGATCTAGCGATTTTTCATATCATAAATCAGGTTACAGTCACCACTAAGTCAGTAAGTAACCTGGAGGTTTTCTTGTACTCATGGCTCCTTCTAATGGACAGATGGCAGCTGTGGACAGGAGAGCTTTTGCACAAATACATCTTATCCTTGTTGCAACCACTGCTGGACTGGAAGGCACTACTCACTGTGACACTCATTTATCACCTCCTGGATGCTGTACTGCACATACTGTATATAAGGCTTGAGCGTTCAGAATCTTCATCTGGTCTAGAATGCAATGGCTCATATGGTTTTGGATGTAACATTCACCCATATGACAGTATAGCAAACTGTGTTCAGTATCAATAACTTTATACTTTCTCATTCAAACAATTTGGGTATATAAACTAATAAAAAAATGCAAATTCTATTATTTTTTTCTGAACTGTGTTCTGGAATAAAAAGTTCCAAAACACTATGTATCTTTCTAGGAATTTCCTAGGCATGACTTCTCTGTAAATGCCCCTTCCCTGTAAACATCCCCTTGGAAATTCATCACCAGCTGTAAAGTCTATAAACTTGTCCAATATTCCAAGATAGAAACTTTTGTAACTCTAGTGCTTTTGAGATTGTATTTTTGCTCCCTGGTGTGGGCATGTATATTAGTTACTGCACATATATGTCAATTCTGGAGTACAAGATCATCTTGATTTCTGCCCAGAAATACTTCTAAAAACATATTTGAACAAAATATTTTCATTTGGTTCAACTTAAAAATAAGTTCAACTTATTTTTCATAAATTCTTGCATTGAATTCTCCCAGGGAATCACTTGTAAATTGATATTTCAGAAGTATTATTGATAATTGATAATAAAGCTTCAAATGATCACTTGTAGAACGAAAATCAGGAAAATCTGTTAACTCTCAAATATTAGTGAACTACTGATAAAAAGAAAAAAGTTCTGGAGAAAAAATATAAATTTACAATTATAAAATGAGAAACTATTTTAACAGGTAAGATTTTCCTAAACATTTGGAGCCATAACAGTATTTTTGTTTTAAACATTTATTATTGTAGTGTGTAATAAACTCTTACAATGCCTTACTGGAGCATACCTTTTTAAAGTTCCTTGATTTTAGCAACCTTTTAGCAAACACTACTCAGCTGATACAATGCAAAACACCTTTGTTATTTAAAGTATCACTTTAGAAATTGTGTAAATAAGCTCATACTCCTGGTGCGATCCCAGTACAACAAAAGGAAGCACTTACTGCCATTGTCATCAGAATCTTCACTGCTGCTGGGAATTCGACCTCGTTTCATGATCTTCCTGAGTAACAGCAGGCAGCCTGTGAAGCAATGCAACAAGAGTCAACCCACAGCAATAGTTTTCAGGTTTTGATCAAAGAACAACTAGTCAGAAATGAAAACAAACCAAATTATGCAGCATAAATATAAGCAATAAACATCCAAACTCTATTTACATACAACCACAGAAATTTCAGGATAAATCACAAAAATCTAAAGCCTTTAGGCTGCTGTATATATATATTTATGCCTTTAATAGACAATTCATAGGAATTGCAACAGAGCCTCCATAACCTTGCCTATAAATGGCATCTAGATATGAGTAACATGGTTCTTAAAACCTTATATAGGTCTGAGACTTGAACAATACAAGATTGATAATAAAAAAAGAAAACCCCATACAGGTAACCCTTTACTTATTAACCTAAATGGAGTCCAGAATTAGTTGTAAATTGTTCCAATACTAAGTCGAGGCATCATGTGACTGGACCCTTTTGGGGGAGGGGGGACAGTTATTAACAAACACCAACTTGTTAAGAAAATCATTTTACCCAATGGGCTTTTTTTTGCTGAAAACTCAAAGTAAACCCTGGAAATCAGCAAAAATTGTCGCACATTAATCACATGTCAGGAGGGTTTAAATAGTCATAAAGATGGTCTGGTTGCGATCATGTGAATGCAGGGAAAAGGTCTGTTGTAATTTCAAATATTCATTAAGTGACAAGTTGTAAGTCAAGAACTACTTGTCTCTACTTAAACATACACTAGGGACAAAATAGTTCCCATTTTAATGAATGATCCCTTATTATGACACAGGAACAGAAACTATAGCAGCACTTCAGGTTCAAGAACAACAGTAGGAATCTAAGTGGCATGCAATGGAGAAAAGACCTTTTTCCTACTCTTCTCTTTCATAGGACCAAATCTTTCTATGCAAATAGTCAGAGAATGATCACTGGCTGTCTTTCCCTATATTTCAGTAAGAGATATGGAGGGAGGGAGGGAGGGAAAAAAATCCCTCAATATGAGAAATGCAGTAAATTTGGGTACGTGGCATGATGGTGATCTAGACAGATTTTCTCCATGCAGGAGTTATGCAAAGTAATCTACAACACAGTGAAGCTATAGAAAAGAAGTTGTAACCTTCCACAGGCTAATCATATGCCATAGGTCTCTTGAATCAGCTTGCCTGCTTCTTTATATCAACTAAGATCCTTGGCTATAACAACTATTTAAAAAGCCCAACTGGTGACAATGGAAGCTTTTAAAATGCTATATATGTGGCAAAGAAGGAACAGAATGAAGCACTACTCTCCTTATGTACAATGCAACAAAATAAATAAATATCATAATCTACCTTACTCAATTAAAAAACCCTTGAAAACAAATTTAATGGTTCTTCAGTACTCATCTGGGATTCGTTCCAGGAGGCACAAGTACTAAATATAATGGGTATCGAGCAAATCACGTGACTTACATGACCCTTTATTTCAGCCAGAAGGAGTAATGAGTCACAAAGCAGCTGAGATCCGCAAGTTCTACCTTGCATGTTGAGTACCGGGAGAAAGATGAGTACCGAGGCAAGATTTGTGCCTCAAAACACATCGAGTACCGAATTTGATGAGTTTTGAAGCAGTTGAATACTGAAGTATATGACTGTACAGCCTGTGACAAATCTCACAGTGCTTGTTAAAAATGGTATTCATGTAAAAAATAATTTCTTCTCACACTTATGGCGATCTGTGTCTTCCTCAATGTTGGGGGCCTCTGAAGTCTAGGAGTTGAGGATTCTGTGTAGGATCTTAGCTATTTGTAGTACTGCACTCTTCCGGAAAGAGAACTCCAATGGCATTCATGGGATCTGTTGGAGCTACTTAGCTTAGGAATCACAGCCCAAGTGTTCCTATCACTACTGGGGCCACTTTGATCTTTATTTTCCACATCCTCTCCAGTTCCTCATTCCTGGTGTTGCTATCACTTGGCATTGCAATATTTATCACCACTGCTGTCTTCTGGTATTTGTCTACTACCATGATGTCTGGTTGATTAGCCAGTACCTGCCTGTCTATCCGGATCTGGAAATCCCATAGGATCTTAACCTTATTTTCCACAAACTTCTGTACAGTTTGCACCTTGGGTCCTGTCTAGTGTGGTAGAACCCTTCTTCTATATATTTGGTGCTTAGTGCTTGTTCTTGTGCTTCCTTAACTTTCTCATTTTGCGGCACTATCTTATTAATGTATTCCTGGATGTTCTGAATTTCATCCAGGACCGTAGCTTTGACATTCACCCTACAACCACCTTTTTCTGTCTGGTATACGGTGTCTGGGTGCTGGACTTGGGATAGAAACCTCCATACATTGTGAAAAGTCTCTGGGTGTTCACATTCACAGCTTTCATGCCCTTTTTGGCCAGCTCACTATACCATGTTGATGGAGTGGATTTATTCTTCCCACTGAGCTCGCTCTTCAGGGCCTATATAATCCTTTGGTGGTACTTGGATGTTGCTATCTTCCTTGCCTCCTCATTGTAGTTTCCCTCTGGCTGTGGGATACCAAGGTACTTATAGCTGGTCTGTATGTATGTTATGTGATCCATTGGTAGTTCCACCCCATCAATCTAAACTACTTTCCCTCTCTTGACTACCATCTGGATATAATTATCTAGTGCAAATGACATTCCAAAGTCCTCAATGTAGATCCAGGTCAAGTGGATCAGCGAGTTGATGTCTTGTTCATTCTTTGCATATAGCTTGATGTCATTCATGTGTAAGAGGTATCTGATATTAGCTCCACTTAAACTTGCATCCATATTCATCCTTTATGATTATCTGGCTGAGGAGGCTTGAGCTCAAGCCAATGGAGAAGAGCAGCAGAGACGGTGCATCATTTGGTATATGCTACACTTGATAAACACTTTAGTTGATTTCTAGTGTTGTCTTCCACAATCCCATTGAGTTCTTGGGGTTCTTAGTGTCCTGTTAACATTGTATAGTGCTAGGCATTTACACGTGTGTTGCATTGAGTCATAGGCTTTCCTGTACTCAATCCAAGCTGTGCTCATAATGATCTATCTAGATCTTGATTTGTAGGTGACTGCTCTATTAGCAACTTGTGTTTGAGCCTCTATTGTTTCTAATGCCTTTCTGAGCTGTGTTCATGTACTGCCCCATATGGTCCTGTAGTTTGCTATAATGTCTGATAAGTCTTTCCATGTTTTGAGGAAGCAGGTTATTAGCTGTTAGTTGGTTGGTGCCATTCCCTTGTGGCTGTGTTTTATGATCAGCACTATCCTTCCTTAGTTTAGCCAGTCTGGATGAGAGCCTGCTGCTAGCAAGTGGTTCATCAGTGGTGCTAGGCATTCATGCACTGCTTTTAGCATCTTTAGCCAGTAGCGCTCTAGGATGGATGCTGTCCAATTCTTCATGTTTAACCCACTACTGGATTGCTGCTACTGTGATGATGACTGGTTCCTTTTCTGGGAAATTGCTGTGGTCAGTTCTTGGTTCCTGCACCCTTTACACTGCTATGATGCGTCTTCTCTTTCTCCCATACATCCTTCCAATACAGTTAGGTTGCTGATGTTAGTAGCTCTGCTTTTACTGTGATAATGCACTGGAGAACAGGGCATTTACCTTCTTGGCCTTAGTTTCTCTAGTGCAGTGATGGCTAAGCTTTTTGCTGTCACGTGCCAAAAGTGGGGATCATGCGGGGGGGGGGTCGTGCATGCGTGTGCCCATACCCATAATTCAATGTGCCCCACCCCCTGCACATGCGACACCACCACCCCGGACTACCCCCACTTTTGGCACGCGACGGCACGGTGGGCCCAGTAGGCCTGTTTTCCGCCCTCCCCAGGCTCCAGAGGCTTTCTTGGAGCCTGGGGAGGGTGAAAACAGCTTCCCTCCCCCACCTGGGAGGCCCTCCAGAGGCCGGAAACAGCCCATTTCCCAACTTCAGGTGGGCCCAGAAGACCCGAAAATTAGCTGGCCGGCACGCATATGCGCACTGGAGCTGAGTAGGGCAACCCTCGCATGCCCACAGATATGGCTCCGCATGCCACCTGTGGCATCCGTGCCATAGGTTCGCCATCACAGCTCTCGTGTATCTCCTTAGCCTGTTAGCCAGTGTGTAAGCTTTTGTTTAAAAGTCTCAATGGCTACAGATGAAGTCAGGCTCTTGTATTTTTTCAGTAGCTAAGTGTTATCCCTAATCTTCACACCTTTCTGTAATTCTACCAGCTGGCTAATCTTTGCCTTGATCTCTAACATTATTTTCCGAGGAGGGGGATATACTGCTGTTTCTCTTGATTCTCTAGCCAAGCATCTCCAGGATTACAGCAGATGTAGCATGTATCAGTTCATTGATCTGAGTTATCATGATAATAGGGATTGTTGTGAGGGTCCTGTTGACATTTTCTAGCATATTATCTGATCGTACTTCTCTGCTGAGCCTTGGTAATTGGTCTCAAGGGTTGATTGTAGCGAGTTTACCCATAATCTTATGCCTCATATCAGCAGCTTTGTAATAAATAGAGAGGGTAGTGGTGATATTCCAACTTCAGATATTGGCTGCACATCCAGTTTTTCTTCCAGGTCTTCTTGATTATGGGATAGGTATAGTTGGTCTACCTCTTCCAACAGAGAAAATGCTAGCTCTCTCACTGTGTGTGTATGTGTGTGTGTATGTGTGTATACATATATATCAGGAGTGGGTTATACTTACCTTGACGTTGGGGTCAGTGGGCGGAGCCTCCCGCCGGTTTTACTACCGGTTCTATAGAACTGGTGCGAACTGGGGGCAACCCACCACTGATATATAGATATATATAAAATTTAAGTAGATACATTATGCTATTTTAATAGTTTTCTTGGAGACATCCACTAGCCCACAGACTGCTAAGAGTTTAAAAATTAGTTTGGTACATAACGTGACCTGCAGATCTTTATATACTTAAAAAGGAATTACTAAAAAAGAGTTACCTAAGCTTTGTATGACTGTGGTAGTCTCTCTAAAGTGTTATACACTTATCAGTTTCTAAAATAATTACTTCAATTAGTTTGTGCAGCCATGATAATCAACATTAAGTTTTTCAGTTATTTAGCTTTTTTCAAAATCTGGGAATTCTACTACAATGACAAAACAATACTCTGAGCAGTATATGCTGAGCATCATTAACTGCTTCTGCGGAATAAAAAAAAAGGGTGCTTGTATTTTTTTCTTAATTTAAATACAAAATAATCATGGCCTGAGAGCAAGTTAATAAGATATTTTAGTCCAAGGAAGAATCAAGATTCTGCAAAGTTAATGTAATATTTTGGTGCACCAATAAATAATCTACCTAAGAATATGCCAAACACTGATGCCAATAAAGGAGAATATTAGCTCAGAATTGAAAAATACGTGACTTCAGTTAATTACTAAAAACCACATTTGGGTTAAGACAGAAAAACAATGCAAATTTCTAAACTCTAATAAGATTTCAGTTAACTTACTCTTCAACATGACTCTCACAACTGCTAAATAAAATAATAATAGGGGGAGAAATATCTAAAATATAAGAAACACAGATCAGTATTCATTTCGTTCAATAATCACAATAAAAAATACTCTTTAAATGTGGGGGGGGCTGTCATTTTGAAACAATAAACCTGAAAATACCATTTTATTGATTCAGTAACATTTACAGATTACCAATTATTTTATCTCTTTATTACAAGAGCAGAAAGTAACACCAAAAAATAATGCAGAAAGTATGTCAGCATTCTCAGATTGAATCTTGGTATCACTATTATAGAATCTAAGGCAGAATGCATGGGAAAGCACTCAATCTGAGATACTAATTATTACTTACTATAATCCAGAATACAGTCATGGCTGTAAATGTTGACACCCCTGAATTTTTTTTCAGAAAATGAAGTATTTCTCATAGAAAAGTATTGCAGTAACACATGTTTTGCTATACACATGTTTATTCCCTTTGTGTGTATTGGAACAAAACCAAACAAGGGAGGAAAAAGGAAATTGGACATAATGTCACACAAAACTCCAAAAATGGGCTGGACAAAATCATTGGCACCCTTTACTTGATAGTTGGTTGCACACCCTTTGGAATAAATAACTGAAATCAGTCACTTCCAATAACCATCAATAAGCTTCTTACACCTCTCACCTGGAATTTTGGACTACTCTTCCTTTGCAAACTGCTCCAAGGTCTCTATTATTGGAAGAGTGCCTCTTCCCAACAGCAATTTTAAGATCTCTCCGCAGGTGTTCAATGAGATTGAGATCTGGACTCATTGCTGGCCACTTCAGAACTCTTCAGTGTTTTGTTGCCATCCATTTCTGGGTGCTTTTTGACGTAAGTTTGGGGTCATTGTCCTGCTGGAAGACCCAAGATCTCTGACGCAAACCCAACTTTCTGACACTGGGCTCTACAGTGCGACCCAAAATCCGTTGGTAATCCTCAGATTTCATGATGCCTTGCACACATTCAAGGCACCTAGTGCCAGAGGCAGCAAAACAACCCCAAAACATCAGTGAACCTCCACAGTAGGTACTGTGTGCTTTTCTTTGTAGGCCTCATTCCGTTTGTAGTAAACAGCAGAATGATGTGCTTTACCAAAAAGCTCTATCTTGGTCTCATCTGTCCACAAGACGTTTGCCAAGAAGGATTTTGGCTTACTCAAGTACATGTTGGCAAACTGTAGTCTTGCTTTTTTATGTCTTTGTGTCAGCAGTGGGGTCCTCCTGGGTCTCCTGCCATAGTGTTTTATTTCATTTAAATGTCGACGGATAGTTCGCGCTGACACTGATGCTCCCTGAGCCTGCAGGACAGCTTGAATTGCTTTGGAACTTGTTTCGGGCTGCTTATACACCATCCGGACTATCCTGCGTTGTCACCTTTCATCAATTTTTTTCTTCCATCCATGCCCAGGGAGATTAGCTACAGTGCCATGGGTTGCAAACTTCTTGATAATGTTGCACACTGTGGACAAGGAATATTTAGATCTCTGGAGATGGACTTGTAACCTTGAGATCGGTGATATTTTTCCACAATTTTGGTTCTCAAGTCCTCAGACAGTTCTCTTCTCTTTCTGTTGTCCATTCTTAGTGTGGCACGCACAGACACACAATGCAAAGGCTAAGTGAACTTCTCTCCTTTTTATCTGCTTTCAGGTGTGAGTTTTATATTGCCCACACCTGTTACTTGCCCCAGGTGAGTTTAAAGGAGCATCACATGCTTGACACAATCTTATTTATCCACAATTTTGAAAGGGTGCCAATTATTTTGTCCAGCCCATTTTTGGAGTTTTGTGTGACATTATGTCCAATTTGCTTTTTTTCTTCCCTTTTTTGGTTTTGTTCCAATACACACAAAGGGAATAATCCCGTGTATAGCAAAACATGTTACTGCAATACTTTTCTGTGAGAAATACTTCATTTTCTGGAAAAAATTCAGGGGTGCCAACATTTACGGCCATGACTGTATAGCAATAGAATAGATGGCTTAATGTAGGATGGCATTCTATGTAATTACATAATTTTTTGTGAAGTCCAGAACTGATTTGGCTCAAGAGGACAACTGTGTCTTGAAACATATGAATTCCCCTAAAAAAACAAGTGTTGTTTCTACAACATGAAAATCTGTCTCATCTCATGTACCTGCAGGACCGCCTTTCCCTAAGGACATCTACCAGTCCTATCAGGTTAGTTAAGGTGGGCATACACCTAGTTCCTTCCACTGGCATCTAATGAGAACTAGGATATGTACTTTTCCATGGCAGCTCCTGCTCTTTGGGACATTCTTCCTCCTGAGGCTATACACATGTTTAAAATAAATAAATAAATGTCTCGTCATATTTCCCAAAGTTCTCAATTTATTTCTTAATATAAGTTTTTGTCCTTGACCATTTTGATGGATTCATTGCAAAGTTATCTTTGCAATATAATAATCTGATAAAAGAAAGAAACTGATATCAGTAGCATGCTATAGACCTTCATTTCTATGTCATACCTGCTCCTCCTTCTCCAAAAAAGTTCAAATTAAACATTCAAATTTCTGATCACATACACTATTCTTTAATCTAAGAATATGTAAACTGAGAAACCAGGGCCATGAATGTTCACACGATCCTTAGGTGTTGTCAGAAAATTGCTCAAATACTTTGTAATGAGATGGAAAATAAAAGGGATTAACAGATGGGAAATAATAATTTTATAATGCAATGAATTATAAATATAAAATTATATTAAACCCATTCTGTATTTTGTATGACATTTAGAGACCAAGTATGGCAGTTGGGCCCCAAAAGTTATGCACCTTTCCCTTAGATTGTAATAACATCATTAAATAAAGAAAAACCTGCAAATGTTTGATCATCAGCTTCCCAATACAAAAGAATACTGCACAAAATATTTACCTTAGCCATTTAGAAATAAATCCATTAGAACGAAGAAAAGGCCTAAATGTATTTCCTACAGGAGAAGACACTATTTTCCCCTCCCATTTCCCATCTGTCAATAACCTCCAGTGAGAGTTCAGAAAGCATTGGAATTGCCCAAACCAAATTAATAGGATTGCTCTTCACCTATTGAATTAACAGTGTATTAACAGACAGTAAGGCTTAGTTTTACTATACATTAGGTACTATAAAACTAACACACATAAAATAAATCAAATATATTTTCATTTCTCAAGGATATTAATACAGAGTACCAGTATACATGATCAAGAGTCTGATAGATTGATCAACAGCATATGGGGAAAATGTAGCTTGAAAGTGACTACAATTATTTTTTAATGGATGAAAAGAAACATTTTATATGGGCATTAAATGCGTATCCCCAGGTCAAAGCTTTTATAACTTGTGTTTCCTCCTAGAGTAATTTTAATGACTTCCATAAACCTCTGGGTAAAAAGGATTTATAATTCTAGTTCTGACAAATCATTAACTAGAAGCAGTGTTAAAACAAACTCTAAAATAAATTGCATAAAGCCACTACAGGAACAGCACAAGAATGCAAGAAGAATCTTGTCCTGCAAAGCACACTAGTATTGAAGTAACATGAGCTGTATACCAAGTACTCAGTTTCAAACATTTTGACAGTCAAAACTGCACTTCCTGGTTGGGACTTAACATAAACAAGAATATAATTAATAAATCTCCACATAAGTTCTTAATGTCTTTTAGAAAATATTTTGGCACTACAAAATATTAATATGTCAAAGAAAGAAGTGTTTATCTCTCTATTGATTGCAGTGATCACCAAAGAATGTACTAGTTTCTTTGTTTTAAGCAACTATCAAGGATTTTGACAGAAGTAAACTGGATTATATCTATCCATCTAGATTAAGATAGCTCTTCCCCATCAGATTTATTTGGCGATTAATGGTATGAGGAATTATCACCTGAATACATTTCCGTAAGAAATAAAATCTGACACCACCGCTACATGCAATTGATTTTGCTATACAATACCAAATGAAAGAAGCAGGAAGAAAACTTTTGTCATTTTAATTTAAGCATCTGTTAATATCAGTAGAACTGGACTGAAAATTGCAGACTACATAAGTCTGTTTTGAAAATCTGCATTGCTCGTTGCATAGCATATCTTTGAGTGGAAGTTTCTCACAAGACAGAGCCCATTTTAGAACAGGGGTGCCAAATCCCTGGTCCACCACCTGGTGCTGGTCCACCTCATTGGGAACTGGGCCACACAAGTGGCAGGCAAGCATGCAAAACTTTATTTGAGCAAGTACGAATCCATTCCCTCTCCCACGCCGGTCCGCAGAGCCAGAAAGGTTGGGGACCACTCCTTTAGAACACAGAACTATTATTAATAGAGAACAGACATACAAGTCTGGATATCAGCAGAAAATGGTGCAAATACATACTTCTTCCAGATCAGCTGAGCTAAACTGTAGCAATGACAATTTAACTTTAGCAAGTCTGAGTCCAGATTGTGCTTATGACATCCATTAAGAGCAATGGAAATCTATTTGATTCTAAGTTGTATTTACAATTATGTATCACAATGGTGTACAGATAGTCCTTGACTTATTATCACACCTTAGCCTAAAATTTGTTTTACTGGGACATTTGTTAAGTGAGTTTTATCCCCTTTTTCCTTGCCACAGTTGTTAAGTGAATCACTGCAGTTGTTAAGTTAGTAATACAGTTATTAAATGAATCTACCTTCCTCATTAACACTGCCTGTCGGAAGATTGCAAAAGGTGAATACAGGACCCCAGGTCACTGCAACTGTCATAAATATAAGCCGGTTGCCAAGTGGCTAAATTTTGAGGATGTTGCAACAGTCATAAGTATGAAAAATATTCATAAATCACTCTTTTCAGTGTCATTGTAATTTCAAATGGCACTAAACAAACTGTTCTAAATCAAAGCCTACCTGTACTTAGTATCCTATGAATAAATTCAAAAATTCAACAGCCAAGTTATTCTCTGTATTATTTTAATTAATATATTTCAAGACATACATTCTGAAGATACAAAATCAATATGACAACCTAATCTATAACATCTCTATGAAGTAATTAGAAGTTGTACATTCACTATTTTAAATGCAAAAAGAATTCAACTTTACCTATAAATCGACTTAAGTATTATCAGATTGTCATCCGAGATAAGTAAAAGTATCTACCTAAAGTGACTTTTTGTATTCTTGTTGTAAATATAACATACATCACTTCTTTCTGCAAAATTAAGTACCCACAAGAATTAGTTTGTGAACACATTTCACTGCTTTGAGCTTCTTAGAAGTGGGCAAAGATTCCAAGAAATCCCACAAATCTGTTTGCTTTCAAAGTATGGATTCCACCCTTGGCTTTGATTTAACAGACGGGTTCTTATTTGAGAGATGAAAGGGATTAATTCTCAAGCTGGATCTTAGCTTCCTGATGACATTTCTAGATGTAGGATCTTAGAAGAGCAGTCACAGAATTCATTCTCACTCTCTCATCATCAGCATCCGAATTAGGAGACTACCATAAATAAAAAACTACACCACTCCTACACCAGCTCACCAATTTTTCCAATTCCACAGGTGAACCGTTGCTCTTAACACGACCTTTTCAATCCCATCACTCGGTGAATGCAGTAACAACAGCCTAAACCGCCAAGAGTTAAGTGGACGGATAGTACAGAAAGGACAAGCCTCCTCTCCAGAGGAAGCTCTGCGAACCGAGTTGGGGGCGGGGGGGGGGGGGAAGCGGGAAAGAGGCTGACCAGCCAAACGCCAGCAATATCACCGTTACAAGTCTCCGCATTTGAAACTGATCAAGCCCCCGCGGCGCATCCTCCAGTCTCTCTTCTTCCGCTCCGCCCTCTCTCCCGGCTGCACCAATCCGCACAGCCCCGGTTGCAAATCAAACTTGGTGCTCCCGGCGGAGCTTCGCTTCCCAAATCCATCGCTGCTGCTCGCGCAAAAGCTGTAGCGCAGCCCTCCCCCTTGATCTCCATGTTGTAACGTCTGGGGAAAGAGGGGCGGGGAGGGATCGTGGATTGAGCGGCAGGAGCCGCGAATATCTCCCAGGCCCAGCTTCTCTGCTCCCACCCGCAGTTCGCCCGTCTCTCTCCTCTCACCACTCGACAGTTCTGGAAACTGTATCACCCCGTCAGAGGAAATCATCCAGCAAGCAGTTGCAAACAAATCAACGCCCTCTAGTCCCCACTCGCTAGAGAAGCGATGGGAGGGGGGGAAGAGAAGCACGTAAGGCAGAAGCCCCGTAATAAAGGATGGTTGAAAGGGACTAAGAAACGTAAACGCTTCTACAGCATCTTGCAAAGATCGAAGGTAGAAAGTGAAAAGGTGATGGGCATGCAGAAAGGCCCCGGGGGGCTTTGTCTAATTTCGTCAAAACGCTAGATGCGTTTTCTTCCTCCCCACCCACATCGCTCCTCCTGAAGGCGGGAGGAGCCGGCCACGGCCCGTTCGGTGGCAAAGTAGTAGCTATTTGAACACACCATCGCCTACATCCATTTTCTTTCCCTTGATGCGGAGAGGGGAAACATGTTTCCACACCCCTCCAACTGAGCTTGAGTTCCGCCCGTCCTATCCACCCTTCTTTCATTGACCTATTTTATCCCCGTTAATAAGTAAGGTCGCAAATCGGGGATTTCTTAGCTCAGACCAGTCCGCTAGGGTGCAACCTTCTGACGTTTCTAATACGAAGCACTGCATTACCAATCATGCTACCCCTATACGATTTCCCAAGTGGGGAGGAAGGGAAGGGAAGGGGGAAGAGGAAAAAAAAAAAGACTTGTCCACCAGCATCCGACGTTACCTCTGAAAAGCCCCACGGTAGTGTTTCACGACTCTACTGAGAAGCAACTGGCAAGCTCCGCGACTAATTCATTCAGAGGGATTTGAGAACAAATTCCAACCCTCAGGGTGAAGAGTGCTTTGAAAAGTTTGCACCCCCCGCCCCCCCACACACACACTTGCGAGTGTTTGTGGCTGCACAGCAACGGCGCAGGTATTTAAGTGCCCCCCCCTTCGGTAAAAAGGGAGGAGTAAGATTGCTCAGAAAGAATGGAGAAGTTCAGGTTTTTGCTGACGCCGCGCACCTGCCTGTTGACCCGCCAGCCGGCTATTCTGCCAACCACCCAAGATTCCTTGCCTTCGAGCGTAGCCCAGCGAAGAAACCCCGCCTCCTTACGGGGGGCGGAGGGGCTAATGAGTGTAGCAAATGAGACTCTTCTGAAGAGCTTCGAATCCCAGGCAGCATTCCACGTTTCGTCCTCTCCCTCCCTGCGTTAATCATTTGCGCCACCAGCAGCAGCGGCGGCGGCGTCGAGCATTGACAATCTGCTGCCACCCAGCAGAATAGCGGTTGAACAACACGCTCCGTTGCTAAACGCACCACACACCCCTTGTTTTCATGCTATCCATATGCTCACACTTCCTTAACACGTGCACTTTCGGGGTCTTCCCACTTGCAGTCCAACAGGCGCGGGAAAAGCATTTCGGGCTTCTGGTGCGAGTATCAGGCTGGTTTTATTTTATTTTTTTAAAAGAATCCAGGTGCCTATTTAACTAAAAATCCCCTAAGATGCTCGCCTCCAGAAATACACTGCCGTACCACGGCGTCCAAACAAATTTGGAGCCAAATCCGATTTATTAAGTAAAGGAGCATTTGTCAGTAAAAGGTGTTTTATCATATCCCTCCGTATCCTTCTTGCCCTTGAATTACTGCAACGGATATTCCGAACATGTGGGTGACACGGCGACAGATTCTGGCTCTGGCCACCCCTCCCCCTGCTTTTTAAAGCTGTCTAAAAAGGACCTGTGCTCTGCCATTGCCATCTGTCTTCCAAGTTGTTAAAACGCGCCTCACTTTTCCGTTACGGCTGATCTCTCGCTCTCTCTCATTCAGCGTGGATGCGTTTTTAGGGTGGCCCGTCCTCCTCACCCACAAAGAAAACTGTGGCAAAAGTCTCTGGATCGATTACAGAATAATCCCTAAGTCCGGAAGGAACAGCCCAACATTATTGTCATATTTATTCTTCTTATTAATCACTCTGCAACCCGATTCATTCATCTGGTTCATCCTAAGAAGCTTCTGGTTTGCCAAAAGCGAAGTCTGCAGCGACAGAAAATACAGCCAGCCCTTAACTCCCCTTCCCCTCCCCCCCCCCAATTCGGATGTTCTCAACCGTTCCAAAAAAATCGGATTTTTTTCCCCCTTCCTCCTCCCTTGCCCCCACCCCTTTCCTCCCCAGCAATGTACAAGTTGCTTATGGGATAGCGAAGCTGCAACTCAACTGCCTCCTCTTTTTTGCTCCCTATCAAGAAGCAAATCTTTTGGCGCCATATTAATGACGTACTATATTATTTCCACTAGGCAGCGACCTTCGGCATTAAATTGCTCTCTAGCTGCTTCTGGAGAACTCCAAAGCTAAGCGAGCGGAAAAAAAAAAGCCCCACCACCACCACCACACATCAAATATGGCTGTGCAAGGCAGCTCCTTCTGCGGCGACGGGCGGAAAGGCGAACGTAAGGAACTGCCTGGCCACAGTTACCTGCTGCTGTTGCCGCCGAGATGGTTGCCAGTCAGGTTGGAGTTTCTCTGCGCGAAGGGCTCCGTGCTGCCTCATGAGTTCAGACAAGCATTGGAGAATGGGAGCAGATTGTGTCTCTCTTCACACTCGCACACGCACATACACACACACTCACACCGAGGGGGAAAAGAGCGAGAGCGAGAGACTCTCACTCTGACTGACGTTTTTACTTGTTATGGAGGAAGGACTCTGTGAATCAAACTCATTTCTGGGTCACTGCTGCCACAGGGGGGAGCTACTTTAATCCCCTGCCAAAACTAAAGGGAGGGGGTGGAGAAGAGAGACAGAAATAGGGTGGGGAGGAGGAGGAGGCAAGAAAAAGAGAGAGGGAGCGGGAGGGAGGGACAGGGAAACCATTGCACTTGGAAACTGTCTGCTTTTAACTCTTTGCAGCCCAACCAGCGGAAGATGTCATGCTCCATTAACACAAACAGAGGTACTATCTCTTCTGGAGTTTTGCATCGAGGGACCTGCCTTTTGGGGAAAGAAGAAGAATGTGTAGCCGAATGGGTGCAAGGAAAATGTGCACATCCCAATATTGTCAGCTGCTTTATAAAAGGAAGAAAAAGGCTGATACATGGGAAGCCTACTTTCTTTAAAAGGACACACCATTTGCCTGGCATAAAAAAAATGGGATATTATTTTAGAGAATAAAAACATAAAAGTAGCCATGGAAACATATGCAGGCATACAGTTTTCTATTTGGGATCCTCTTTGGATGTTTTAAATGGTTTGGGCCAGTGACAGTCCATGTGCCAGAGAAAGGAGTTTTGAACTAGGTGACAGGCATTTAATCAGCTTCCTTCCTCCAAAGTTATTTTATTATAATTGATATATGTGCTTTGATTTTTTTTTCATGTTTTAAGTCTCTTATTTAATTTTGGCACTGCCAACACCAGAGCAACAATAGACAACCCATCACAGCAACAATAGACAACCCATCACAGCAAAATGGGGCATTTTGTTGATTATCTATGTTCCCATTTACCTGGCTCATTCCATCAGACTGATCTCTGCCATTAATGTGAAGAAAAAAACTAGAATGGAGCGAAGAAACTCCTTGCAAGTTAAAATCTGGGTTTGAACAAGCATCATAAGACCCCTCCTAGAATAGCAGTTCCCAACCTTTTTGGCACCAGGGACCGGTTTGATGGAAGACAATTTTTCCACGGACTGGGGTGAGGGAGAAGAGTGCGCAACCTAGCTCCCACGCATGCACAGTTTACAGTAGGGTTTGCTTGCTCATGGCTTACCTCCAGCTGTGTGGCCCGATTCCTAACAGGCTGCGGACTGGTGCTGGTCTATGGCCCAGGGATTGGGGATCCCTGTCCTAGAAGACACACAGAAATAGATAAATGTCCTTTTCATGCACATATACTAAGCATGCTTTAGAATCACATTTACGCTGTATACATGGAACCTTCTTTGTTCTATTCATTACTTCTAGAAGATCCATGTAGAATGATTTCTCCCAAGACTCTAGTAAGATTCAGGAAATTCAGTAAATAGTTTAAATTTATGCTATATCTAAGGTACATGGCACATGTCAGGAGTTGTCTTAATTTCCCACTATCTCAAAATTTTAAAAAGTTTTAAAGACTCACTTCTATCAGCAGGTTTTAAACCAGGGGTGTCAAACTTGCGGCCCATAGGCCGGATGTGTCATACGCAGGCCATGCCCTCCCCACCCCAGCTTTGTGAATGGGAAAAATGTTGCGAAACATCACATGACAGCATTGTGACGCGGTATGACATCCGTGTTTTAAACTATCATTTTGATAGTATTAATAGCATTTTGATATTAATTGTACAGTAATTTATGTTTTAATTTACTGGATTCTGGATTCCATTCCATCCATCCAGTCTTTTAACCATTTACAATTGTTAGCAAATCATGGCAGAAAGTGCTAGAATTTTTGCACTTATCCTGCCAATATCAACTTTGTATTCCTTTCATTTATACTTCGAGCATGCGCACAGGAAGTTTGTACATCTGGATGCATATTCTTAAAAAAAGAAAAGAATTCAAGAATTTCAGTGTTGAATCTCCTACCATGTCAGTATTCTTGAATTTTGAAATAATGAAGAAATTATCTTCCAACAAAGCATTTTATTACAATATGCATTAAGTTAGTTGTGACAAATTCACAATGTTCCTAGACAGTCATGACTTGGATGTTATCTGCCAGATTGACACTCTATACTTTTACACATCTCTTTGGTGTCCTCAGAATCAGATTACCTTCTTCAGTATTATTAGACAAGAACTTGGCCATCCTGTTCTCAAAAGATAAAAAGAAAAGGAAGATGAAGCCAAAGTATTTTAAAATTCCACAATAGTAGAATTCATTTTTTTAAAAAGTAAGTTGTGCACATTGGCGTACAAAATACTTTTATGATGTTTATTTTGAACCTACATGAGTTAAGGGAGTGAGGAGAAAAAGGGGAATTGCTAACACCAAGAAGTCTATCTTTGCAAATTTGCAAGAATGAAAGATGATAAAATATCTACAAAATGAAAAATGGGCACTTCTACTTTAATTATGATTCTCTAAATAGTTACCATTGTCCTTTAAAAAAAAACCAAAAGAAGATAAAATATGGGCTGATGACTGAAAATGATATAATCGTCAGGATGCCCATAAAGTTACTGTGATGTACCAAGCATATACATAATAAAAGATGATATATTCATCTGGATGGCTATGAAGTTACCATAATGAACTGAACATAGTGCACATTAAAAGGACCATTTGAAATAGTCTTGGCCTTTGTATATTCAATTAACAGCTGAATCTTTCATACCATGGAAGTAAGAGTTATCGTCTCGGATATTTGTTGATCGGGCACCTGCATAAAATCACAAGAATAGTTTGGTCAAAATGTTGGCACCCTATTCATGAGACATTTGCATTGCATTTCTACCATCTGTCAACACCCAGTACCAGACACTTGCAGCCAACCAGAATTTCTTTACACCAATATTTTCAGCACTCCAAAATATGAAATGTAAATGAAGAACTGGCAGGGCTGAGATATGTTTCCTTCATCAATGAATTTACATTTTTCCCCTGGGCAAAGAAGGCATGTGTCTTTTGCAAAGCATCTCTTGCCAAATTAAGAAGAAGAATGTTCCTCTAGATTTGACGTAATCTAAACATGAAAAAAATAAGCTTGCCTGTAGGGAAAGTGTGTGTGCTTGTGTGTATGTAGTAATATTCCAGCACAGATAATATTCCCTAATTACAGGGTAATGCATCCCCTTTAGCAACACTTATACCGTTTCTGCCAAATATGTCACATTTTATTCAACAAAGTGATGCCAGAACAACTCCATTAATGAAGAAAGTTAGAAATAGCTTAAAATATACAGGCACATACTTATGGAGTTTCTACCAAAAAATAAAAAGAAATACGTGGTGGTGTTTATATTTGGATTGTACTATACAGTAGGTTTCTTAAAAGTAATATTGAGAAAAAAACCCAACTTTTCTTCTTTCTTTCTGATTTGAAGACATTAATATGGCACAAATGTAATAGTGAACATTGGCTGCATATTAGTATTGTCCATGTATGAAAAATAAAGATAGCTAAATATAGAAGTTTGTTGAATTAAAAAAAAATAGGGAGAGATTATTATTGAACATATTCAATGGGCATGGAAGATTTACAATTTTTTTTCCAGAAAACGGTGTTTCTGAAAAAAATACACGTTTTCAGAAAAAAAATAAACTCCACGGGTAACAATCGATTAGCTTAATGACAACAATGTTCACTTTATGACCACCACATTCCCTTAACACTCAGTGCATAAAAGGTCTAAAATTGGATTCAGTTACATGATGACCCACTTTATTACTGTCATGACTTACAATATACAATAATTGGCCAGTTCAGTTACGCTCATAAGTTGAGACTAGCTATAGGGGAACATATGTTATTGTCACTGAAAGTATCTTGAGACAAATTCAAGGTGCTGATAGGCCATAAAGCCTTAAACAACTTGGAACGTATATCTCAAGGGAGACCTCTCCTTGAATTAGCCTGTATGTACACTTATATCTGGGGGGTGGGGGGGATCTAACTTCTTCTGAATTTACATGAAATTAACTGGCAGCACTCCAAACGGGGACAATCTTCCCCTAGAACGGCATGTGCTATTGAAATCTAAATTACGGCTAAAATACATCTGTTTTATCATTTGCTAATGACAAATGTCCAGCCTACATCCTGCTGTGCTGTCTCATTGTGGCAGGAATGAATGAAGAATGCCAGGAGTTTGTGCCAATATTCCAAACAGGATCACTCAGGGCATGCAAGTCATTGAGTTGCCATCTAAAGCAAGCAGGTAAAACATATAAAGAACAGTTGCTGGAATTGGGTATGCCTAGTTTAATGAAAAGAAGGACTAGGGGTGACATGATAGCAGTGTTTCAATATCTCAGGGGTTGCCGCAAAGAAGCGGGAGTCAAGCTATTCTCCAAAGCACCTGAGGGTAGGACAAGAAGCAATGGATAGAAACTAATCTAGGCGAGAACCAACCTAGAATTAAGGAAAAATTTCCTGACAGTTAGAACAATTAATCAGTGGAACATCTTTACTCCAGAAGTTGTGAATGCTCCAACACTGGAAGTTTTTAAGAAGAGATTGGACAACCATTTGTCCGAAATGGTATAGGGTTTCCTGCCTGAGACTAGAAGACCACCAACGTCCCTTCCAACTCTGTTCTGTTCTGTTAAGGCAACAACATTGGACAGCAGCAATATAGGAAGATGATGGAGAAGGTGGATCACGCGGGAGAAGGCAGTGGTAAAACACTTCTGGATTTTTACCAAGAAAACTAATGGCTAGAGAAAGTTATTGACAATATAGCGATGGGTTCTCCGGCATTCAACATGCTATCAAACAAGGGCTGAAATATTTTGAGTACTAATGGTTTTATGATATGGATAAATTAAAAGGAATCAATTTCCACAATATGATCTTGTTCACATGTGTACCATATTCGAAGAGAACATTAAGAATTGTTTTGAAGCTGTGAATCTCATAGATCAGGAACCACAGGAACAGGGGAATGAAATTAATGTTGCAAAGGTAGAATATGAAAACAGACTGCCAAAGATGATGAAACAAAAAAGCAAACTGGATGTCAGAATAAATATTGGAAATTGCCAAGTAGAAAAGACAAGCCAAAAGCCAAGGAAGACAAAAGTCAGGAGCAAACTTAAAAAAGACTGAGAGAGCTGTTAGCAGAAAAAAGAAATAGTATTACAGTGACATCTCTAAAGATAACTGGAGATGGAAATAGACATGACAAACAAGAAAAGTCTTCCAAAATTATCTGTGAACTCAGAAGAAGGTTCCAATCTTGAATTGGCATGTAAACATCCAGGATTCCTTATAAGATACTCTCATCTTAAAAAAAAAAGCTGTAGTACTAGAAGATGAAGTTAAATCAGCACTTCGCTCATTACCAAGTTGGAAGGCTTGATGAATATCTATAGAAACATGACAGGCAACAGAAGAAGAATCAGTAAAAGGTCTAGCCAAATTATGCAAGCAGATTTGAAGAATGACATAGTGGCCAACAAATTGAAAGAGATTGAAATATTCAATATTTAAAAAGTGAGGCTTAATAAAGTATGCAAACTATCATACCATCTCTTTAATTTCTCATGCTAGCAAAATAATGTTTAAGATTCACCAATGCTGATTAGAACCATGGAAAAAGAGATGCATAATGTTTAGGCTGGCTTTTAAAAAGGTGGAAGAACATGAAAGATTATTTCTAAAGCACTGTGGGTAATAGAGAAAGCTAAGGAATCCCCAAAAGAAGGCCATTTTTAGTTGCATTGATTAATGAAAGACCTTCAATTGTGTCGTCATGTCAGGGTATAGAATGTGCTTAGAAAAATGGGAATTCCAGAGCATCTTGTTCTCATGAGAAACCTATATACAGGTTAGAAGCCACAGTATAAATAGAACTTGGTGAAACAGGATGGTTCTAGGTTGGCAAAGGAGTGAGTCAAGGCTGTATGGTGCCTACTTTATCTAGTTAATGATATGCTGAATATATAACAAGTCACCTATATGCATGAAAAGATCCATCTATTCTACTTGATATTTCTTTATTTTGTTCAGTCTCAATTTACACACTGAATAAAGCATGGGAGTTTTCCCTTTATCTTCCATTCAGTGGTCATGAAAAGCATTGTAGAAATATATTTTCATAAGGTATTCTCTGCATGAGGTAGTAAATTAGATTGACTACAAGGATGCTAAAAAAGTATATCTACTTCGATCTAATATTTTAGACCGCTCTATTTATAGATTGCATTAATGAATAATGATAAACCAACATTTTGAATATTGTTCAATTAATCATAGTCATGCTCTGCTAAAGCAAAACCAAAGAAATCAAATTATGATTTAACTCTACCTTAAATGTTCAACAGCAGTTATGTTTTCTTTGTTTGTAATAGAAGAGTTATGCAACATAAGCATATCATTCACTTTTTAATTTCAAAATATGAAGAACTTTAAGTGAACTTCCTATATTTTTCTACGTAAACAGTAATCTTTGTTGAATAAATAATTCAAAGGATTAAAACTCATTTTTTTCAGCTGAAACATACCCAAATCTAATCAAATCGAAATAACAACATGATAACAACCCAAGCTATTTAAATGTAATACTTTCTAACACTATGTGGTAGTGTTAGAAGGTATTTCTGTTATCATTTTTATACTGAAATAATTATCTACTACTTCAATGTGTTTATACATCACGTAAACACAAACATTCTTTTTGTTTTTATAATTGTTAACTTTATAGATTTAATCAGATTTTTTTATTTAAGTTACCTTTTTTGCTGATAGCCACAGAACTGGCAGAAATGTAGCTGAAATAATCTATTAATAGATCTCTTTTGTTTCATAATCAGTTTTGACTCTTATGGACCATCCCATTATAAAGGACTTAATTCTTATTCTTATTGATGAAGTGAAATGACAAGGTAAAATTTTATAAGAGATCGATGCCTGGCAACACTGACTCCCATGTTACTCCCCTTACTGTAGGAAATCTTAAAATTATCTCCACATACGGTATTTATACTTTCAGACAATGTAAAGATGAAGTGGGAAAGATGGATGAAGTTCAACAGAACTTTATAGCAATATTTTCTATTTTCATGATGTCTTTAATGGTGAGAAAATCTGAAAATGTACCACTGGCATGTATCTCTTCAGTTCTACTGGCAATTTAATCAAAACCCCTCCAAATTAATTAATTTTTCTATTTCTCTGTCATCGCTTCTAGAAATGCAGTTCAGGTCAAATATTCTCCACTTATCTATATTTTCTAAGGCAGAGATTCCAGTTAGTATGACAGACAGGAATTCTGCCATTCTTTGGACATAAAATACATGGATACAGAGAATTGGCCATTAACCAATACAGAGGCTTAACTTTAGAAGCCAACCACAAAATACTCTATTATGTCTTCCTCTTACATAAAAGGATGGAGTATTTTCACTTGATGTAAGAACATGTGTTGGGGAGTTAAACAATGAAGAAGGGGGAATGAAAAGATGGCAGCCTTGGAAACAAAGGCTGTTTACCATTGACTTGGCTGACAGAATCACTTTGCTTTGCCAATTCAAGCCTCATTCATTTTTGAAGCCAATGTTGCTCTTCTAAGACTATTGCTGCCTGAAGTCATTGTATATTGTAATCTGAACACAAGCAGGTAGTTTGAAATTAGATAAATAGAACTAGCACATCATATATGTGCTATAGAGGAAACAATGACCTCAGCAACATTCACATGGGTTGAAAATGTCGGAATGGTATCAAAGGGATATTTGTGCAGTTATTACAGTCTACATGTTGACATCTTCACAAAAACTGTGAACTCTAATTAATAATGAAATAATCCATATATATGATTTAACATAAATTGCTGGTCATAAAACACTAACTATATATAATAATAATATGTGCTAGATATTATTCTATCTTTTCTTCTCCAGATCTGAAACTCTTTACATTAATTTATCTTGTGCCATAAACATGAATGCTAATAAATTGGATTTTTTTTTACCCTGGATCATTCCTTCAAGTCGTCTCACACTAATAACTCAGATTCTTATTATCTTTCATTTTTCAGTTGAAGATCTTTCAGTTCAGATTTAAAACAAGTATTAGAAAATGTCATATTTATGCCTAGAATCCAATTTTTAATTGATGTTTCCGTTGGATTCATTCTGTATCCTAACGTTTTTCAGAATCTTCCCAGTGTCCTGTTACTCAATTAAAAAAAACCTTGATACAAGTAATCCTTGATGTATGACCACAGTTGACCCCAAAATTGCTGTTGCTAAGCAAGGCAGTTGTTAAGCAAGCTTTGCCTCATTTTATGATCTTTCTTACTACAATTGTTAAGTGAATCATTGTAGTAGTCAAGTTAGTGACACAGTTGCTAACTGAATCAGTTGCCAAGCGCCTGAATTTTGATCACATGACCATGGGATGCTGCAACAGTCCTAAGTGTGAAAAATGGTCATGTCACTTTTTTCAATCCCGTTGTAATTTTGAATGATCTAGCCTAGAACAGATTATATGATCTAACCACAAAGCAACAACTTTTTTATTTTTTTTTTATTACTATCGTAAGAAACGGGAAAAATCCCCAATGCTGATTCACAGAAGATTATACATGATACAATTCATACTATGGATGATTCATTATGTATCATTGATGTTTAAGAGGAAAAATATTTTTTCCAACACAAAGTTATTCACAGTTTAACTTTGCTATGTTTCCTGAGCAAATTGGAAAGTAGGCTCGGGACTAGAGAGATATAATGCAACTTAAAATAGATCTGATAAGAGGAGATCCTTGTTCAAATGTGCTTCTAGATTTTATAGTTTAATTAGCTTTCCTGATTTTACAGTTAAATTAATTTTTTTTCAAACATAAACTTTTATGAAAAATATCCTTCCCATATTCCAAGTAGCTAGACTTCATGCCTTGCAATAAACTATTTTCAAAGATGATGGTAGCATTTACCATCAAATAAATTATATAAATTCATGATCTTTCAGTGGATAGAGAACACATTGGCTATATGCTGCCTGTACAAACTGGGATAGTATGTTTTTCAATATATGCCAGTTGCTGGTGTGCAACAGAACTTGCCCTTATGTTCTGTTTGTTTCCAGAAGCTTATGTGAGAAAAAATAGGCTTTTGTTATTATCTAATAAAGTCTTTGGAGAATTATGCTAACAAGACAAACTTAAGTATGATTACTCTCTGACTAAGAGAGAAGTTTAAATGATAAAATTAGATCACTCTAATTGGTTAAAATGAACATGCATGCTCACTTCTGTTCCTGTTCCAAAGAATTATAAACATAGCACATAAATCTCAGTGAACCCTAACTACAAAAAAGAGAAATGGAACAATGCATTAATCCACTATAGTTTTTTTTTATGTGAATGCAAGAACACTTTCTTCTTAGCTCCATTATTTGTGGCTTCTTAGGTTTTCAGAGGTTGAGAATGTCATCCAGACAAAGCAGACACCTTTTCCAATTAGCACTACCAGAGATAAAAGGCAGCTAATAACCATGATTTCAAATTCTGATTAGTACTAAGACTCACTCCCAGATGAGTTTGTGTAAATTAAACAACTTCAGTCCATATTCAGGCTTCACTGTTGTCAGCAATTGGATGTGCTGCTTAAAAGTACATTTGACATAAATCTGTAAGGTCAGCATTATGTAGTTGATGCAATAACATGTTATCTATGGCTTGTCTGATTAGATGAACAGTTACCAAACAATGTGAGTTCATGGCATGATTAAGAAAGTCTCAGACAACCCACAATTTTGTTGCAAAGAGGGCATATTCCCTCAGCTAATGTAATACAGATAAAAGAAAGGCAATGTAGCAAAAGCTAATACCATGCTACATGAAATCAGATGCTGCTTCATGCACATACCCACTTCTAAAGCAGAAACTAACTCTTGCTTCTGAAAAATCCTTCAACAGTTCTAATAGCCAAAGGAGAATTCTCTGCATGTTCTACATATACACCTTTCTGGTCCTCCCAGTCAGCTAAAAGAAGCCCTGGAAGAGGCTTTTGTGGGACACCAGAGTCTCTGGCTGGTACAAGATTAGAACTGAAAAAAAGCCAGAGAGTAAGGCTATTTTTTTTCTAAAACCCTTAGAAACTGCTTTGCAATATAGTTTCTAAAGTTCTGAGAATTCTAAAAGATGCTGAGAAAGTAAGAGCTATAGCAGGGATACCATATCCGGCCTGGGCACTCTCTATGTAGCAGCAAAGAAGTAGTGGACTCTTTTAATCTCTTTTTTCCACGATCTTGTGGTTGTCTGGATTTTTTCAGCCCAGCTATAGCATTCTTGGATACATGAATCAAAATGTAACTTTAAAGGAACTGCACTGAACTAACTATAAAATCAGATGAAACCAGAGTCTGCAAATATAAGAAATCATAGATATCAAGATATTAATCTTTTCATCAAACTTTATTCATAACATCACAATTACATGGAATTGATCCAGTATAATTATGTAGCCAACAGACATTTTCACTGGTTCTAATAAAATTTTTCTTGGATTAATTGTAGCCAATAAAATGTGAAATGGAAAATGTTGTTAATGCAATGAATGAAATTGCAAAATTGCATTTGGCTCAAATCTGGCTTAATTACATTCTCGTTTATTTCGTGTAAGCAGGAAGCAAGTAGAAATGTACTTCTATAGTATTTCACTTAATGATATCATTGGGAAAAATTAATAGAATACTCCAATAAAAGGTGCACCAATAATGATCATAATCAAATACTGCGCTCGTCTGTACAGGTTGCCCTTGATTTATGATCACAACTGAGCCCAAAATTTGTTGCTAAACAAGACAGTTGTTAAGTGAGTTTTGCCCCATTTTACAAGTTTTCTTGCCATTGTTAAGTAAATCACTACAGTTGTTAAGTTAGTAGCATGATCGTAAAGTGAATCTGACTTCCCCATTGATTTTACATATAAATAGAAAGCAGAACCTGATAAGCCATTTGGCAGAGTTAATTAGTGAATTTTGCAGTGCATTGAATTCCTTCCTGGGGGAGGGGAGATTCTTTGGAGCATGGGGGCCTAAGTGTAGTTCCTATTCACAATATTTAAAACATTTGTATATTGGCTCAGGGTCATGTGGCAGCTAAACAGGGCTCCCAGATAGTCAGGTGCAAGCAACCAGAACAACTCCATGAATAGGCCAAAGCAATTCTTCTACTGTTGACATTTGTTTACAAAAATATTGCCAGGCTGACTCTGCCTTCCCTTGGGAAACAGCAGATAAAGTCTAAGGGTTTGATCTCAGATATTTCCTTCCCCAAAACAACTCCATGCTGGAATGTCTCTTTACTTCAACTAAAGGGTCCCCCTCTTTTTTAGCCAGTTGACTCCATCATACATATGCAGCAAGACAGTGGTGAAATCTAAAATTTGTTACTACCGGTTCTGTGGGCGTGGCTTGGTGGAGGGGGGTAATGTGACTGGGTGGGCATGACCAATTTTTTTTTTTTACTTTTAAAACCATTTTTTCTACAACCTCTTCTGCGAAGAGGTTGTAAAAAAATGCTTTCAAAAGGCTCTGACGATCCCAGCTGAGTTGCCTGATCGGCAGAGACTTTTTTTCTTTTAAATGCCTCTGCCGATCAAGCAACTCGGCTTGGATCGTCAGAGGCATTGAAAAGAAAAAAACCCTTTTTTTCTTTTAAATGCCTCTGATGAGCCAAGCTGAGTTGCCTGATCATTAGAGGCATTTAAAAGAAAAAGGGGTTTTTTTTCTTTTAAAAGCCTTTGATGATCCCTGCTGAGCCGCACGATCATCAGAGGCTTTTTTTTTTACTTTTATAAGCATTTTTTCGGCCAAAGAGGTTGTAGAAAAAATGCTTTTTAAAGTAAAAAAAAAAAGCCTCTGATGATTGTGCGGCTCAGCTGGGCGGGGGGGGCAGGGATTTTTACTACCAGTTCTCTGAACCACCCGCCTCCATCGCTACCGGATCGGGCGATCCAGTCCGAACTGGGAGCATTTCACCCCTGCAGCAAGACATGTTTTAATTAATCGAAAATGCAACCTAACCCCATCTTGAATTGAACCTAATAGTCATGATTTGGAATTCCAAGATGAATCAGTCCCCAGCAGTATGGTTTGAGATCTAACTATCCTGTTGCTGTGAACACTGAAAAGAAAAAGGCAATTGGATTTTCCATTTTATCCCAGAATCCTCAAAAAGGTTGTGAATAGAGGTATCCACTAACAGCCTCTATCCCATCCTACCTGGAACTGTTTGTCCATATTTAATAGTGCTTTATTTAATACTTGTGTATATACTGTACATCTGTAACAAATTTTTGCCTTCCAAAACTATCCACATAGAGCTATCTTTACCATGATTTACTATGTTTTCAAAGATAGTAAATATTCTTTCTTAAATCTCTAAGAAATCTTCCAGGGCTGAGGCAAGATACAAGTCACACATTTAAGGAGTGTCTGTGAGATCAGGTTATTGCACATTGGAATGAGTATTATTCACTTACTTGATTTTCCCTCCTAATTTTAGTTGGTGTTACTTTAACACTACTTAACAGTACTTTAACACTATTTTTTTCAAGATTTGTGTTCTCTTTAAAGAATTTTCACTCTTTTGTCTGTTAAAATTTCACCATAGTTGCAATAATGTCCTCAAGTTACAAATATTTACACCCATTCAGCACTGTGAAAAATGCTGAATCAACATGATAGTATATAATTTCTTGTGGAAGCTCACTAATAGCCCACCTATTTATTAATTAAAAATTAGTAAATAGGAGGTTGGTCATGCTTCAAAGCACATCATTTTTATTTAGAAAAGCACCTCTGATCCCAACAAAGGTCAGAGATGCTAAGAAACAATATTTTTAAGTGATTATACCCCAAGTTTCTTTGTACGTTTAGACAAAATAGACTTAAGTAAACTGCAGTGATTTCAAAGGCATGTAATGAGGTAAAGAGAAATCTCATTAGTTTTGCCATAGAGGTTGTAATTGACCAATTTACTACAATGACCATTGTGAGAATGCTCACATTATGGTTTCAAAATTTCAGATGTTTTCTGAAATTTGCAATTCCCAAAGGTGTCATATTTCACATTAGGGATGGCAATAACTATAAACCTACCAGGAATCCAACTCTTTATTGTATAATTGTAGGAGAAGTAGTGACAGAACCTGGGGCAAAGTCATAATAGGCATCAGCCTAGAGTCTCTGTAGCCACAAATGGCTTAAATCCAAGTTCTCTTGAATTTCATCTAACATCAAGATAGTGCTAATCGTTAACTGAGTAAATTCTTGTGCATAGGCATGATTTTAATTGGAACTTCACATACGGTCCTGGTCTTTTGCACCTGACAATAATAGCAGAATATTTGCAGATTTAGTGGAGATATATATAAACTACTTTATTGCAGACAGGAAATTTCATACAGTATGTAGACAGAAGATCTGGCTACTGAAGAACACAAAAATTAACTTTCTATAGATTAGCCTAGGTGTTTAAGTCATAAACATTTTTCTTCTACTCATTCAAGTCAACAAATTTTGGTGATTATTTTCCTGCCTTGAGAGTCAGAAATATCTGACTTTGAGGGAAACAGTGGCAGGCTGAAGACAACCGTGACAGAACAAAGTGCCAGCAAATAGACCAGTGCCTTGAAATTCATCTTCAGATAAAGGGAAAAATCTGGGATCACCCATAACTACTCAAGGCAGATGTTCCCCATGAGGAGACCATTAAAGAGCAGTCTCCAGTAGATTTAATAGCTTTACATGCATGCTGCAACCTATGAAAGGCATTTTCTTCCATAAAACAATTAAGAAAAGATTTTGAAATGTCACATCATATCTAAAAAAATTAGTAAGTAATATTAGTATCATTTGGCACTTTAAAATGTTAGTACCAGTTGTTGGGGTATTCATCCCCTAAGTGGGTTCAAAGTAATGATTTTTCTTGCTTACCTTCTTATCAGTTGGGCTTTCTTGTTACCTCCCTCTGGGGTAAAGGGGAGCCAGGTGAACTCTTAAGGATCACTGTGAGGACTATACTAGATATCTGATGACAAAATTATTTGACTTTGTTTGGTGTTAGACTACAGCTGGGAAGTTTCAATAGAGCAATTGAGACATTTCCTAGCATGGATATTTGGGAGGAGTTCAGGACAGTTAATCCCAAAGAAGTAGACAGACCCTTTACTGCTCTGAGCTCTGCCATCTAGCTGGTCAAGATCTCCTGGGAGGTAGCATTTGATTGGGGTCCAAGCAGTGATAAATGCCAACTTATGAAAATAGGTAGTCCTGCCTTGTAGAGGGTATAGGGAATGATCTTGAAGGAAAGGACAAAGAGTCACTACCCAAGCAGTTACTTTTCTCTGCCTTACTGCTGTATCAATGGTAAGGCATCTAGCTGAGATAAAGTTCTCCTTAAAGTCATCGGCCTCATTTTCATTGGGCACCATAATATTAAGTAAGATGATTTTATGTGTAAGTTAAGTGTTTCCTTAACTTGAGCAAATACAATGTCATTGCAGACAAGAAATCTCATACAGTATGAAGTCCAATCACCTTGATAATAACATAACTATAATTCATCTTTTGGCCCAAGTAAAGCAATCATTATCCTGAATTATCAAAGGGGTCAAATCCAATCAAGGAAACTATAATATGAGATTGAAATTTAAAAACACTGATCTATACTCTATATTTTTCTGTAATTCACATTCTTAAAGTCATTTCAAATCTGGATTGATCACTGGCGACATCCTTCTAAAAAGTGCTTATTTAAAACATCAAAAAAAGCAATTTCAATATCATATGAAAGGCTGACAATTTGTCATTTTTCTGAATTGCTGAAACATTCATGGTGAGAAGAAGAATACAAGTACAACTTTCTGGATCTGGTCAGATGGATAAATTTGTGAATTTTTCGCAAACCTTGATTAGGATAACCACATGATTTTTACTTCAGCTTTTACAAAGGCCACCCCTTCTTGATATTCCTTTTTCATGCTAAACCTAATAAATGATCCACAATGCATTCTCATTGCCATCATCATCATGAGACTGAGACTAATCAGTTCTGTGCTTTCTTGTCCATTAACCAAAAAGCACAAAGCATCATAAAAACTCAGATGCCTCTGCAAGCTAAAGATACAGCAAGTCCATTTTATAGAGTGAGATATTCTAGTCAAATCTGTCCTACCTCTCCTTCTTAAATAAACTCCAGCATTCCAAAATAATCTGTTGGTCAATCCAACTCAATATTTGAAAAGATATTACTCAAATGCAATTTTCTTTCATGGCTTGCCTGAAAAGCAGTAGAACAATTTGCTCTTTTCCAGCCCACCTCAATGGTTAAGTGTAAATATGCCTTGCTTTTACCATAGTGATTATTGCAAAGTGTTTCTTTACCACCTGCTTTTTTTAGCACCCAATATGCTGGCCGCATATTCATTTGAAGTGGTTTTTCCACTCTTGAACAGCCTCAGTCAGAATGGCTTGTTCATTCTTAGAGGTAGGAGTTCAAAATGTGATTCCCCACTTGCTACCCTGGTGTTCGGTTCTCTCAAATTCAGGCAAATCTAAATAGACACAGATTTTTACACCTCTTCATGCATCTTAATTCTATGTAACACTTAGCTAGTAACAAGAATGAAAAGTCCATTTGCATAAAAGGCATTTTGTTTCTTTGCATATGGTGTAACATTAGCAGCCAGCATATGTCTCTATCACTATAAACAAAGCAGTTACATACAGAACAGACACTGAATAAAGAATACTTATTTTCAAGATGTTACTTCATTCCTATTTGAGTAAAGAATGTCTAAAAATGAGGGTTGAAAAAAGCTAAAAAAGGAAGAGATACTAAATGTGAAGTGACAATGTTTATTGTGAAGTTTACAATTCTCTGAAGTTTAATTCTAGATAAGAGTATAGTATTGCAACCTGAGATCTGACAAAAGAGAGAGATATAAAATTCTGAGTCCCTTGATTTAGGTATCCAGCTCATAAGAGGAAAATAAAATAAATTGTATACTTTTAAATTATTTTCTTCTGCATTATTTTCTATAATTTTTAAAATAATGTTTAGAATATCATCTTAGATTAGAATGAGACTATTTAATGATTAAATAATTTGCTGAACAGATATTTATTTTCCAGCCGATTAGGCAATTAAAATTGGCCTTGTTCCAGTTTAAGTGCAGATAGTCCTTGACTTACAACCATTAATTTAGCAACTGTTCAAAGTTACAACAACCCTGGAAAAATAGTGACTGATGACTGGTACTTGCACTTTTCACCATTCACAGCATCTCCATGTCATGTGGTCAAAATATGGACACCTGGCAACTAGCATATATTTACAATAGTTACAGCATTCTGGGTTTATCTGATTGCATTTAGATCTTCCCAAGCAGCTTCTGTCAAGCAGAGTCAATGGGGGAAGCCAGATTCACTTAATGATCTCATGACTTACTTAATAACTGCAGTGATTCATTTAACAACCATGGCAAAAAGGTTGTAAAATTGGGCAAAATTCACTTAACAACCTTGTTTAGCAATGGGTAGTCGGGGACTACTTGTAAAGTCTTCCCTTCTCTTCTGAGACAATTTTTGCTAACATGCATCATGATGATGTGGTTGATGATGAAATCAGGGATTGGGATTGGCTCAATTTTTACTGGCTATTTTAAAGTCATGCAAACATGTCCATTTACTGGATACTGCTCTCTATGGCTAGGTTTGGATTGTGAAGAGACTGGACTTCTGGTTTCTACTAAGACTTACCCATGTAATATCTAATAAGTGCTTCCAAAAGTAATTATCAGGTGTTATGTGGGCCTCTTATATACCTGGCGTTAGCACTGTTATGAAAGTGAACTAGATTTGTATTTAGAATTAGCTTTCTTTTTTAGAAAGGACTGCTCTTATGTTGCACAAACATAGACTGGCACTGTGTTGCTATTTTGTAAATAATGAGTACTTAACAGTTTTTCTACTGGTTCTGTTGAGAAGGTATTTCCCATGATTGCACTTTTTCCTGTTTAGCTTGAAGAGAGGTTATTCCTATGCCATATTGCTTACTTCTGAGTGCTGTTAAGATATAGCTACTTACTATGACCACATGCTATAGTCCATGTCATTTCTTTTCAGCAGAAACCAAGGACAGAGCTTACTATTACTCTCTTTCTCACTTCACCGCAACCCTCTCTTTCATACCTGTGATTTGTCAGTTGGGCTATTTTTGGACATGGGTTTAACACTCTTTCTGAAGAGTGCTAGATGTGTGTTTAAATATTGTTTGATTGTCACATAACAGGCATAGGGCAAGGCAGGCAGTTTGGCAGATGGCTAATGCACCTGTTCTAAGCACCTGCCTACATTTGTTCATTCTTGTATTAACACATATTAAGGAAGTTAGTTGATCAGTGATTGTCAAAAGGTGCTTCATTGGGTGAGAAACAAATTCAGAGGAATCCACTGGTCATTTCCCTTAGATTGTCTCACATTAAAGACTAAGGCAACTTCATTCGTTGGTCTGGTTCCCTAGGCAGAAATATAATCAGCCACAAGGGCAGTGCAATGAATGCCAACTTATTTTATTGCCAGCTCATTATGGAAAGGAGCACTTTAAAGTGACAGTCTAAGTATATTCTCTGTTTGAACTAGTGTCTTGTTCACCTCATATAAGAACAGTCTTCCTCTGTTTTATTTGTGAAATTTCCAAATACTAATTTCTAAATTTCTAAATATTATTTGAATCTAGAAAGCTCTCTTTCTTATACGCTGTAGCAGATCCTCCCTGCTTCACTTAACTCTGAATTGCTCTAACTTTTTGAGACGTTGATTCACTTTACCCATCTGAAATTAAAGGCTCATTCTCTATCTCAAAGACTAAATACCATTCCTTCTCTAAACTGCTGTTTAGAAAGGAGGGATATCTCCTGCGCAGTGTTTAAGTCATAGTACAATTCCAAAACGTTAACAATGTACATAACAACTACAACGTTACCAGTACTGCAACCACCAGGAAAATAATACAATTGGAACCAGAGCCAGTTTTTTGTTTGTTTGTTTGTTTAATGCTATTTTGTGCACCCTATATGAAGAATACGTGAAGTGAAAGGAAGGGAGAAAAGACTTGGCAAGGGGTAGATGCTCTCTTGGGGATACCTTAACCTTTTATTTCCTGAACTTATAGTAAACTATGGAAAATACATAATATATTGGGTTTGGATTATTGAAATATCAGTGGAATTTGGTTATATGGTAACATTAAAATTAAGTCAATAAATGATTTAATGGTATAATTTTATAATTTAAAAACTATGAAACCAAAATTACATTTTGTTTGCCTGTTCCAAGCATTCATGGATCATATCTTATGCTGTCATTTATAAGTTTATCACCTCACATTTGGACTACTGTAACTCACTGTATATAGGGCTGCCCTTGATAACAATTCAGAAGTTTCAGCTGGTTCAACACATGGCAAATCACATAGTTATGAGAATATTAAGATTCACTTATGTAACACCACTACTACAGGAGTTACTTTGGTTGCCAATTAGTTTCTGAGCACAAGACAAGGACCTGCTTGTCATATTTAATACCCTACATGGCTCAGGATCTGGAGACCATATTTTCCAGCTTGAATCTTGGTGTTCTTAGCGACTCCTTTCCTTTGGCACAGCTAATCCTGAGAGGGAAGAATGGCTGTCACGTTTATGACCTTCCAGAAAATAGCTATAATGTGGCTTTTGTGGAAAGGATTTCGTAATTAGCAGCTAAGAAAGATCTACACCATTATTGTCAGTAATTGCTTTCAGATTTTTTTTAAAAAAATCACATTGATCTTTGTATTGTTTCACTCTGTATTCTCTCTTTTAAACAGCATTGCCTGAACACTAAGGCTAAAGTCAACTCGAGGAATAATATCATCAGGAAATTGATAAACTACATGTGGGGAGTTCAACCATCTACATTACACACATCAGCTTTGGTCCCGAGCATCTCTGCAGCAGAATATGCTGCTTCAGTGTCAGGCACTTCTGCACATGCAAAACAAGTTGATATCACCATCATTGAAGCAGTATGCTTAGTGACAAGTTGCCTCAAACCTACACCAATTGAGAAAATGTATTCTCTCACTGGCATTGTCCCACCTAAGATCAGGAGAAAAGTAGCAGCAGATGCTGAGAGAACTAAGCAAGAGAACGATCTTCAACATCTTCTGAACGGACATATGCCCTGAGTCCACTAATTCAGAACTAGGAACAGCTTTATAGCAAGAACAAATATCCTCAAAATCAAATTAAAAGATGGATGAAGGAAACCATCGATCAAGGAATAACATTAAAGGAGGATATGACTGAAAGATCTGACCTCCCTTATACTACCTGGAAAACTCTAAATAACTTGAAAGTTTGAGTGCTTAAATGTAAAACCAATATGCTCAAGGGGAGACTCTTAGAAAACTAACAACACACTATCTGAATGTGGAGAGACATGGAGTCCAGTCCATCTGCTGGTATGTCAGCTACTACCAGAAATGTGTGCCGATAATGACTTACTTTTGGCAAAGCCAAAAAGGTGGGTCTCTGGAAGTTTAAAGATCAATCTAGACACAGAAGAAGCAGTTGACTCTAGACGACCTAGAGCCGTGATGGCGAACCTATGGCACGGGTGCCACAGGTGGCACGTGGAGCCATATCTATGCGCATGTGAGTGTTGCCCTAGCCCAGCTGCACTGAGCATGCGCTCACCGGCCAGCTGATTTTAGGGCCTTCTGGGCCCAGCTGAGGGGCCTCTAGAGAGCCTCCGGGGGGGTGTGGGAGGCTGTTTTCACCCTCCCCAGGCTTCAAGAAAGCCTCTGGAGCCTGGGGAGGGTGAAAAACAGGCCTACCAGGCCCACCAGTAATCTTTTTGCCGTCGCGTGCCAAAAGGGTGGGGTGGGGCACGGGGGCATTGAAGTATGGGTGTGGGCACATGCATGTGTGACCCCCCCCATGCTCCCCCCATTTTTGGCACGCAATGGCAAAAAGGTTAGCCATCACTGACCTAGAGTCTTTAGAGTAAGGTGGTTTATAAATCTCATAATCAAATATAATGAAATAAATCTGTCTGCCTTGTGAGATCTGGTACAAAACACTTGAGAATCTGTCCACCAAGATTTCTTGTCAAGCCTTCTCGGGAATGGCCCCTCTTCTGTGAAATACCTTGTTCCCAGAAATCCAGATTTAACAGAATAACAGAGCTGGAAGTGATCTTGGAGGTCTTATAGTCCAACTCCCTGCTCGAGCAGGAAATCCGATATCATTTCAGACAAATGGTTGTCCAAATTCTTCTTTAAAAATCCAATGTTAGAGCATCCTCAATTTCTGAAGGCAAGTCATTCCACTGATCAATTGTTCTGACTATCAGGAAATTCCTCCTTAATTGTAGGTTGCTTGTCTCCTTGATTAGTTTCCATCCATTGCTTCTTTTTCAGCTGTCTGGTGCTTTGGTAAATAGGTTGACCCCCACTGCCTCTCGTTTGTGATAGTCCCTCAAATATAGAACACTGCTATCATGTCACCCTTGGCCCTTCTTTTCACTAGGGTGGATGTACCCAATCCTGCAACCATTCTTCATATGTTTTAGCTAATCATCTTTGTTGCTCTTTTCTGCACTCTTTCTATAATCTCAACATCATTTTGGTGGTGACCAAAACTTTCCACTCTCTAATAAGTTTCTGAAGTCTTCAAAGACAGGACACCATGAGAGTGTTTAGGGACACTGAACTTTATCCTCACTTTGTGACACATATTTATATTATTGTTTATACTTATTTTTAAAAACTCAATAATAACTCTTCTCAGAGCCTTTGGGAATTGAACTAAAAGTGATTAGATGCAGTATTGCAGGCTAATTCTGCCAATTGCCAGCAGTTTGATTGTGATCAGCTCAAGGTTGGTTCAGCCTTCTACCCTTCCAAAGTCGGTAAAATGAAGACCCAGATTGTTGGGGGCAATATGCTGATTCTGTAATCCATTTAGAGGGGACTGTAAAGCACTATGAAGCGATATATAAGCCTAAGTGCTATTGCTAAATAAAAGCTGCAGTAGAAAGTAAATGAAGCAAAGTTTAATGGAGAAATCAATGGTTTAGAATGTTCTTCACATTCTAACCCAGGGGTGTCAAACTCGCGTCATCATGGCGTTGTCACGTGATGTATGGGATTTTTTCCCCCTTCGCTAAACTGGGGGGGGGGGAGAACCAGCACATGACATATCCGGACCGTCAAAAGCACTGATTTTAGAGGGTTTAACAAAGATGGATAGTCCTCGACTGCTGTTTACTGACCGTTTGAAGTTATAATGACACTGAAAAAAATTACTTATGACCATTTTTCACATTTATAACAGTTGCACCATCATCATGGAACCTAATCAAAATTCAGATGCTTAGCACGTAGTTCATATTTATGCCAGTTACAGTGTCCCAGGATCATGTGATCATCTTTTGCGACTTTCTGACAAGCAGAGTCAAAGGGGAAACCAGATTCCCTTAACAACTGTGTTACTAACTTAACAACTGCAGTGATTCACTTAACAGGAAAGGCAACAAAGGTTATAAAATGGGGCAACATTCACTTAATTGTTTTGCTTAGCAACAGAAATTTTGGACTCAATTATGGTCAGAAATGGAGGACTATCTGTAGTATAGAAGTTTATTAAAATAAATTAATGAATTCACAGGATAGACTCTATCATCAGACAAATGTAGACCACTAGCTATAGTGATCATTTTAGGCTAGGCTGTCACCTTCTTTCCCAAGTCAGAGTTGTTCCCTACCAGCCTCTGTTGTCATTATTTCACCAATACTTTAAATTCATCTTCACATACAGCCAGAGAATTGGCTGTCTTCAAATCCCCAATACAGCCACGAGAAATGAAGAGCAGTTTTAGTCTACTTTGTATTAAATTTCTTTTTAGGCTCAACCTCCAGCCAGCCTCAGGAACGTTATATATTAAAAGTTGAGGAATCATTACTATGAATTTTTATTCATATCCCTCTACAATTCTGACAGTACACATACTGGAATACATTCATTCATAAAAAGTAATATTGTTAAACAGAATACAATACTGTTCATTCTAAAATGGATTTTGGATTTCAGAGAAAAATTTAAAAAAACATTCTGTGGTTTGTACCCTTTTTATTGTGAGTCTTTTTGTTGCTGCATTATATGCAAACCCAATCACACAGATTTCCTTTACTGATATCAATATGCTGTGACAAGCCTCACCTGATGAATTGCTAACTGTCAAGTTATAAGTAGAAGTACAGCAAATGTGACCAAAAACAAAAGTGACAAGGTGCTATTTATCCTGTCTCCTTCAAGGGCTTCAAGGAAGGTTGTTTTTTTCTTCTTCCATTCAATTGTGTTTGATTCTTGGAGACTGCCTCGAAATGTCCCTACAGTTTAATTGGCAAAGCTTTTCAGAAGTGGTTTGCCATTGCTTGCTTGCTAGGGCTGAGAGAAAGTGACTGGCCTAAAATCACCCAGCTGGCTTTATTCCTAAAGTGGGAGCAGAACTCCCATTCTCCCAGTTTCTAGCCTGACACATTAACCACTATACCAAACTAGGCTCTGTTTTTAAAAATTAAGGGATTTTTTTTCTTTTTCCTTTTAGTCTAAATGATATTATAACCTAAACAAACCATTCCAGGAGATGCATATGTTCAGCTTTCTTCTCAGACACAAATTTTTAACAGAGAGCACAGGAAATGCCTACAGCCAAATGACATTGACAAATTTCAGCATATACAAAAGGGCTCCCTGGACAAGTAATACCAGCCAAGCTTACAAGCAATGCCAAATTTCTGAACCAGCACTCCTCTGTTGCACTCTGCCTTTCAGATATCCTATTGAAGAATAACAAACAAACAAAAATGCATCCTTCTGGGTAACAGCAGCCACAACAATCCTGACATTAGCAGCCTCTGACCTGTCACATCAGTAACTTTCAAGTGGGAGTCAACTGCAGCCCTTTCCTTCAGCTGCTTTTTCAACTGGGAAAAGCTTTCTTTGATGAACAATGAGAACATGTATATTTGTCTGCTTTGAGTGCATCCAAGAACTTCTAAGCCCACATGAAAATAATTGCCATATTTATAGTTTCTATTTGCTGTTCCCTTGAATGTAGCCACTAGGGCTAGCTCTGCTAATATACTGTAGTAGTAGGGGATAACCATTTGAAATCTGTCCAATCCCACAGACCAATGCTTACCCATATCAATCCAAGGCAATGGATTATTTTTAGATATTCTACACAACTCACCCATTTATAGTGACCTGTTAAATCTCTGAATAGTAGCCAAAACACTCTAGGAAGAACCTAAAAGACAGCGTCCTGCAGTTTTCCGCTGTGGACATGACAAGCACTTTCAAGCACAATGGTGGACTTGCTTTCTTCATGCCATATTATATTTTGTAGCAGTGCTTACAGCACTTCAAAACAAATGGATATTCTCTGTTCATCACTTCGATGTGTCCTTTTATTTTCTACTGCACCAATATATTTAATTATGACACCTCTATATCATATGACAGCCTGCAGCAGCTGCCTCTTTTTCAGCACGAGAAGCATGCAGCAGCCACCTCTTTGCCGGCTGGAACCAAGGTGGCAGCGTCAGCTGGAGGCTTTTCATGTGGGCAAAGACCAGCGGCTACAGGCTTGTCGCACAGGCAAAGAGTGGAGGTTGCAGGCTTCTCACACCAGCAAAGAGCAGTGGCTGCAGGCTTCTCAGGCCTGCAAAGAGTGGCAGCTGCAGGCTTCTTGTGCTGAAAAAGAGGTGGCGGCTGCAGGCTGTGCGAACAGTGTGAGCCCATCGGCTAGAAGGTAAGGCTGATGGCGGGGAAGGAAGTTCCACTCTGGGCTGCCTGCACTCAGCTGAAGGACTGCTTGGTGGGGGGGGAGACACATGGCGAGGCTCAGCCACCTTTCAAGCCCTGCTCTGGGCTGCTGCCTGCTCGATCTCCGCTCCGCCTCAGGTCCTGCATCCAGCCCATGACAAGGGGACATACCGCTTCCAGGCCAACCCGGCCAGTGGATGGGCGAGCGGGCGGCCCTCGGGTAGGCATTTTCTCTCAGGCCTCCTACCCAGAAGTCCTGTGGAAGCTGAAGGTGGGCCCAAAAGGCTGCCAAGCCTCACAATGTGTCTCCCCCTACCGAGACGGTCCTTCGGCTGGCACAGACAGCCCAGAGCGGAACTTCCTTCCCCGCCATCAGCCTTACCTTCTAGCCCATGGGGCTCGCACCGTTCTCACAGTGGCAACCCGGCATGTGGGTGGAGGTCCTGGGGAAGGCCAGAGCCAGGGACTAGTGCATTCCCTGGGCCCCAACCCGAGGCAAGGGGTGAGTGGGTGGCATGCAGACAGAAAGGTGAGAGTCAGGCCCGAAAGGTGGCTGAGCCTCACCGTGTCCACCCTGTGGCAACCCTTTCGCTGAGCACCTTACCTTTGCATGCAGCCATGGTGAGCAGAGCAGGCATGACGCAGAGATCAGCTGGGCTGCATGGCCAGCATGGTAGGCCATGGCGAAAGCTGGCAAGCGGGTGAGGTGCGGAGATCAGCTGGGTTGCATGATCTGTGTGAGTGAGCCAGAGAGTGGCTAGCCATTCTAGCCACCGGCCAAGGCGGGTGAGGTGAGGTGGGGTGGAGCAAGGCAGGGTGAGCGGGACCACCCAGTACTGGGATTTGCTGGTTTGCTGAATTGTGCAGAATCGTAACAACCAGTTCTCCCAAACCTGTCTGAACCGGCAGCAGCCCACCTCTGATTCCATTCTTCTTATATCTATTTGTAGCTCAAATATACCTTGTACTGTATTGGGTTCTCTCTCTCTCTCTCTCCCTCCCCCCCCCTCTCCTTTTTCCATTATTCTTTCAGTCATGACTGTTTCTCTGTAACTGAGAAGTTTACCTCAAATCACACAGTTATATCAATTTTCCATGAAAAACTTCATGGGAACAAAACCAATATGACATTTATATTCTCTGTTATATCTGAAATCTCACACAAATTATTTACCTAATAGGAAGCAACATGTTATACTGATTTATTCATGCCTTATAAAATATACAAACATAATAATTTGGTATCACATATGTACTTCCATGAAGGAGAGATTTTGAGAATATATGAACCTCTGCAAACCAAATATACATCTTGTAATAAGTTTATTTTACAAAAAATATTGTCTTCTTTGTAATGCTGAGTAACATACCCATAAATCTTGTTTATTTATTTTGTAAATAAATAAAATTTTCTTACCAGCTCTGCTTGATAGAACTAAGTATTTTTGTAAAATACATTTAGGCTGGTAAGAAAAGCCTATTATACACATACATGACCATTATCCTTTTAAGAGTAAACGGAATTATGCAGAGAATAGAAAATCAATAAGAAATACTAAGTAAAAGAAATTAAAGGGCAGAAATAAGAAAAATGAAATGACCAAACCGTCTATTTTATATTGGTTGCTTACTTTTTTATTTAATCTAAATTCATTCAAAACTCAAATCATTCTTAACACTACCTCTTGTTTTTACTACATAAACTTCTTAAATAAACCATTTCCATTTATTTAAATTTACTTGTATGATTTTTCTGATTTATCTAACTCTCACTTCCATATAATAAAGAGCAGAATCTTTAATACCCAGCTATTTTTACTATGTTACACAATCTAGCTAAACTGAGATCTATAAAACCACCCGCTGAAAAATCAGGAAAAACACTTAACTCATTAAAGACATGACGTTCATTGTCTATAAATCATCTTCAGAGTAATGGAAATATACAAGATGTGGAAATTTGATTTTAAAAATATATAACTAAATAGAACAATAGCAACAGAAAAAGAAGAGGAATTGCACTACAAGTTTAAAATATGCATTTTTTCAAAGAAACTTAAGGAAATGGAGTTGATGACATTTTGTAGGTCTGGTCTACTGCGGGGGGCGGGGGTGTGTGACTCCAAATTTGGCAATTTTTTGACTTGTGGTCTTCAACTAAAAGAATTTCCCAGCCAGTATGGTAGGTGAATTGAAATCCAAAAGTCTTAAAGTTGCCAAGTTTGGAGACCTGTAGCTTACTGTAAAACTCTAAAGCCAAGCTACGAAGTTTTAAAGTAGCTGATCTACATGTGTCAAGCTCTTTGGCAGTTGTTTAAACTGAAAGTGATTCCTTTCCAAGCAAGGATTTTCACAGAGAAATATTTAGCAAACTTTGAGATGGATGGTATGGGGTAGAAGAATTCAAGCAAACTATTTTTAAATTTAGAACCAGCATATATCTCCATGTAATCAGGACAAATAGTTTCTGACTTTCCAACATCCTTCCAATGAACTGGAAAGGAGATAGGTCCCTTCTAATAGGAAAGTTTACTGTGGTTGTTTCACTTAATTACTTCCTTAAGGTCTATCAAACAGTTTTTCCCCTCCAAAAAAATGTATTAGATGAGGCAATTCTAAACAGAGAAGGTAGTTCTGCATGCTTCCATATAGTCACTGGGTATCTTTAAGTACTTTATTACCTCATGTCTTTAGTATACAATATAAACATCAGCGAGCTAACCAAATAGGACTCTTAAAATTATAAACAGTGATATCAAACTGAAGATCAGTCTAGCTGTGAGGTCAGGAAACACCATTGTAGAAAGCTTCAAGTGAACAACTTGTTCTTAAGAAAGCCCTGAAACTTCCTCAGTTCAACTGCTCCACCTATTCCTGTCTAAGGACTATAGTTACTAGGTGCAATACTTCTAAAATTCTGAGTGATAAATCATTTTGTCTGGGACTAAAGTATAAGGAAAAATGTTTGGCACTGGGCAGATATTATAGAGCCCATGTCCTCAGATTTGCAAATTCATTTGTCTTGTTTTCTGGTTGTTCATATCTTTCTTTCAGCACTGGAATTTCAACTCTTTAATTCTTCCATCTCAGAGCCTTAGCATTTTCAGGGAATCCAGGTCATGCCTGACAGATCCATAGCCACAATCACACCAACAAGAGGGGAAGAGTAGTCTTTCGTAAATGGCATTTGAGAGTTTATTCAAACTGCTATACACAATTTCTACATTCCAAGTTCTTCTCAACCAGCAGATCTTAAAGATAAGATTGTGTTCCTTGTTAGAGTAAATGAAATTGGTTTGCATTAGCATATCATCTAACAATTGACTTAATGAGCAGAAAAAAGAAAAAAAATATTATGTTCTTTTTCCCAGACTGCAGAAAGCTCACTAAAGGAACTATTCAGCTAGAGTTTAATTTCTCTCTGAAGAAAATAAGTGGTTATAAACAATCAGGAAAAATGGTTATAATTACTGGCATTAATTTAAACAGTTGTCTACTAATGTTTCTGCCCAGGAATGTACCTCAGATTTACATGATAAGAGAGAATAAATTACCTTTTTTATTTCCCAGTTGTTTTTATATATGAAATTGTGCAGAAAATTCATATGAATAATTAGTCTACTCCAGACAAAAAGGACCTGATTCCACAATAGACTCTTTTTACAAGGAATATGTATCAAAGATTGCTTTCCCACTTAACCTCTCACAATTTCTGCATGCTGAAAACTTTTGTGTGCTACACAGACCTCACTTGAAATTATTGAGTGCACAAACATTAACTAGCTTTAGGTATGAATCAAAGTGTATTATGTTCCTGCTATTATTTAGAAAAAGGTACTGCTGTTGTTATGGAAGAAGAGAAACTAAATTTAAATTTAAGCCAATATTTAGTACAAGTGGCAATCGCTATAAGTGTGGGAAGGAATTAAAGTAACAATTTTATACTCTTCCCTGAGGGACAAGCCAATCACATCGCCCCAATATCCTGGCAAAGATCTTAGGCAGCAACGGAAAGTGCCTGAGCTTAAGTCCAGACACTTCATAAGTCTATGCCTGCTTGTTCTGGAGAATGAAAAACTATGCACAAAAGATAAGTAGCAATGGGAATGTGCTTCAGTCTCACAACCATCTGGGAGGACTAGACTGGCAAAGCGCATTCAGGAGACCCTGATCTGGAGAATACAGGTATTTGATCATGGGCAGTAACTGCAAAAACAGCCCTGAAGTTTGGGAGCACAATATCTTGATATGAGGCATTAGCTCAACTTGTGGCTGGTTTAGCACCTATACTGTTTGGTGTAAATCCGCCTATTAATGATTGTGAAATAACATTTTCCTAAAATTATTACATTCTGCTTCCTATTACCCTACTCATTCCCAGTTATAGAAGCACTTATTCTTCCCTTCTCTAGAAATGCTCACATATATTAGAATTGCAACTGTCAAAATTGTCAGTCACTGTAACTATTGACCATCATGGAATTCTAAGAATTGCAGTCTCAATACTTTTGAAAGGCACCAAATTTAGCCTGAGGCTACACTGGAAAAATAAATGTTTTTATATAATTATCAAAATGCATTACTATTTCACGCCAGTATTACTATTATTTCTTGTTTTATTGTGGAAAAAACTCTAATAATTTCCTGAGGGTAAAATATGGAACAAAATAATATGCTTTTATTACTTTGAAATTCAAGAATTTGTTCCCATCAAACTATTGCAACATATGAAATAGTTTTTTAGCTTCCACTTTTTGTATTCTGCATTATCAATCAGTAATCACAGTTGCACCAGGAAATGCAACTATTTCCCGGGACAAGTTAACAGACAAATTAATCCCTGGCAATATAAACTGGGATGGACTTAATGTCATACCTACAAAAGAAGAACTAAGTTTTAGAGTAGATGTAATGCTATTAAGGAAAGAATTGTGCTTGTAAGCTGCTGCAGAAAACATATTTTAAACAAATCTCTAGCACACTAATATTTAATGTAAGAGTTAAATGTATAATGTGTTCCAGTGCTTCATTATTACTGGAGGAAATACATCCTACAGTTCAAAGAACTTAAGGCATCAACTTAAGTTTCTTCAACTGGAGCACCAGAAATACTGAATCCTCTTTAGAAATATCCTAGGCATATACTGAGAATATGGTTCAAGAGTAGACCATTTCTTTAAGGTTTATGGGATTATCCCGAAAAATATCTGTTAGTAGAAAAGGTAGCAGAAATTTGTGATATTTATAATAAAGAAGTGCCTTCTGTATGATAAACCTGTTCAAACATTGCCTTCAATGCCTATTTGTGATCAAAGGAATCAATTAAAGGTCAAATGAAATAGCTACTGTTTTAATTAAATGAGTACAGAAAACATTATGACAATATATTTTTACCCTGTGATCATGTAGCATCTTTGCTATTGTAAACATTTTTTAAAAAGATAGTTCATCTAATAAACCAAAAGATGCCATGGAGATATCCTTGCATTTTTCATTTTGCTTCCAAAAATCCTACTGTGAGGAAAATAGTTCTGTTGCATTAATTAAAGCTACAACTTTATGCAGAGCTCCTTGGATGTATCTCCCACAGAATTCCACAGAACCAATATTAGACATAAACATATAGGATATACTATTGAGCTGTATGCTTCTATCAATGAGGAGAATTCTCAGGACTATCAACAGATCTTTTAATTTTTTTCTTGAAATTGAATGGATATATGGTTGTCATGAAAATCCTCTCTGAAAGCAGCAGTTTTAACTCAGTCAAAGCTAGGAATGAAAGAACAGCAAGAACATTGCACAATAAATGAAGTTCTGGAGAAAATCTGGGAGGCCTAACCATTTTCAGAAAGCAGTAAAGGAGAATTCTAATTTTAGAATAAAACTCAGAACTGATGCCAAGATCCTGTCACTGAGGAAACAGCATGCATGTCTCAGAACAAAACATTAATACATAGAAGTGTGGGATGTTCCCAAATGTACATTATTTCAGAAGTCAAATCACTGTAGAAGGGAATTAATACTTTAATGCACAGACTTACAAGGTTGTCTGAAAAATTGAGTATAGAGGGGAAAAGGTTTGTTCCATTTACAGAAGCAAAAGTCTACTGGGGTCAGTGGCGATTATCTGGAATGGCTGTAATGTCATTGATCCTTTTCTATCCTTGACCTCACTTTTCATTCTTTATAAAATCCTATTTCTTTTAAAATGTACCATATTTTTCGAAGTATAAGATGCACTTGTCTGGTGACAATTCTGTGGTCATGAAGCCAGCATGACTATACGCCATCCGACAGGCGCACGGAATGCTGTTACCTTCCCACCAAGGTGGTCCCTATTTTTCTACTTGCATTTTTACATGCTTTTGAACTGCTAGGTTGACAGAAGCTGGGGCAAGTAATGGAGCTCACTCCATTACACAGTGCTAGGGATTTGAACTGCCAAACTGCCGATCTTTCTGATTGACAAGCTCTGCATCTTAGCCACTGAGTCATCGCGTCCCCCCCAAAAAATATCTATGTGCCTATTAAATAGAGCAAGTTTGGAAATTGTCAAGGAACATGTCTTTAGGCACTAGGAGACTATCAGCCACTCATCCACATTTAAAACCTAAATGTGAAAAAACACCCCTTAAATTTTGCTTGAAAAACAATTGGCAACAGGTGCAGATTTACTCATATGAATCACTTAGCAACCTGTCTGTCACATTTGCATCAGTTGAAGCAGCATCAGTAACTACTTAGTGAGTCTTATTGCCCTCACTGTCTGTTTATTATTTTTCCTGGAGACAAATAATATTTGCTGAAATCCTGAAAACTCAAGTAGAAATATTTTGCTCTCCACATGGCAAAATAGATAACACTTTACTAAGTGGCTAGAGGTATAACATGCTTAATTAACTAATTATAAAAGAAGCTTCTCCAGACAGAGTCAAACTTGTGCCTGTGTTTATGCGTAGGTACTCACACATGGGAAAGTTAACAATTTAAGGGTCTAGGGAGATAAAAGAAAAAGCAAAGCTATGGGGCGTTGGTCCTACCTAAATGCCAATTCTCTTTAACTGCAGGATGGTTCAGGAATGGGTTGATACAGTCTGATCTGCCTGGAGACTGAGTCATTTTTTGGCCACGCCTCCATGTCTCTCCGTCAGGTCCCAGTTATCAGAGATGAAAGACCTGAAAGAGAATCTAGGCCAGAGCATTAGTAAGCCCAGCTCCAGGCCCACACAATTATGAGTGGGGCTGAACCATCCCGCAGCTAAAGAGAATCGGCATTTAGGTAGGACCAACTCCCCTTCTAATAGGCTGCGGGATAGTTAAGGAATAGGACATACCCAAGCCTGGCTGTCCTAAGGGCAGGAAGCCAAAGAGCCTGGAGTACCCCTGGCTAAATGAACCTGTTGAAGGACCCTCCTCCCAAAGGACGCGTCTGCAGAGGCGAAGACGTCCAATTTATAATGCCTGATGAAAGGCGAAGGAGTGGCCCAGGTAGCCGCCTGCAAATTTCCTCAAGGGAGGCTTGTGTGGCCCAAGCAGCGGTAGTTGCTGCACTACGAGTAGAATGCGTAGTGATGCGCCTAGGTGGTGGCAGTGTGTTGGTCTCATATGCACAGGCGATACATGCCCTGATCCAGCAACCTACGGCTGACGAGGACACCTTGGTGCCAAGCGAAGTAGGTTGGAATGAAATGAATAGAGCCTAGGTCTTCCTGAATGGCGCAGTACGGGAGATGTACACCTTAAGGACTCGCCGCACATCCAAGGCATGCCATTTCTTTTCTGAGGCTTGAGAAGGCCGAGGACAAAAGTTAGGCAAGATGACCTCCTGGGCACGGTGAAACCAGGAGTTAACCTTGGGAATGAATGAGGGGTCTAGCCGTAAAATTACCTTATCCGAATGGAATATACAGAGGTCGGCCCTCACTGAGAGGGCCGCCAGTTCAGATATGCACCGTGCAGATGTGATAGCCACCAGGAAGCCCACTTTAAGGATGAGATAGTGGAGGCTCGCCATTTTCAGAGGCTTGAAGGGAGGCTCCGTCAGGGCCCGCAATACCTCAGGTAAATCCCAAGTGGGATAGTGGTGTACAACTGGATGCCATAGATTACTGGTGCCCAGAGGAACCTATGGACAATGAGGTGGAGAGCTAGGGACTCCCCATCCATGCCTGACAGATGGTGGAGAGGGCAGCCACATGCCACCTGATGGTATTGTGAGTGAGTCCTTTGTTGAGGCCATCCTGAGAAACTCGAGCACCTGCAGAACAAAAGCTGAGACAGGATTAATGCCACACGCAGTGCACCAGAGAAAAAATACCTGCCAGGTGTGGTTGTAGATCCAGATGGTGGACTGCTTCCTATCTGCTTGGATGGTCTGGATGACCCACTTGGAGAAGTCATCCTGCCTCAGGAGGACCCCTTCAAGTGCCAGGCGGTCAGTTGGAACCATTGTGGCTCCGGGTGGAGTAGGACCCCCTGACTGAGATCCTCCGTGAGGGAATCCTCCAAGGTGGTGAGATGGACAGTGCAACGAGATCCACTAACCATGGTCTCCAGGGCCAATGAGGGGCCACAAAGATCACTTCCACCCCTTCCGAGATGATCTTGTTGGTCATGGCTGGAATCAGAGGTAGAGGTGGGAATGTGTAGAGCAGGCCTGGAGGCCAGTTGCAGCGAAGCGCATTGATCCCCTCCGCCCCTTGGGTCAGAAACCTCATGATGTAGTGAGGGAGCTGTGCATTCAGGTGAGTGGTGAACAAGTCCACCAGTGGTTGTCTGAAGCAGGAGGAGATGTCCCAGAAGAGATCGGGGTGGAGATGCCATTCAGAATTATCCACCGTGGTCCTGCTCAGGAAGTCCACCTGAGTGTTTGACTCGTCCATGATGTGCTCCGCCTTCAGAGAGAGAACATTTGCTCTGCCCACTTCCCGAGGCGGAGGGCTTCCTCAATGAGTCGTCTTGATCGGGTTCTGCCCTGGCGGTTGACATGCGCTTTTGCTGTGATGTTGTCCATCAGAATGAGGATGTGTTGGCCTCGTACAAGCTGGTGAAAGTGTCATAGGGCCAGGTGAATTGCCCTCAGCTCCAACCAATTGATATTGTAGGCAAGGTCCTGGGGGGACCAGCAACCTTGCGCCACATGGTAGTCGAGGTGAGCTCCCCAGCTGTAGAGGCTGGCGTCCGATGTGATGGTGATCCTCTGGGGCTCCTTGAATACTGTCCCCTTGTCCAGGGTGGGGGACGTCGACCAGCGGAGGGAACATCAGACTGTCAGAAAGCCCCGAACCGTAGTCTGGGAATTTGACAACTTGGCCCATTGGAACAGAAGCAGGAACCACTTAAAGCCTCTGCAAGTGAAGCCGAACTCAGGGCACGATTTGGAGGCATGATACCGTCTTTCCTAGATAAGGTGGCCAGGGGAACTTTGGGATTCCAATGTATTTGGGCCACCAGTGTTCTGATGGCTACCTTCCTGTCTTGGGAGAGGAAGACCTCTCCTGTCCTGGTATCTATGAGGGCACCTAGATGGGTCAGGCTGGTCATGGGATCTAGATGGCTTTTTGGGAGGTTGACCAGAAAGCCGTGGTCCCTCAAGGTCTGAAGTGTCAATTGCAGGTCCTCCTGAGCCCTCTGAAGGGAGGAGGCCTGTACTAGTATGTTGTCTAAGTACACCTGAAGCCGCACCGGGATTAACCATAAATGGGCAATCAGGGCAGCAGAATTTTGGTGAAACAGCACAGTGCCGATGCAAGGCACAGTATTGCAGATGGCGACCCGCATAGCTGAATTGGAGATACTTCCGATCGGAATGTGCAGATAGGCCTCGGAGAGGTCAATTGTGGCCAAGAATCCCCCAGACGGATTCCTTCGAGAATGGACTTGAGGGAACATATCTTGAACCCCCTGTAGACCAGGTGAGGTTGAAGTTCTTTAGGTCAAGGATCGCTCTCCAACCCCCTGAATGGTTCAGTACCACGAAAATGGCTTCGGTACCATGGAATGGCTTCTATGGCCCTGATGGTCATGAGGTGCTGGATGGCGTCCTCCATGAGGCCTTGCTTGGCAAAGTCGTGGGAGACAGGGCATGGCATGAAGTGGTCCGGAGGGCTGGACAGGAATTCTAGACATAGACCGAATTTGATGGTTCTGAGGACCCAGGAGTCCGTAGTTGTGAGCGCCCACTGGTCCACAAAGAGGCTCAAGCAACCTCCTATGGGGAGAATGGAGGAGTCATTTCTGTTTGTGGAACTGGCGGCCACCAGTTCCACGAAAGGACCGCCTTTGGGATCCAATCTGGCATCCCCTGTAAGGAAATGGCTGCCTGTCTTGCTGGCAAAATTGCCTCTTCTGGTAAGAACGCTGTTGGACAGTCCTTCCTGAGGATTAAAACGGACAGGTTGTCTACGGGAATATGGAATGGCCCATCTGTCTGCCCTCCTGGTTGCAGAAGGTAAGACCTTGCGTCTATCTTTGTCCTCTCCTAGAAGGGGATTAAGGGCTGCCCCAAATAGTTTGGTCCCCCTGTAGGGGGCTGCAGCCAACTGCCACTTGGCCCTAAGATCTTCTGGCCAAGACTTGAGCCACAAGAATCTCCTAGAGGTGATAGAGGAAGCTAGGGCTCTAGAGCTGTATTTCACGGCGTTGAGAGTTGCATCAGCAGAGAATTGAGTGGCGGCAAGGATCTTATTAAGGTCCTGGTGGTGTCGGGCCTCGGAGGGTGGCAATCGGGATTGCAGCCGTTGCAGCCATAAAATGATGGAACGATTGAAGAAAGACATCCCGGTAGCAGCAGTAATAGCCCAGGCTGCTGCCTGGTGAGTCTTTCTAAAAGATAATTCAAATTTTTTATCCTCTGGTCTTAGGTTCTCAGAGGGATCCCCTGCCATGTACGGCTAAGAGGATAGTAAGGCTGCAATAGTACCGTCCACTGAAGGGACCTGCAGGAGCTGGCTAAAGGTAGGAGCCATATTATAGAATTTCCTGTCAGAGCCACTGGGAGTTGAGAGGGAGACAGGATTGATCCACTGGTTCTGGACAACGTCCAAGAAAAGTTTGGGGGGCGGAATGAAGAATTGCTTTAAAACAGGCTCTGAAAATATCCCATGTCTCTTCCCAGGGGTAGGAGCCTGTACTGTAGGCCCTTCTTCTTGTAGATCGGCCATGACCATTGCCTTGTGTAGCAAGGACTTAAACACCTCAGAAGGGAAGAGCTCTGTGAAAGCCGAGGTATCCGGAAGAACATCTTCCGGATACCCCAGCTACATCTCTGAGCCTCCTCCCCCGATCCCAGATGAACGCTGCCTTCTGAGTGAGAGGGTGAGTCATGAGAAGGTTCAGTTAAACTGGCCTGAGGTGATGTATGGGCTTGTCAACTAAGGTATTCTGAGACCAGGGAGGTAGAGCAGTGGCTACAAATGCCTGCAGCAATGCCTGTGGAAATGGACCTGGAAACTAATAATTGGATGTTGTCTGGTAAATCATCCAGGTGAAGGTCAGCAGACTCTGGAACCATGCCAGCCTTGGGGTTCTCACGGGAGAACATGCAAAGGGATGCCGCTTCTTAGAGCGGTCCAGGTCGGGAGCCTGCTCCTGTGGAGTTGAAATAGCAGGGTCTGGTGAAAGGCCACCTGTGCCCTCCTGGAGAGAAGCCTGGGGCAAGGGTTGGTTCAACCCTTGGGGAAACAGACTGGTCACTAGAAACAGACTGGTCACTGGACCGTGACAGGGTTTCCAATTGAGCTTGTCTTTATTCTGCGAGAGAAAACTGCTTTTCTAAGGCCCTCTGTCTCTGCTCCATGTCTTTTAGTTCTGCACAGGAGTACTGAGAGGTTTTGCGGGCATGCTTGGACTTGCAAGAGGCTTTTTTTGCAGGTGGATGCCTCCGCAGTAGCCTGAGGCCTAGGTGTGTCTGCTATTTGAATGCTCAATAGTTAGGAGTGGCCTTGGAGACAGGAAAAGTGGCGGTCACTTTGGAGAACCAAATTGACCAGCTCACACAGGACAGAAGCAAGGTCTGTCACAGGGCAGCTTACTCAGGGCGAACCTGAGTGGTGCCAGCTCCTAGCACCCCCTCCCCTTGTACTGACCCATTCAAATTGGCAATACTTGCCAAGGTGGAGCCAGAGGCTGATTGGTGCGCCAAAGGAGTAAGCTGCCCTTGTGGCAGAATCAAGATGGCCACCCTGGAGGTTACAGAGGCTATTTGGAAACTTCTGGATCCGATCCACTTCACTGCCAGCTTGGGACCACTGCAGCATCATCTGATGGAAGGCCCCTTCACCCTGCAGCTCAAAATGGCGGTGGTAGATGATGGGACAGTAAAATGGCCACCTGGAATCCGAGCACGCCATGAGGAAGCTGCAGAAAGTGGCATCAGCGGCGGGAGCGATCTGCTTCTCAGCTGAGAGCCTTGCCGGGACTAAAGCAATGGTGGTAGCGCAGTAGCAAACCACCGTTCCACTGAAAGCCTCTCCTGTTAAGAAATGGTGGCAGCAGCGGCGTCAACAGCAAGCTGCCTCTCAGCTGTAAAGCCTCACTACGAGGCTAAGAGTGATGGCGGCACCTGGGATGAGTCACCTCACAGCTGAGGGCTTCACCACGTGGCTCGATAGAGCAGCGGCTGTGGTAGTGGGAGTGGCTGTGTTGGTGGTATAAGGCCTTGCCTGGAGGGTGCGGGGGTATGCCTGCTGTTAAGGCAAGAATGCTAGGGTCTGGCGAAGGCCAGAGACCAAAGGGGCTCCCCTCCCAAAGATAGCGGCGGCGTTATCAGCCAAGACTGATCTGGCCAGCAGGCAAACCTGTTAAAATGTAAAGAAAAACCTGTTTTAATTGTCCAGAAATGGATTGAATGGAGAGCAACTGCCAAAGATGTCTCTGTCAGACAACCAAGTCGAAAACTGGGACCTGACGGAGAGACGTGGAGGCGTGGCCAAAAAATTATGACTCAGTCTCCAGGCAGATCAGACTGTATCAACCCATTCCTGAACCATCCTGCAGCCTATTAGGAGAACTATTTGTTTTCATTATTTAGAAATGAGATGTGAGGAATATCGTTAGTATCACCATTCTCTACAAATTCAATCATTTTTAAAGCTAGAGCAGGGGTGTCAAACTCGCAGCCCACAGGCCAGATGCATCATGCATTGGCCACGCCCACCCCCATTTTAGCAAAGGGGAAAAAGTTGCAATAATTCATGTGACGACGTGTCATTGCGAGTTTGACACCCCTGAACTAGAGAAACATAAATAGGACATCCTTTAATCAAGTGGTCCTAGCTCAACATTCAAACCATATGCTTAAGGAAGGCATGCAGCAAGCTAATATTTTGCATAGAAGGGGGAAATAGAAAGTAAATCAGAACGTAACACCTGCCAAAAACATGACAAATGAGAAGAATCAAACTAATATACATAAGCATCCTTAACAGAAGAATCCCAAGACATTCTGAACAAATATTTGCCTTAGAGGAATTATTTTTAAATACTATTTTAATAACCAAATTAATTTCTCTAGGTACCTGGGCTGAATAACCTGTAATCTTTTAAGCTATTCCCTAGAAGCAATATTTGTCAGAAAAATCACATAAATCCTTACTTTAAAGTTGCCTCCCCCCCCCTACTCTGGAGGAAAGACAAGTGAATTCAGAATTTTCTCTTTCAAATATTTCTGCCTTGCTTTTCCTAGGATATACTTTAAAAATTCTTGGAGTAATGGGATTGGATGAGAAAGTAGAGGAAATAGGCTCAAATATAGATTTTTATTATATGGAAAATTATGGATAGGAGAAGACATGGTTTCAAAACTTAGTCTCAAAATTCACTAGGTGGCTTTGGACCAGTCACTATCTCTTAATCTAAACTCTGTTTTAGAGGAAAGGATGATTTACACTGAATTCAGAAATCACAGTTAGGACAGAGTGTGGATTAGAAAGAAAGAACAAAACAGAAAACAAAAACAAAGTTGAGTAGAATTGAGTAGACTAGAAGATCTTGTTGCTCAGATAAAACCTAAATTATTCCTTCCAGTTAAATAGGTATTAATGAGCAATCTATTAAGCAAGTTGAAGATACTAACTTTCATAGATCAAGGCAGATTCTGAAAACTTTAGTGCTTTGTCACACAAGGCAATGTATATAGATCAAAAGCTATTTGAGCATCACTTGGAAGTACAATAAATAAATGTGACAGGTTAGGAGCTATTTTTAGGATAGAAATAAATGGACATGGTTTTTATGAGTAATCTTCTGTTCAAAAAGTTGCTGCAAAAAGCTCAAAAGTGTTTACCATTTTAGGAATGTTTATTTCATCCTTTGCTGGATTTGATTTTCTGTGGTATTATTCTATAGTCCAATAGTTTTCATTTTTTTTAAATTTCAGAATCCCTTTGTAGTCTTAAAAAGTATTAATGATCCCAAAGAAGTTTTGTATAAATGGAATTATGTTTATATGGGATGATATTTATTTTTAAATTTTAACTTGGAGATTAAAACTATTTTTAAATTAGAAATTTTAAAATTTAAAATTTAATTTTAAAAAATTAATTCAGCTTTTTAAGCTTAATGAAAAAGCAATATTTTCTAAAACAAACAAAATAGTGAGAAGAGTAGTATTGTTTTACATTTTTGCAAATCTGTTTAATGTCTGGTTTACATGAAGACATCTGTATTTTTATATCTGCTTCTGCATATGTTTTATTATATGTTGTTTTAGTTGAAGTATACAAAGAAAATCGAGCCACATACAAATATGTTGTTAGAAAAGGATTATTTTAACAATCTTTGATTGTTAAACGATTATTGTAAATATTCGTATTTGATACTACAGTAAAACTTGACAAGTGATAGCTTCTTAAAGATTAGTTGCATTGTGAGATTTCAAACCATATCAATGAGCTTTTCATATTCTGTTACATTAAAATCCATTGGAATATCTTGCATTTTGAGTGAATCTTTTACTCAAGCAAGCCTTTTTTAAAATCATGCACTGGTCATATGGAACCTACTGAATGATAGAATCATATGGCTGGAAAGGACCTTGAAGATCTTCTGGTCCAACTCCCTACCCAAAGCAAGAGATCTTATACCATTCCAGACAAATGGTTGTCCTTGAAAACCTCCAGCAATGGAGCACCCACAACTCTGGGAGGCAAGCTGTCAAATGGTCAAATTTTAATAAAATCAATCATTCTCACTGTTTTATCTCCTTTTGGGGGGGGCGGGGTGAATGCATGGCAGTGAAGAATGCAATGATTACCAGTACAATTTGGTGGCACTGGCTTGATTTGTGCTAAGGTGCCTGCAGTTTCACCCACCATTACTTTTGCAGATCCAGAATAACCATGAAATTCAAAAACATTTTCCCAATGCCTTGAATATTTCAACACCACTTATTTTTACTCCCAAGCATTCACGTAAAAAATATTTAATAATTATTGGTGCTGTTATCAATGAAACACAAGCAAAACAGAAAGTCCAGCTATGTCTGGCAATTGGTGCTTTTGTAAGGCAAAAGTACATTTCTGCAGATGAGATATTAACTCAGTCATGTTTGCAGCTAAATCTTTAATTCATTGAGCTAATGAATCATTGGAAAGTGGCGCTGACATGACTTCTTTTACTGACTTCATCCAGCAGGCACTGAGGAATGTCAAGGGTATCAGGTTTTATTAGTCTGTCAACTATTGTGCAGCTTCTCCAGCCAATGCTATATAATAACTTATTCTGTAAGATGCTTCAGTGGCTTTTCATGTCCAGTTTGAAAAGCTGTAATAAATGGTCTTTAGCTTTTAAAGAGCAAATCATGTCTACATTTAAAATATTCTTCATTTTTCTTTAAATTCTGATCTCAAAATGACACCTCAACTTAACTAGCACCATCATATTTGTTGAAAATGTTTTGTTGGGCATAAGACATAATAAAGTAAATTATTAAAATCAATAACCATGGGAATGATAGCTTTCGTGATATTTTTGTGTCTTGTTTATAAGTTTCTCCCGGTTTCTTAAAGTAGATTTCTTCTTTCCATGAGTTGGAGAACTCTCTGATATATCAGTTTCATTTTTGTCAGACGATGTGAGACATAGATAGTACAGCTGTGGGTAAGAAAGTGAATCTTCTAATCTCTCTTTTCTATACCAACAATCTTGCCTTAAATATAAGAAAAAGATAAATACATTTCTTTCATTTTGGTATTATTTAGTCAATTAAATGATTTATTTATTTTAATATTAGTAAATAATATTTGTATAGTTGCTTTGGATAAGTAAGATGGGCGCCGTATCAGTTCAATAAATGAATGCTTATATAATATGTTTTAGAAAAATATTTTTTTGAAAACCATTGTTTTCAAAGAAAAAAATCCATTTTCTTACGCTATTGCAAAATAAGGCAACAAAGTACACATATTTTGTTGTGTTTCTATCAACCCCATCAGATAGACCACACCAAGGATCAACTCCAGATGAAATTTAGACTATATTTATCAAGAAGGGCTATAATACCACAATGTTGCAATTGTGATTGTGCTGGAAAACATCCCCTTCATGTATCCATGTAACAAGGGAGGTATTTGTCTGAGCCACTTACACAGATTTTATACTTGTTTTGGTCTTAAGCTATGTTTTTCTAATTGTTGCTCTTGTAACAGATCTGGCCTCTTTCAAGATCATCTTCCTTACTTTCAACAGTTTTTGTGTGGATACAAAGAAAAAATTGGGATTTCAAAATGAGGATATATATATATATATATATATATATATATATATATATATATATATATAT
>WNWU01000007.1:14113609-14156584 GCA_012654045.1 Ptyas mucosa | reverse complement strand
ATGCTATGCTATGCTATGCTATGCTATGCTATGCTATGCTATGCTATCCTATCCATGACCCTGACTTGTTAACTGACTTAAGACTTTGTCCCTCTCTTTTTGGCATTGTAAATTTTTGGCTTGTCTTGGACTGCCTGATTTGGAATTTGCCTTTGCCTCGCTAAGTTCTTATCTGTAGTTATTTGCTGCTTCCCTGCTTTTGCATTTTATTCTGTTAACTGTTGCTGCCTTGCTTTCAGTACTTATAGAAAAGTCTTCCCCTTAACACTCCATGTGCCTTGGAACCGGGTTTGGCTCTGAAGAGGTGCTAAGAAAACTAGGGTGTGAAATTAGATGTCAGAGGGATAATTTCACCGCATGTCATATAGCCTCTGGAAAATTCCACTGTACACATGTGAGAGAATGAGAGTGAAAAACTCAGATATGTTAATATAATTATGAAAACAGTTTTAAATTTGCAGACCTCTTAAGGATCTCGGGGCCCCTCAGGGGTGTGCAGACTGTACTTTAAGAACTGCTACTATAGCTCAATCGAATAGCTTTATAATTTTGTCCCATTCACCTGTGACTCTTGAGAGTCAAGTATATTATTGTTACCGTTTTGGTCTTAGCAGGCATTTTTGCTCTTTTCAAGAAAATCAACTTTAATTTAGCCGCACTCTGCTATATATTTATGATAGTATATGAGATTTCAATGGAAGGTAAGTCATGACCTAACCTCGTCTAAAAACTACTTTAAATTTTATATTCTGAATCTGCCCCAGAAACTTGAAATGATCTAATTCAATACTATATCCGAACCTATTTAATTATATTTTAAATCAGTTTTTTCAATTCCTTTATTACATGTATATTTCGTTCAACTGTACACCACCCTGAGTCCTTCGGGAGTAGGGCGGTATATAAATTTAATAAATAAATAAATAATAAATAAATAAATAAATAAATAAAATTAATGTTGGCTAGGATAACTATGCAACATTTGCTATGAAAAATAAGAATAAGGGAACTAAAACCTTTATAAGGGAATATTAACCTTTTATAATAATGTAACAGGAAGCAGAGTTGGGGGGGGATGAACATTTACATGATTTATTTTTTTAACAAGGTAAATCAGTTTTTAGAAATATTTTTAATCTGAAACAGAATAACAGAGTTAGAAGGGACTTTGGAGGTCTTCTAGTCCACCCCCCTGCTTAGGCAGAAAACCCTACACCACTTCAGACAAATGGTTATCCAACATCTTCTTAAAAACTTCCAGTGTTGGAGCATTCATAACTTCTGCAGGCAACTTGTTCCACTGATTAATTGTTCTAACTGTTAGAAAATTTCTCCTTAGTTCTAGGTTATTTCTCTCCTTGATTAGTTTTCACCCATTGCTTCTTGTCCTGCCTTCAGGTGCTTTGGAGAATATCTTGACTCCCTGTTCTTTGTGGAAGCCCCTGAGATATTGGAACACTACTATCATGTCACCCCAGTCATTCTTTTCATTAAACTAGACATACCCAGTTCCTGCAGCAGTTCTTCATGTTTTAGCCTCCAGTCCCCTAATCATCTTTGTTGCTCTTCTCTGCACTCTTTCTAGAGTCTCCACAACTTTTTTACATCATAGTGACCAAAACTGGGTGCAATACTCCAAATGTGACCTTACCAAGGCATTATAAAGTGGTATTAACACTTCATGTGATCTTGATTCTCTGTTTATGCAGCCTAGAACTGTGTTGGCTTTTTTGGCAGCTGTTGCACACTGCTGGCTCATATTTAAATGGTTGTCCACTAGGACTACAAGATCCCTCTCACAGTTACTACTATTGAGCGAGGTACCACATATACTTTACCTGTGCATTTTGGTTTTCTTGCCTAAATGTAGAACCTTACTTTTTTCACCATTGAATTTCATTTTGTTAGATAGTGCCCAATATTCAAGTCTGTCAAGATCCTTCTACAGTATATCTTAAGTCTATCTTCTGGAGTGTTGACTATTCCTGCTAGTTTGGTGTCATCTGCAAATTTGATGAGTTCCCCATCTATCCCCACGGACAAATCATTGATGAAAATGTTGAAGAGTACTGGGTTTAAAAATCCATCTGGTGGTGATGCTGTTTAACCCACATTTTTCTGTTTTAGCTAGTAGTAGGTTATGGTTTACTTTATCAAATGCCTTACTGAAGTCCAAGTAAATTATATTGACAGCATTCCACTGGTGCACTAATTTTGTCACTTGTTCAAAGAATGTAATACGATTAGTCTGGCATGATCTGTTTTGAGAAACCCATTTTGGCTTTTGGTTATTACTTTGTTTGCTTCTAGTCGTTGCTTGATTATCTTTTCCAGAATCTTCCCTGGTATTGAGGTCAGGCTGATAGGTCTGTAGTTTCCTGGATTTTTTTTTCCTTTTTTGAAGATGGGAACTACATCAGCTCTTTTCCAGCCTCTGGCAGTTCCCCGGTGCTCCAGGAACTTTGAAAGATATAGTTCAGTGGGTCCAAGATCTCGTCTGCCAGTTCCTTCAGAACCTTGCGGTGTAATCCATCTGGTCCTGGTGATTTGAACTTGTCTAGGGTAGACAGGTGCTCATTTACCATTTTCTTTCTTATCTGAAAAATGAATTGGGAGAACATTTGGCATAGAATGGGAAGTATCTTATTATTTTATCATTTCCATATGCCTTGGATATACTTGCAAAGTATTTGTTAAGAGATGCTTCCAAGATGAAGTAATTAAAAAGAAAATACTATTATTTTTCTTATTTATTTTGAAGGCAATAGTAATTAAATAAACATACCTTTTTACAACAATCTGTTCTGGATAAACCTTTTCTTTTTAACCTCCAAATAGGAAAAAAATGTAAAATTTCTTTCATGTTAGTTAAATAAGAACATATGTTCAAAACTAATGTAGAAAGTCTGTTTGGTGACATGGAGATTCAGGGCATTTGTGCAGGAATGCATATTCATGATGGAAGCTTACTTGACTATAAATCTTAAATACAAAAGAAGTAATTTCAGAAGAAATGTCATTAATCAAAATATGCAATAAGCAAACAGAAGGTTACTGACACCAATAACTTTGTTAACTGGTTTGAATTTTTTTCATACAATGGCCACAGCAATTACATGATAGCATCTAATTGACATTCTTTCTAAAATCCTATCTGCAAGAAGATGCCTACTCTGACCTCAATCCCAGTTTCACAGGATAAATTTGTAATGATAATTCTAGCCTACTTCTTTGCATTTCTCTATATCTCCCCTTCTAAATACTACTCTTGGTGTCCTTTCCACTAAAGCCCTTCAGGAGAGGAAGCAGGGTTAGGGTTTCAGGGGGGGAAAGCCAGGCAGAAAGATATGGTAATAATGCCAGAGCAGTGAGATTATTATTACTATAGCCTTACTATTAGGCAACAAGAAGTTTCAGGTCACTTATTAACTGGCAAATTTTGTCATCTAGCTTCAAGAATATAACAGATGATGCATTCTGCAGGCTAAATTCCTCTTGTATTAATCACTTGCATGCCTCTATATTTGTTTGCTTTTTTCTGGCCTTTGACCATAAGCAGTTTTAAATTTTGCTTTGGCAGAAATATTGTTGTGTTGTATCATTAACTAACACAAGGATATTGTATCAATGGAGACTTGATCTTGAGTAAAATTAGTGATTTGGGGCTTCTCTGTCTCTTTCAACTCAATCTAAGTTACTTTGTTTCAGGATAAAATGTGGAAAGAACTTGTTTGGACTTCTTTGAGTTCTTAGCATAAGGATGGGATTCAGTGTGATAAACAAGCTGCACCATTACTACCCTCTGTGCCCCAATCTTGGCACATACAGACACAAGTCTCTTTCAACTCATGCTGCAGAAAATAAAGACATATGCAGTTAGATTGGTTACAATTTATACAAAGGCAAGTTTTTTTGTATACACAGCGCCCTAAAGACTGTTAGGCCAACAATTTGCTATTGAAAGCATCCCTTATTGTATAATATTAAGAACAATTAAATTCAAGACTCTTTGTAACATTTTAATTAGAATCTAAATCCTCCCCCCCCTCCCCACAACTTATTAGATTTCTTACTCAGCAGTATGCTAAATTGGTCAATGCAACTTGGTATGATTATGTGCTCTTGACTTGACAGGCTGATTACAGTCAACAGACTTTTGTGCTGTATTTATCATTAAGTGCAATTTTTGTTTTTATCTTTGTTAAAGTGTTTGCACAAATAAATACCAGCTAAATGATTTATTTTGTCACCTTTAAATGTTATCTTCCATAGCCAGGTGCATTATAAAGTATGTCTCCTAAGTAATCCATTTGCTTCCTCCATATTATAATTCAAAAGAAACTTGACTCATTGCTATTTGCTTTTTCAGCTTTGTAAACAATGCTTGTATTTCTTTCTAGGTGCTGGCAGTAAAGAGTCCACTATTTCTTGGTGGCCAGTCAGTGTTGTCCAACTGATTCTGAGGGCGACAACTTTTTTCTTTCAAAGATCTAGACATGTTTTTTTCTAGGGAAATGTTTATTAACATGGCCTTGCTGAGAGAGATCTCTCTTCACACATTTAATGATAATTACAACTTTTAAACATTGGTTGGAGTCAGGCAGGATCCAAATTAAAAAAATAATGTGTTTTATATGTTCATTTAATAATTAAAAAAAATCCCTCCACTACCACTGACTCCAATCCAATGAAAATTAGTGGTATATAAGTACCATTTATAGCATCTTCTAGATTCATCAAACCAACATTATGCCAGAGTAACAGGAATAGTATAGGCCTGTGACGGCGAACTTATGGCATGCGTGCCACAGGTGGCACGTGGAGCCATATCTGTGGGCACGTGAGCATTGCCCTAGCTCAGTTCCAGCGCGCATGTGCATGCTGGCCAGCTGATTTTCGGGCGTTCTAGGCCCACCAGAAATCAGGAAACAGGCTGTTTCTGGCCTCCAGAGGGCCTCTGTGGGGGTGGGGAAGGCAGTTTTCGCCCACCCCATGCTCCAAAAAAGCCTCTGGAGTCTGGGGAGGGCAAAAAACGGGTTTACCGGGCCCACTGTGCCATCACGTGCCAAAAGCGAAGGAGCGCCGGAGGGAGGGGTTTCACATGCGAGGGGCAGGGTGCATTGAATTTTGGGTGTGGGCATGCACACGCGACCTCCTGTGCAACCCCCACTTTTGGCACGCAATGGCAAAAAGATTAACCATCACTGGTATAGGCTTTAGACTACTTCAACAAGGGCTGGATGATTTTATGAAGTACCTATCACATTAAACATGATTTCTGTAATAGAATTTCCAGTCTTTAAAGCAGGGATTCCTAAACCTTTTTGCCATCATACTTCCCTTTAGTGTATGGGACACATCCCATACAACCTTTCCCTTGGATGGAACACATCCCTTCCCTTAATGGATACATCTCTCCTCAAAATCCAAAAATGAACAATTAAAACACAACTATGAAACTTTATGAAAGGTGGATTTATTCTGACAACATAATTAAAAGTAAAATTCTTCACATCTGCCCTGGATTCTGTTAAGAGAGGTACACCTCAGTTTAGGAAACCCTGGTTTCAAGGAATGAGAGTAGCAATATTGATAAATGCGGTAGTTTTATGAAAGAAGGGTATGAAACTCTTTTGTCTATGCTGCATTTCTAAGTTAAAATCTCCCAACCCCTCTCTGAAGTTATTCAAAGCCTCCCAAGATTTCAGGTCACTCCTTTCCACTGTAGTTTCAGAGAATGAGTCTGGGGAAATCAAGTCCTTTGCTTGAGTGTATAAACCTCACTTCTGATTAAAAGAACAAGAGAAAACCTCAGCAATTCCATTATGAGTTTCTTGTTCATGTTTCAGTCCAACATAAGCCTTGATCACAACTAATGTTTTGCCTATGGCATATCCAGAATAATGGCTCTTGGCAACATTACACCAAGTCATCTCCCTTTATGTCTACCAGACTCTTTATTCCTTCTTATTTTTTTAATGACTTGTTCTAATTAAACTGGGGGATAGCCTGCCATAAAATGAAGTTTTGGTATTCAGATTCATTGTCTGTTTGTCTGTATGCCCACCCCCCTCTCTCCTTTCTTTGTCTATGGGCTATAAAAACATTCTTGAAAGATAAAATGACATTCCGTGCTTTGTTTGGAAAAGCACCTGGATGTCCAGAAATAAAAAGAAAGGTAAACTGAGGTGAAGCAGGGACTGGAGGGAACATGGTGAAATGATGTTGTTGGAGGTGGAGTCATATTTTAGCTATTGGGAGAAACTTGGTGTTGGCATTTAACAACAATAGCTGTGTTAAGCTCATCAGTAGTGAGAGAACACAATTATTTCCTTTACTTTCTTGCTAGAAAGTTGCTGAAATTCAGTGACCTGCTGCGAAAGTATGATAGTATGATTTGGGATGGATGTCAAAGAAGTGCAAAAGGGAGGAGGGCTTACAGGCTCCTTGCTTCTGAATTTGATTAGAAAAAAATATTATTATTTTTTAAATTTAGGATTGTGATTTATCTTGTGTGATTTACCCTGGCTACTAGGGAAGAAGAAATCTTTACATCCTATCATTAAACATAGAGCCAGTGGAGGAGTTTCTGAACCAAGAGACAGTAAGCATCCCTGTGCTTGCTTTTCCCCTGACCATGTTAGGTTTTATAGAGAAGATTTCTTTAAAAAATACAAACTTGTCATTATTAGAGTAGAAAAGGAGAAGGAAAAACACTAAGGTGCCATGCGTGCATAAGGTTCAACGAACATTCAATTTTATGGATAAAACATTTCTGCAAATATAGTGTCTCCCTTGCTCTTTGACTATTTTTCTTCGATGCAATCTGAAAATACATTTTAAAAATAAAATGTATTTTCAGATTGCATCGAAGAAAAATAGTTGATTTTAAGAATAAAATAATAATGATGAGGCAAGAAAATATTAAATTTTATGTAACAAAGGTAGGCTGTGCCTTTAGCATCTTTTGGAGGAGCTTGCTACCCTCCTTACTTCCCTTACTTTCATATGCTATTTTTTCTCACTTAAGTGTCCTGAACTGATAATATAGTGCAGGAAATCATGCATAAAATGTTATCATTTTAAAATAAAAATTCATTATATTTACTTATTAAATATTATTTATTAATCAAATGGCTATGCTGCAGTAATCATAAGACTCTCAGCGGCTAACAAAATGTAAAAATATAATAAACTATAAAAAGCTTAAGTCAGATCAAGCCCAAACAAAATATGTGACATCAGACCCAAAATCCCTCTGGGAAATCTTTGTTTTCAGTCTTTCCCAGAAGGCAAACAATGTGAGATACAAACAGATCTTGGACAGAATTCATTCCAGAGGATGGGCCCCATCAGAGAAAAATAGGTCTTCCAGGATTCAGCTCTCCTACTCTCTGACAAATGCAGGGCAACAGGCTGCTTTTCCCAATCTGCATGGAGTGGTAAGGCTGACCCTAGAGGGAGTATAGGATCCCACAGATATGAGGGATCTCTGTCCTATATCTGGCCTGAACCAAAACTGATATGGGTCCAGTCAAACTATTTCAGCTAAGGTGGTCCGTATTTGATCTCAAACCCACTGTCTCAGTAACCTTCACTACAGAAGAAAGGCTAGAAACCAGTTGATAGTTATTTAACATTACTGAATTCAAAAAAGTTTTGTTAGGTCGCTACAGAACAAAGCTTCCTATAGCCCTTTTGGCATTGACTCCTTTTGTGAAGAGATGTTCACAATCTTCCTGTCTGCCCAGTTACCCAGGAAGCCAGAATGGTAAAGATCCAATCTGTTAGTGTTTAAAGACGTCTTACATGTCCCTGTCTACTTTCTCAGACATAGCAGTCTGAAAAGAAACCAGATAACCTGGCAAGGCAATCCCTCAGTCACCCCACAAGGCGCTGCCCAAGTGGAACTCAGACTACAGCAAATTTAGTAACTTTGGTGATAAAATATTCCCTCAACACCTCAAGTAGGAGGAAGAGAGATATTGAGCAAATTGGTCCTGGGGCAGTTGGTATTTCTAGGAATTCCGAAGGGCAGTAGGCAATCAGTACACAAGGAGGACACTTAGATGCAAAGACACTCAGATCCAACCTTCTCTAGGGCAGTGACTCTGGTTGCAGATAAGGTGTCCCAATAGATCAGTGCCACAGCCCCGGCATTGAAAGACCTGAGGACATTACAAGACCTGGGATAGAAGCTGTTTTTCAGCCTATTTGTCCTTGTTTTTATTATCCTGTACCGTCTGCCAGATGATAATATTTCAAAAAAAGGGTGCCCAGGATGAGATGGATCTTTAAGAATGTTTTGAACTTTCTTAAGGCAGTGGGAGCTATAAAGCTCTTCCAAAGTGGGGAGAGGACAACCAATGATCCTCTGGGCAATGACTTTGACCCTCTGGAGTGCTGTCCTATCTGCCACTGTGCAATTGGCAAACCATACACAGATGCAGTAAATTAAAATACTCTCTATGGTGCAGTGGTAGAAAGCCACCAGCAGTTTTTTTATTCAGTTGTTGTTTCTTGAGAAGTCTCAGGTAGTATAATCTCTGCTGGGCCCTTTTGACCAGTGCTTCAATGTGAGTGCCCCAGGTCAGGTCCTCTTTTATGATAACATCCAGAAACTTAAAACTGGCCACTTGCTCCACTCGGTCTCCATTGATAAGCAAGGGCTGAATGTCTGATCTATTCCTTCTATTGTTCACTATAAGCTCCTTGGTCTTATTTCAGTGATCCATTTGAGCTCTGCCTCCTCCCATCAACGGCCAGAAAAAAGAAAGGGAAAATAGGGAAAGCTCCATCACCACACCCCAGACATGAGTGCCACAGACATCCACTGCAGGCAAAAACCTACCTCCCACCCAAATAATTGGGCCCCTATTTGATTACCACAGGATGATGCATTAAGCTACAGAGGTATAGCCATCCCTGGAAAGAAGCAGATAACCCTGTGAGGCAGTAACATCATCCCATATATTGAGCTCTGTTTCCTTCCTCTTACAATCTGCACCTTGTCTCTTAAATGTTTGTAATCATAGTTACTGATACCATGTTATCCAAACATTTGATAAGTTTACCTCTAGGGATTCTTTAGGTGAACATATCCCACAATGCTTATTTATTTCTCTTTGCTAGAGTCAGTATTTTATTTGCAAACATATGATCAGTTGAGCCATTATTATCCCTAGTTGATCTTTAAGTGGGCAGAACAAGCATATTAAAAATGTGCAGGTATACGATTATAGTCTTGCAGTTGTATTTGTTTTCTGATGTATTTTTTCTTACATGCATTCCACACATTTATATTGACACACACAGCGTGTAAAACACACACAAAACAGAAACAGAAACTTTGGTATTAATGTAGACGAAAAGTATACTGGGTTACATATATATTCATTTCTTTTGATTAAATGTGCTATTTAAAATCTAAATATATACAGTAGGGAGGATGCTATTGGCTAACCTGTGTTTCAATGTGCAATAGAGGAAAGAAATATTGTTATTGAGATCAACTACTACATTGCAACAGTGCTGCATAAATCATTGCAACAGGGCCCTTGAAAATCTGCAGGAGAATACACTAAGCATCTCTTTCTGAATTGTTAAAACAAATATACTTTTTTTCGGATGCATGAATATGTTACAGAAGCTGTTTTCTTTCCAATAAATCCTTTGAAGGAGCTCCTTCTAAATTTCCAGGAGGAGATTACAAGCAAGGAAGAAATGCAGCTACTTTGAAAGAGATGCTTCATATGCGTGGTAGTATATGGAAATCGATTGTCATTGCAAAGAAATGTTCTGCTCCTTCTCAAACGCATTGGCCAATATAAAATGTATTCATTTATTTTAAGTGTTTTATTATATTTTTTTGTATGGCCACCCATCTCATGGCAGTAATTCAAGGCACCACACAAGTTTAAAAACAATCAACAATCCAAACCATAAAATCTGAGATCACAAACAACAACCCCATCTTAAAACACAACAGTTTTAACTAGTAGAGCTATAACATGCCATACCCTGATGCACTGTTGGGAAATTTATTAAAAGAAGGAGATCAACAGATTTTTTTTTTTACATGAACTAAAAAATCTCAGTGGCTAGAAAACAGCATATTCAAAATATTCCCAGTGCAAAAATGCTAGTTAAAATTCACAGATTTTGGAACATTCTAGATTAAGCCTATTTGCTAAACTAAAGCCAAATAGATTACAGGTATTCCTCGATTTACAACAACTGAGCCCAAAATTTCTGTTGTTAAGTGAGATATTTATAAAGTGAATTTTGCCCCATTTTACGACCTTTCTTGCCACAGTTATTAAGTGAATCACTGCAGTTGTTAAGTTAGTATCATGGTTGTTAAGTGAATCTGAGTTCCCCATTGACTTTGCTCATCAGAACGTTGCAAAAGGGGAGCACAAGACTCTGGGACACTTTCATAAGTATAAATCATAAGCCAAGCATCTGAATTTTGATCACAAGATCATGGGAATGCTGCTGGGGAAAATGGTCATGTCATTTTTTTCAGTGCTGTTGTAACTTTGAACGGTCACTAAATGGACTGTTGTAAGTCGAGGACTACCTGTACATGGTTTTGCATGAAGTAGGAATTCAGTCATGCTATGGTGGTGTTTTCAGATAAAAAACAATCAACAAGATTTGGTTTTCATTGTCGCTTTATAACTCTTGTTTGACAACTATCACATTTACCTAGAAAGTAGATAAAAAATAATCCTGCAGCCCTGAAAATGAAACATTAAAGCAGATTAACAAACCACTCTTTTTTTGACTCTGCTACATTAGTGTAAATTAATCAAAACTTTTTATTTTAAAGATAATTTGGGGAAAAGTAACTTTCAATACAGTGTCACATTCAGTAATAACTACTAGGCTACTTTGTGACCAATAACAGAATAATCATAATTGGTAAATCTTCCTATTAGCTATATAGAAATAGGATATTAGCTATAAATAGGAATAGCTCCTATTTATATTACTTACCATTATATAAGACAACATAGTGGGACTAATTTATTCATTTATTTATTCATTCAATGTATGCCAGCCAGAAAAGTGATATTCTTGGCAGTTTTCAATACACCAGTAAACAATACAATATCCATAGTTCAATAAATAAAAATAAAGTGAACATGAGTAACACAGTAAAAATGTTAGCAGAGAAAACAAAATGAATATAAGCAGCAGTAAACATATAAACATGGTGAAAAATTGAGGGAATTATCAACATTAGTTCATAATGCAAATATTCTCTACATTAATCTTTTTAGTAGCTTACAGAAAACTATTAAAGAAACTGGAAGCCTGTTGAATTACTCGGCAAAGGAAATTATATATTTTAAATTTAAATTTAGTGATTAAGAGGATATTATAACCATACAATACATTCCAGTTTACAGAACATGCAGTAATTCAATATAACTTTATAAAAATTAGTATTTCACATTTCAGTGGAGTGGCAAAACATTATGGAGAAAATCAAAGCCTTTAGGGCATCTCAAATATAAATATAATTATATACAAAATAAGTTTGTATGTTGCATGAAAACTAAGTCATGGCAACTTGACTTATTTTTGTAACAAAATTAAAAGTAATGATTAATTAAAGATAACTCCAGTTGCCATGACTTAATTTTCAGACAACTCTACTTAGATGATTGAGAATGTTCATCAACATGCAACATACAACAAAAAATACAACAAATGTATTTTTTCTATTTAAAATCATTCATAATTCATGTTACATGATAAATAATGGCAAGTCAATGAATTTATTGGTAAATTTTGTTACCGGTAAATTTGAACACACGAAGTATGTCCAAGAAATATTCATAGAGTTGGTATTTACTTTAGACACAAGACTGTATTTTAAATTTGTCCACTCAAATTAGGTAGATACAGACTTCTGTACTTCTAGCACAGAAGCTATACATCTTTTAATGATTCCATAATTATGATAGTCACTTGGGTCAAACTAGCTGCCTTCCTTCCATTTGCAAAAATTCCACAGTTAGTACATTTCCCATTCACCATTGCCAAAGGATTTATTTCGTATCATAAGTTTATTTATCAAGCATATATAAAATAACAGGTAAAAGTATAAACATAATTTGAATACATGAAAAGAGTAAGTAAAAAGGAATATTAGGACAGGGACGGTAGGCATGCTGGTGCACTTATGCATGCCTCTTACAGACCTCTTAGGAATGGGGTGAGGTCAACAGTAGATAGTTTAAGGTAAAAGTTTTGGGGGTTTGGGGAAGAAACTACAGAGTCAGGTAGTGCATTCCAGGCACTGACCACCCTGTTACTGAAGTCATATTTTTTAATTTATATAATATATGAAGTCATATATTTCTTGCTTGATTCGCCTTTCTACATTAGTTACAGGAAAACAAACATTTTATCTTTCCTTTATTTGAGCTTCTAGAGCTGTGATGGCGAACCTATGGCACGCATGCCACAGGTGGCACCTGGAGCCATATCGGTGGGCACAGGAGCGTTGCCCTAGCTCACTTGTGGCACGAATGCGTGGACCAGCCAGCTGATTTTTGGGCCTTCCGGGCCCACTGGAAGTTGGGAAACAGGTCGTTTCTCGCCTCCGGAGGGCCTCCACGGGGGTGGGGAAGGCCGTTTTCGCCCTCCCCAGCCTCCAAAAAAGCCTCTGGAACCTGGGGAGGGTGGAAAACAGGCCTACCAGGCCCCACCATGCCATCGCGTGCCAAAAGCGTAAGGAATGGGGGTGGGGGTGGGACGTGCATGCATGGGGGGGGCGCGAGGCGCATTGAATTATGGGTGTGGGCAGGCATGCGTGTGCCCCCCCCTGCGCTCCCCCCACTTTTGGCACGTGATGGCAAAAAGGGTAGCCATCACTGTTCTAGAGCGTTGATATTCTTAGGTTGATTCACACTGCAAAGTGAAAGAGTGGAGATTTTGAAATTATCACTTGAACTGCTCACAATTTCCAAAAGATATAAGAGCCAAATCAATTATTCTTAAATAGTTGGCTTGAAACATTTCCTCTTTCAATACATTCTGTTCTTTCAATGTACAGTATTCACTGCATCCCAATAATTTTTTTTATGAGCAGATAAGGCACTTAAAAAAGGGTGGCGGTGGTTCATCTTTGGATTTGCCTTTTCATAGAAACATGCACTTTCTCAGTAAACATATATATTAAATATTAGGGTTCTATCATAATATGTGCACAGGATTTATCACATAAGATAGATTTCAATGATAGCTTGAAATAACTGATAGAGTAATGCTTCTAAAGCTTAGGATTTATCTGAAGTAGAATTTCCTATGAAGATTGCTATATCTATACCCATATCCATATCTACAGCATTTCTCTTATATTCAATAGAAACAAAATAATAACTATACCATTAAAAAATAGCTCAGTGATATTACATTACTGTATTATTGCTTCTGTTTTAAATATTCTTCAGTGATCAACATGTATCTATTCCACATGGAAAAGGTTATTTGTATCAAATCAATTCAATATAATTTTATCCAATACCTGCACAGATGATTAATACAAAACCATATACACAGAAAGAGAGACATATTTTCAACTGGGATGCAGTTTTGTCTAAAATTCTCTAGTTTAAATTCATCACCAGATAAGTAGTCAGCTAACAGAAACAATTGGATTCAAAGGATGCAATTTCTCTGAGAAAAATGCCTCTCATTACTCCAGGAATTTACAGCCTCAGTTTTTAAGAAGATAATTTGCTTTCCCGATAAATCAGTTTCCATGAACAGGATTAAAATATAGTCTAGCAATTCAGAAAGCCAATTTTAATCTATCAAAATGCTTAATTAATACAGATTCAAAGTTGACATTAGTCCATAGAGATTGGCTTTTATTATGTATGGTATAACTTTATTGATACACTTTAAAGAAGTTTAACATAAGTGATATCTCCAGTCTTTTTTAAAAAAACAATCCAATCATCAACAGCTTTGTCTAGGTTAATCAGTCAGATGTAAAGCCGTGTGAAATTACAAACAAGGTAAACTGCTCAATGATATGGCAAATCTTTATCATAGATACTTAAGAAAGAAAAATGACAGCATTAGAGGACAAATTCTAGCTCCAAATATTAATTATCTACTCTCTACATCTCTTCTTGAAAATCTCAAGTGATGAAGCTCCTACAACTTCCGAAGGCAAGCTGTTCCATTGGTTGATTGTATTCACTGTCAGAATATTTCTCCTTATTGAATCTCTCCTTGTTCAGTTTCCATCCATTAGTTTCCACCCATTCAGTTTCCATCAATCTAATAGAAACATCTATTTGTTTTTTTGTTTGTTAAATTTGCATGCTATCATAATCATAAGACTCTTAGTGGCTAACAAGATACAAAAATACAATAAAATATAAAAAACTTAAGATAAATCCAGCCCAAAACAAATTGCTGACATCAGGCCTAAAAACACTGGGAAAAAAATCACTTTTAGTCTTTTCTGAAAGGCTGCCAATGTTGGATACAAATGGATATCCATTTGGTCATTCCAGAAGATCAGCACCATCACAGAAAAAACAGGCCTTCAAGAATTTGGCTCTCCTAACATCTCAAAAATGGGGAGAAAACTGGCTGTTTTCCTGTCATGAATGCAATAGTTGAGCTAGTGAGAGTATTAGTTCTGCAGATACTAGGCACCAGTCATAAAGGCTTTATAGATTCATACCACCATTTTAAATTTAATTTGGAAGCCAGTAGGAAGCTACTGCAGGGCCCATAAATCAGGTATAAAATATACTGAACTATCAACTCCTTGAGCACAATGACCACTGCATTTTCCACCAGCTAAAGCTTCTAGGGGGTCTTGCAGTGTGTTGCATTAGTCTAAGTGAGTGGCAATTAGGGTGTCAACTGTTTAAAGAGTGGATCAGATCAGGCTTGCTATCCTTGTACGGGACTTGATATATCATCAACCAAAGCAACCAATGGCATCTATGTTCTCCATTCAAACCTGAACTCTGGCTGATATGAGTGAAAATAAATTGCATCATCTAAGATGTGTCAAACTCACATCGTTACAGCGGTGTCACGTAACATATCGGGACTTTTTTCCTTTGCTAAACTGGGTAGGGGCGGAGCCAGCACATAACACATCTGGCCAGTGGGCAGCAAATTTAACACCCCTGATCGAAGGAGTTCATTCATTGGCCCTGCAACACCACCACCTTATCACAAAGAGTAAGTTGAAGATCAGGCAGTAGCTGTCTAATCCCTATGGATCCAGAGACAGCTTTTTAAGGAAGGGGAAGACCAATTTTTCCTTAAGGCTGCCAGCATCAACCCTTCCTGCAATGAGGCATATAAATAATAACTAGGAAACTCAATCCACTCAGCGAATTGAAAGCCACACTCTTGTATAGATCTTTATTTAGTGAGGATTATTCAGACGAATTGGTAGGTGGATTGTCGTCTTTTTATGAATTCCTTTTATGTTCCCTACTCATTTTTTTATCTTTTCCTGCTTAATTTACCCTGGAACTATTTTCAATTGTCTATTTTGTGTATGTAACCTTTCCTCCCTCTTATCCTTGACTATTCAAATTCAGAATGGAAAGAGAAGCATCTAATTATTCTGAACATGGAGGCAGCATTCATAACTCACAATGTTTTCTCTGTCTTCAGGAAACACTTTTAATAAACCATTCTAAAGGGATTAATATTGTTTACTCATCAGCACAGCTTGAAGTTGATCTTATGATATATCCTCCAGGCTTTTCCTAGTTCCTGAAGAGATTTCAGCCATGTCAGCTTCATATAACTTAGAAAATCAACTCGGGTATAACTTGTCAAGTACACAAGTGGCTAGAAGTGCACAGAGGAGAAAATTTTAGCAAGCATATAAAATGGACTTTAATATTGCATCACACCTTTTGGGATGCATGTCTAATTTGTTTAAAAGCTGATAGACTACTTTTTTTGGTAGAAGTATTATAATCAAAGGACAGAGATGTAAGTACAAGAATTAAACAAATATAATCATTTTACATCTTGATTTTTTATCTTCCCTTCCTAGACATATTACTAGCTTTTAGTTTTTCTTCATTTGGATGTCTTACTCACTGATAATGAACATTCTCTTTTGCAACATCTCTCTTGTAAATTGTCTATGACAAACATCTATAAAGCCTGGAGAATTATAGAAATAGTCATTGCCATTTGTTAGATTGGCTTTTCAGAAAAAGAGAATCAAGCATATACTATGAATTTTTAGAAAAAGCCAAATATACAAGAAACAGTGAAAACAGCTCTTTCATTTCTGACACAAGATGAGATGAAACAAGTGAAAGCATTATTTTAGACACATTTTACTGAAATATCAATCTGTTCTGATCTTATTTGGGAAGGCTTAGATAAGCCTTAGATAAGTGAACTGAACCAACTAACTACTTTCTAAATAACATTTTTGGTTAATATTGGAGGAATTATATATCCAGCTTTTCCTATTAACTCCCCCATTCATTGGCTGGAAACTTAGCTTATGAAATAAGTGCTGTATATCTTCTGCTGAACCTTGATATAGCCAACAAGACACATGCATATGACAGTATTAGGGATTTTATGATTACTAAATTGCAAGTATAAATACATATCTTAAAAATAAAAATTATTCTTATCCTACGAAATTAAAGGATATTTAATGAGTCATAAAGCACTTCCTGCTTTTGTAAAGCACTTAACCCCGCCCCATGGTCATGTGATTGCAATTAGGATGCTTGGAACACTTATGCCCGGTGATCAAGCAAGCTAAACATGTGATCGCCATTTGCAATTTTCTCTGCCAGCTTCTCCAGAAAGTCAATGGGGAAACCGGCAGGAAAGGCTGCAAGCTATTGCTATTTGCTAAGAAGATTCCCTCGCGCCTCTAGGGTCTGACTGAGGTGGGGAATATTTACTCTAAGTGGGGAATCCTTCATTGGGCTGCAGGAATGGAGTTAAAGTCCTGAAAGTCTCCCCTCCCAGTGGCTAGAGGGGACAGGAAATTTCACTGGGCTGCAGGAAGAGAGCTATAAAATCTTCAGGATTTTAACTCCTTATTTGTAGCCAGCAAAGGATTTCCCCTCAGTGGATAGAATGGAAGGGAAATCTTTTGTTGACCTGCAGGAATGAAGATTTTAGCTTCTAGAATCTAAAATCCAGAAGATGTTTCCCTTCTGTGGATCTTCCCAGCCCCCATTCTACCCCCAAGGCAACCCTTACACCTTATCTGGCACTCCATCCACTCAACAACCTGGAAGATTGCTTAATGACCACAAACAGGAGTGCTGGGATTTCAGTCATTGAGCAAAGTGGTCACGTGGTCATCTCACTTAATAACTGCTTCACTCAATGACTGAGATCCCAGCTATAATTGTGGTCATACTTCTATTCACCTTTGATACCAAAACACATATAAACAGCCATATGCCTTGACTAGAAGTTGAATAATGGCAACTTAGTCTGAAGAAGCTACTAGGGTAAGCAGTTAAATGTTTCAAAGCAAACAAGAAAAGAAGTCCTGTTGCCATGACTCAACTTCCAAACAATACCTGAATGACTGAGAATTTTCATCAACAGTATAATGAGGATAATTGATGAGTATAATTCCTCAAGCTAAAATGCCAAAATCCAAGGAATGAAAGAGTCAAGCTCTGAATCATAAAGAGATGCTGATGTATAGTTGATCCAAAATACATTATCTAACAACACATGTCTCATTGGCATCCTTCAGTCTCAAGAGACTATGGTATCATGCTCTGGAAAGAAGTCCTAAAACAGCATCTAATGTGTCTAAAAAGGCCTCTCTAGGAGTCTTTGGAAGCAAAAAATGTCACTTCCTGTCCCACAGGGAGTTGGGAAATGGGCCCTTTCAGGCCTCTGGAGGGCCTCCGAGGGAGTGGGAAAGGCTGTTTTCGCCCTCCGCAGATGCATAGAGAGGATCTGGAGCCAGGTAAGAAAGAAAAACGGGCCTTCCCCACACACCCCAGGCCCTCTGGAGGCAGGAAACAGCCTGTTTCCCTACTTCTGGTGGCCCAGAAGGCCTCAAAATCAGCTGGCCAGTGAGCGCATGTGCTCCAGAGCTGAGCTGGCATGGCCACTGATATGGCTACGTGTGCCACCTGTGGCATGCGTGCCATAGGCTCGCCATCATGGGTCTATATTAATAAAGACATATCTGAGTGGCAGTTTTCTTCCTTTTGTTATGTATAATCAATGGCAATAGTTGTGATCTATTAAAATGGTTATGATTAACACTGAACAATCAGAAGAAAATAATCCCTGAATACTTAAAGGTTCTATTTTTCCATCTAAATAACGTTTTTCCACCCCACATTTTACAATAGGTATAATTCCAAAAGCACAAATTAGTAGAAAATATGAATAAAGAAGCAAATGAGATACTTAATAAAATTAAAACCAAAAAGAAAAATACCTAAAATTGGATAAGATGTAATCAAATAAGTGAAAAGTGAGATAAGAGTAGTGGTGGGCTGCTGCCGATTTGGACCGGTTCGAGCAAACTGGTAGTTCCGACCAGCAGCTGGCCCCGCCCACCCGCCTGGCACTATCACGTCCTATATAATTGCCAGTTTTGTGATGTCATGTGCACACGCCACTCACATTTTTGGTTCCAGGTGAATCGGACGTTGCTTACCTGAACGTCCCTTTTATCCTCGCTGTAAGGACATTCCTAGTGTGGGACCTTCTCCTATTCCATTGGATTGGCTGAGTGTCAATCTTCTCCCTCTGCTTCTATTAAGCCCGCCTCCTCCGCCGATCCTCCAGTCTTTTCACGAGGACGATCACAGGTAGGCGCAGACGTATCCCAACCGGCACAGTGATGCGGAGGAGCCTCGGAAGATAGTCCACAGCTACAGAGGGAGAACAAAAGAACAACCCTGCCCAGGGCCAGGAACAGGCGGAGACAAGGGAGGGACGGAATGTCCTTACAGTGAGGATAAAAGGGACGTTCAGGTAAGCAATGTCCATTTTCCTCCTCGCTGTTCGGACATTCCTAGTGTGGGACATACCCAAGCTACTAAACGGGCAGGCCGCCGACTAAACCTGGCTCTGGGGGGAAATTACGGAATGCAATACCCATCTGCCAAAGGCAGCATCAGCTGACGCATAGGCGTCGAGGCGGTAGTGGCGAATGAAGGAAGACAGGGAGGACCATGTGGCCGCCCGGCAGATGTCATCCACTGAGGCCTGAGTAGACCAGGCCGCCGAGGTGGCAGCACTGTGGGTAGAGTGAGGGAAAATCTTTCCCGGGGTTGGCCGACCCTGCAACTCATAGGCTTTTGATATGCAACCCTTTAGCCAGCTCCCTACCGTGGCCGAGGACACCTTCTGACCTAAAGAGGAAGGAAGGAATGACACAAGGAGAGCTTCACTTTTGCGAAATGCAGCTGTCCTTTTGATGTAGCGCCTTAGCGCCCTCCGCACGTCCAGTGTATGCCATCGCCGCTCGGTAGGATTGCGAGGGTCAGGACAAAAATTAGGAAGGACAATGTCTTGAGCCCTGTGGAAAGGGGTATTGACTTTAGGGATGAACGCCGGATCCAGGCGCAGCACGACACGGTCCTGGTAAAAGATGCAAAGGTCACTTCTTATGGAAAATGCAGCAATCTCCGAGACTCGCCGAGACGAAGTTATAGCCAGCAGGAAGGCCATTTTCAGAGTCAGGTAGCGCAGTCTGACCGAGGCCAATGGCTCAAAAGGCGGAGATGTTAATGCCTGAAGCACCAAGGTGAGATTCCACGTCGGGTATTGATGGATTGGTGGGGGACGCAAATTCGACACCCCTCGTAAGAAAGCCCGGATCCTGGGGTCCTGAGATAAAGGCTGCCCAGAAGAGCCAGACAGGACAGTGGCCAAAGCGGACACCTGTCGTCGCAGGGTAGCAGCCGCCAGACCCCTGGCGAATCCTGAATGCAGGAACCGAAGAATGTCGGGCACTGCTGCCGTCGTAGGGTCGAGATGGTCCGAGCCACACCACCTGGTGAAGGCAGACCAGGAGGCATTATAAATTCGCACTGTCGACGGCCGTCTCGCGGCCTGGATGACGGCGATGACATCTGGAGTCAAATGGTCCTTAACTAGCTTGATGCGTTCAAGTGCCACATGGCTAATCTGAGGTTGCCTGGTTCTGGATGGCGCACCTCCCCTTGGAACAGCGCAACTTGGTCCGCCGGGATCCGCCAAGGAGGCCCGGTTGCCAGGATCTTGAGGTCCGCGAACCACTCTCGGCGGGGCCAGTATGGAGCCACGAGTAGAAGAACCGCCTCCTCCTTGAGGATCTTTCTGATTACCTTCGGCAGAATGGACAGGGGAGGAAGGGCGTACAGGAGTCCTCTGGGCCACGGGGAGCGAAGTGCGTCGCAGCCCTCCGCCTTCGAGGAAGGGAAGCGGGAGAAGAAGCGGGGTAGTTGGGCGTTGTTCTCCGTCACGAAAAGGTCCACTGTGGGGCTGCCGAACTGGGCAGACAGCTGTTGGAAGAGATGAGGGTCCAGTTGCCACTCGCCCTGATCTAGAACGCCGCGACTGAGCCAATCGGCTTCTCGATTGGCCTCGCCTGAGATGTGCTCGGCGGTTAGGGACGAGAGATGTCGCTCCGCCCACAACAGGAGCCTCTCTGTTTCCTGCATCATCGCCCAGGAGCGGGTCCCCCCTTGTTTGTTGAGGTGGGCCTTGGTGGCCACATTGTCCGTCAGGATGAGGACATGTTGACGGAAAACAGTCTGAGAGAAGTGTAGGAGGGCAAGCCTGACGGCCCGCAGCTCCAGCCAGTTGATATTGTGGAGCCTCTCCGACGGCGTCCACACACCCTGGGCGAGCTGGGAGTGGAGATGGGCTCCCCAGCCGTGGAGACTTGCGTCCGTTGTAAGAACAAGGCGGTCTGGTTCCAAGAAAATAGACCCTCTTTGGAGCGACGGCGACAGCCACCAGCGAAGGGACAGCCGCACTGGAGCGGGTAACATGACCTTGAAGTGGGACTCCGCTCGGCCCTGCCTTTGAAAAGGGAGGAGGAACCACTGGAGCCGGCGGAGATGCAGGCGTGCCCAAGGAACCAGATTGATGCACGAAATCAGTTTGCCCAAGAGTTGCGACAGAAGAAACAATGGGACCCGTCGCTGAGACAACACATGAGACACAAGGCGGTGGATGTCTGCCTGTCTGTCGGGTGATAGGAACACGATGCACTTCTCCGAATCGATGATTGCCCCGAGGTGTAAAAGACGACACGTGGGCTGAAGGTGGCTCTTCTCGTAATTCAGGGTGAACCCGTGAGACTGCAACATCTGAAGCACTAGCTGCCTGTCGTGAGACGCTTGCTCCATGGATGTTGACAATATCAAGATGTCGTCGAGATAGCAGGCTAAGCGGATCGGTACCTCCCGCAGAGATGCCGACAAAGCCGCCAGGAGTTTCGTAAAGGCGCGAGGCGCCGAGGAAAGTCCGAAGGGCATAGCCCGGTATTGGAAATGGCTGTCCCCGAAGGCAAATCTCAGGAACTTCCTGTGGTCCGGGAGGATGGGGACGTGCAAATACGCCTCCTTCAAGTCTACAGATTGCAGCAGGTCCTTTGGGCGGATGCATCCAAGCAAGGACTTGAGCGAATGCATCTTGAAGCGACGGTAACGAATGAACAGGTTCAGACGCCGCAAGTTCAGGATCCCTCGGGAACCTCCGGAAGACTTGGGGACGAGAAACAGGTTGGAATAAAATCCGGTCCCCGTCTGGTCCAAAGGTACTCGCTCTATAGCACTTATCCCAAGAAGATGTTGAATTTCGCGCTGCAACAATGTCCTTTTGGCGAGTTGTGTGGGCCATGGACAAGTTAGAGGAAAATCCCGGGGGGTCGAGGTAAATTCCAAGGCAAGGGCTTCGAAGACAGTCTGCACAATCCAGGCGTCTGTAGTTGTGGCTTCCCAAGCATGGGCAAACGCCTGGAGTTTGCCGCCAATTGGGATGGGCAACATGCCGTCACCTGCCCCTCCTGGCGAAACGAGAGGCAGATCCGCGGAATGGTCGACGAAAGGACGATTGGCGACGACCTCTGTCGCGAAAGGACGAACGCTCAGATGTGGGCTGGTAAGCGAAGTGTGCCGGGCGGGAAGACGAAAATCCCCCGGAGCCCTGGTCAGGACGAAAGGGCTGACGTGGATAAGGCGAGAAGCGACGGTCTTGGCGGCGGAAAAAGGTGGGTAAGACCTTCTTTTTATCCCTGTTCTCGACCAGGACTGCATCCAGGGAAGGGCCGAACAGAGAGGAACCCGTGTAAGAAGCAGCAGTGAGTCGCCATTTGGATTTGGCATCAGCCCTCCAATTTCGCAGCCACAGCATCCGTCTGGAGGCCGTCGACGCCAAGGCCCTTGAAGCAAACTTGCTAGCGTCCAGGGAAGCATCCGCAGCATATTCAGAAGCAGCCACTAGCTTGGCCAGATCGTGTTGAAGCCACGCATCCTCCGGCGGCACCTTGTCTCTCAATTGTCGAAGCCACACCAACGACGCCCTATTAAAAAACGAAGCCGCGGAGGCGGCTCTGATGGCCCAAGCGGCGGCCTGGTGGGTTTTTCGAAATGCCATTTCGGCCCGCTTGTCCTCAAACTTAAGGCCATCCCCAGCTTCTCCCACCAGGATAGAGGACGAAGTTAAACTGGCCACTGGCTCGTCAACCGTAGGGAGTTGGAGCAACTTATCCAGCTCGGGAGCGGAACAGTATAGTTTTCTGTCAAATCCATTGGGCCCCGAAATAGAGGCCGGGTGCTCCCACGGTTTCCCAATCACCTGGGAGAACAGGTCTGGACACGGGATGAAATCCTGCTCGGCCTTAGGCACTCTGAATAAACCACTGCTCGAATCAGACTGTGGTTGTGGTGAGGACAGAGATAAGGAGGCATCCATATTTGTGGCCACCTTCGCTTTGTGAAGGAGGGATTTGAACAGCGATGGTTTAAATAACCCCGGAAAGGCAGGCGCCTCCGGAGTCGCCTCTTCATCATCTGACAATGGAAAGTCGTCCAGAAACTCCTCCTCCCCAGCAGGCTCTTGCAGGAGGCCGTAAGAGGAGGTCGGAACCTGTAGAGGGTCTGATGAAAAGGCAGCAGGCATCGGCACGACACCTTCCTGAGGAAATGCACAGGCTGTTTGCTGGAGCCCAGCCTGGAAAATACGGACCATGGCCTGCGACATTATCGCATTAAAATCAAAAACTGGTGCAGTGGAACCGCCCTCCTCCCCGCGGAGTCCCGCAGCAGTAGGCGTGAAGGTCGCCTCTGGGGCCCACCTGGATTGATGAGAAACGTGGCTCAAAACACTGGCGGAACGAGACCGGGCCAACGGAGGAACCGGCAAGGCCTGACCATGGGAACCGGATGTGCATGACAAATGGGGCCCCTGCAAATTTCCTTCATGGGAGGGGTCATCAAGGGACTCTATATCCACCTCTGGAGGCGAGCCCTCACGGGTCATAGAGGCCTGTTTCTGGGCCTTAGAAAATTGTTTCTCGAGGGCCTTGTGTCTCCTCAAGGCTTCCTTGTCTTGGACTATAGGGGCTGTGGTCCCCTTAGGGGCCTTGGCCTTTTTCCCCCTGGAAGATTTGGAGGGCAGGAGAGGAGGAGGAGAGGGTGACTGCTCCAAATCGGAGGATAACTCCGCATCAGCCATAACAAGTTATGATAATACGTTCCAAAATTGTTATTGGTATATCTTTGTATATGTTTTTTTTTTAAATATAATATAAAAGTCGTTAACAGCAAACAATCAACTCTATAAACTATGGCAACCTTTTTTTTTTTTAAAGAAAATAGCAACAAGCCAAAGTCCATATAGAACGCTAGAACCAGAAATAAATGGCACTTCCCTGAACGATCCTCGTCAGCGACGGTCTCAGCAGGAGCAGGAATAGGGTCAAAGGACTGCGTCCCGAACCCCCACGGCAACAAGCACCCCTGAAAACCAAAGTTCAGGGTGCCGCCACGTTCTTTCTCCAGCCGGAATTAAACTGAGGAAATGAGGCAAAATGGCGGTTTTGGCGCCAACTACGGCCAGACGAAGCAAAGCGCCAACGGCCGATTTGAAATGAGGCTGGGCAACCCGGCAAGGGACCTCAAGCCCGAAATAACAATCAGCCGGCAAATGGCTCCTTCAAGGCGTTCCTAGCGAAAAAAAACTGCCGCCGAGGGCTGCGGAGAAAAAAGAACGGCTCGCTGAGCCCAGCCAAGCCCGTCCGTAGCAGTAATGGCGGCAAAAAAGGGAACTATGAGTGGTGTCAAGCCCACAGGCTACCGCGAGCCGCCGAAGGCGTCCGGAGCCCCGGAACGCCTCCCAAACACTTTAAACAGTGACACAATGTCCCTCGCAGCGCAGCCCTCAAGATTGCAAACAAAATGAAGAAAAAAAAACTATGAAAATAGGCGAAAGTAAGAATGCGAACCGACACTCGAGCCTAAAACCAACGGCTGAGTGAAAAGACTGGAGGATCGGCGGAGGAGGCGGGCTTAATAGAAGCAGAGGGAGAAGATTGACACTCAGCCAATCCAATGGAATAGGAGAAGGTCCCACACTAGGAATGTCCGAACAGCGAGGAGGAAAACGGTTGTTACAACCAGCAGCAGCCCACCACTGGATAAGACTATGTACTAAGTTTCAGAGCCTGAGGCTTGAAAGTGACTTTTAGTATTCCAGAGGTCTATGTAGTCATTGCTCTACAGATGCAGTACAGTGGGATTAGACTAGGACAGACTCAGATGAATTTTTTGCCAGTCAGTGTTGACTCCAGGTCCACAGTCAATCTTGTGGGGTTCCCTGGTTTTCAGAAAAGCTCTGGGAGGCAAAATGACAGGTGAGATGCTTAGACCAATGTTGGGCAATCCAATCAAACATGTAAAAGGTATGTATTAAGGATTACATTGTGGCAATAAGTGAAAGAATGGAACAAAATAAACACCAACGGAGTCAATTTAAGGAATTTTCTGATAGATAAAATTATTCAGATTAGCTTGAGTTGGACTTCAAAAGGCGAGGCCCAGTTGAGATGACTGAGCTAGATAAATATATAAAACTCTAATCCCACTATTAAGAAAGCTCCCATTAAAAAAAGAATAGACTAGTTTAGTCAACACTCACTTTTAGGTAGCCAATAAAATTCTATTTAGGAAAGCCTTTGGAGCAGGGGTGTCAAACTCACGTCGTCACGGCAGTGTTATGTGACGTAGTGGGGTGTGATGCATCCGGCCCGTGGGCCAGGAGTTTGACAGCTCTGCTTTGGAATCATGTTGCTAGATAATGGTTATGGGTGGTTGAACAGGGAGAAAAGAGTAAATGATATCATGTATGTCTTAGCTTCATCGCTCAAATGATGTGGGCAATGTGATTTGCATCATTTGTGCAATGACACAAAGGTATAATGGGGTATACAACTTCACCAACTTCTATCAGACACCAGTGATAGTGGTTGTATTCACACTTTCTGTATGCTGAGACATGTTATATGTTAGGTTAGACTTCGTTTTCAACATTGTGCTGTCATGGTTTATTTAATTAGGGTTTGTAAAATTGACCAGAATACCTTATTTCATATGATATAAAAAGGAACCATAATGTGCAACTCCATCATAGCTCAATGCTTTTCAGCAAGAACATGTCTCTTACCTGCATATAGCAAGGAATCCTAACCCTAAATCTATGGCTTTTAGATAATGCTAAAAAGCTTTTAGCTCTAGCTACAGCTATGTCAGGAGCACAAGTGACTGAAACAATGGGAGCAAAAAACAGTCAGCAATTACAGTCCAGCTTCCAAGGCTTTTGCCATCAATTACTTGGAGATGTACAAACACTGCCAATATTTTTAAAGACTATTTTGCACCATCTCTCTCTCTCTCTCTCTCTCTCTCCCCATCTCCCTCTCCCCCCTCTCTTTCTTTTACTGGCAAGAATGTAAGATCTGAAGAAAAATATGCATGACATTCCAGGAGTTTCTGTGGTATGTGATTCAGGAATTAAGCAAAGATTAAAGTTTATGCATGCTAGCATGTGGTATTAATGCAGATTTAAGATCACTCTTAAAAATCAAGTAATTTTACATGACACTGGACTCTGCTCCAGTTAGAAGCTATAAACATTAGAAGCCAAACATTTTAGAATAGAAAATACCTTTGAAAATCTTTGCAATGCTTAGTGCTGCCACCTTTTGGTCATTTTCAGAAACATCTTGCTTGATAGAAGATTCCAACTGTTATCTTAATAACCTACAGAGTTGTTTTGTTGTAGACATTGTTTTTCACCTCTGATTTTCTTAGTCTTAGATATTTAAAGACAGAGGTTCTATTTGCATTACATGCTCACCCATGTTAATCTTGAGGATGATATACTCAGGTTACCAGATTGTCTGAATTTGCATGATGAGCTGAATCATAAAGTAATCACATGAACTCCAGTCACTTAGGACACTTAAATTAAAATGCAGTTGGTTAACTTGTGATTCAATGGGTCATACTAACAGAGGCACAGTTAATATTAGCAAAGAAATTAAAACAGCCTTTGCGTAATAAGGGATTGTATGAATAGAAACCAAGAACATTATATAAGTACTGAATGATAGATAAGGAAATGGGGAAAATGTATACAGTATACTACCAAAACTCTCAGTCCCATAACTTTTAACCTGGGAAATAGTGCATTGTAGAGCAACAATTATCTCAAATGGGCTAATTTTCAAAATGTGTCTAAAATCTGGGACCCATGACTCCTAAGGGAATGAAATTTGAGGAAGTTGTGGCTGCTTCAATGTTGCTGAGCTGTTGCTAATTCAGCTCTGCTGGTTACTGCTGTGATTATGTTAAATGACATCAACTTGAGGTTCAAGACACTACAGTAAAAGAAATTGGAGCACAGTCCTAAATGTATAAATTTCAACAAACGTAGAGATTCCATGGACAGAAATTCTCATACCAAAGGAACACAAGTGGATGGGAGCTGCTCAAAAATAAAATACCGGCAGTGCAATTGTATATGATTCCTATCGAAAAAAGAAGATTAAGATTTTTTTTAAAGTGTTTAACTGAGCTAGGGACTAAAAGGGATATGAATAGGAAATGGAAAATTGATGCAATTACCAAGGAAATATATAACCAAGTGACTAATATATCTGAAGATTCACAAAGGAAATTGAAAGCAACAAAGACTTTTTTTCAGCTATGTCACTAATTAATTAAAAAAAAAAGAACAAAGGGCTTGACCACTGCTAGGAGACAGCAGGACAGCAACAGGTAATGTGTGGCAGAGTAAGGATAGAGCCCCTCAATACCTATTTTGTTTCAGTCTTCTCCCTGAAGAGGTTCTATGATCAAATATATGTTGGATAAATAACTGATACAAGGAAAGAATACCAACTTAAGGTAAGTATAAAGTAGTTAGGGAAAATCTGCTAAATGAACAGATTTAAGCTACCAGAACCAGACCAATTAAAGCTAAGGATTTTGAAGGAGCTTATGAATATACGTTTTCTGATATTTTTTAAAAAAAACATGGAGTATGGGCATATTGCCAGAGGATTCAAGAAGAGCAAAATGTTTCTCTCTCATAAAAGGAGGGAGAGAAGCCAGATAACTGCAAACTGGCCAGCTTGATGTTGGCATGGGAATAAATTATTAAAAAATCAAGAATAGATTATTTAAAAGTTAGTTTAAGGGTCTTAAAATAATACATTGCTTGGAAAGAATCAGCTGAATGTAACAAAAAAATAAGTTGTGTTAAACCAATCTGATCTTCCTTTTTTGTTAGAATACCGTAGTCGACCATAGGAATATGATGAACATGGTGTACCTTCAGCAAAACATTCAACACAATTTCTTGTGAAGTTTTAGTATAGACATTGGCAAAATGAGGGTGGGACTAGGTTACCTTTAGATAAATATAGAACCAGTTGAATGTTTGAACCCAATGAATGGGTACATCTATAGGTCAGCATCAATCTGAAAAGAAATACTGAGTGGCCTATTTCAGGGCTCTCTTTTAGTGACTAATTGATTTCTACTGACATAGTTATATGCTGAAAACCACATTTTTCTGAGCAGAGTCAATAATTACACATGGTACATTTCAGTCCTGGCATATTAGATTTTTAAGTGCTATTTTTATGTTGTATTAAATTTATGCCCCCACAAACCATGAGGTGTCAAACTAATAAAAAATAAAATTCTGTAAAAAACTATTTCTGTAGAAGAGGCAAAGTCTCAGGACTGAGTAAAGAGAGGAATCAGCCTGGAGTCATTGAGTTCCCACAAGCAATCCAAGTCCAGTCCCTTTGAATTCCATTAACTCTTATTTAGCATCAATTTAGTGCTGACCATTACTTGACTAGATTCTTGTGTATAGACATGAGCAATAAGTCAAATTAACTGGAATTTAACCTGTGCTCCTGATTCTTTATACCTGACAATTTCATAGCATTATGTTGCCACATGAAGTGTATCCCTAAAAATTCTCAGTATTTTTTACTTGTATTTTTTTTTAAAAAAGCTTTTTTAGTTTGTCTCCTGCTTTATTTTGTATACATGAAAATTTTCCTGTTATTCCAAATGCTATTTTATTTCCAACTTCAGCATTTCTGTCTCAGATGATTAGCATAGTTTATTTGGTATTGAATTGATAGGGTGCTACAAATTTCCAGAATACTGTTCAACTTCTGCTTCTTCTGCATTTGGTTTGGTTCAGTTTATTTCTAGAAATATCTGAAATAACCAGCAGTAACTTTGTGAATATTCATTTTTTTAAATTTGGCAGTCAAATTTATCTATCTCCCAACATCATATGATGTTCCATAATGAACAGTAGATAATAAAATACTTTTTTTTTACAAAGGCCTGACTGAACAAGATAAGAACGAGCATAAAGGTTGGACTACTAAATCTGACTAACCAAGAGATGGCACCAAAGAGTTTCAATATTTGAATTTCTCTAATGTGAAGAAGGAGGAGGAGTCAGAGAAGGAGAAAAAAAATCAAGAATTAATATAGTGAATAAAAAGCTTCACTTTTAAATGTTATACTAAATCTTGATCATAAGATGAATATTGATTACATTGCTAAAGAGACAACCATGACCTGGATGACTGAGAATCTCCATAGACTTTTTGCAAAAGAGAGAGTTTCTAAGCAGAGAACAGACAGATGTCATCAGTTTAAATCTATATGGTGCTTATTTTTTGGTTGCGCCTCAATTCAGTTTTTCATATATAAAAGCATTCAAATTATTGGTATCTAAATAAAAAACACATTCTTGCATTTGATTCATTTTATTCCATTCAAAATTTTATTAACAGTTTCTGGGTATTAAAAGAATATAGGACAATAATGGAGCAAACCAAGTATCATATGGATAAGATCTTCCTCCCTCAATTTACACTTCCAGCATAATGAAATTGGTGACCAACCATTTTTAGATGGATCAATGTTTCATTTTCATTTCCTAATTTATCATATATTACATCCCTTAAAGTAACAGGGAGAAAATGTGACTTTTTAAATTGTAGCCTATCTGCACATTTACCTTCAACCTGCATATAATTTTAGGAATCTCACGTAATATTTATCATGGTGCAAAATAATTTTATGAACTATTTTTAAAATATAGGCATCTAGGATACATTACTGTTTGTAGATTTGGGCTTTTATTGACATTATGAGTTCACTGATATACAGACCAAATAAAAGTTAATTCTAAAGTAATTATAGAGAATAAAAAGAATGACCTTGTCAAAGAGAGGAGAGATTTGTTACCAAAGCAACAAAGATCAAAACATGGCTTGAGTCCAAAACTCAAGAAAGAATACATTCCTCCCCCCTCCACTCTCTCTCTCACACACACACAAGCCCATAAGCAAAACAAAAACAAGCAAAAATAGAGAATTCATTATGAGTAATCAAAACAATTAACTTTGTTGACATTTGCTTTCTATCTTATATTTCAGTCAATATATAGTTATGGATGAATGTTTAAAGTTTCTCTTCGGAAATCATGGAACAAGAGTAATGAGGTTTGGATATGTTACACTGTTGGTACATTTTTACTCTCCTATACTTGTACCTGAAGAAAGGCTTTTCTAAACTGTATCCATAACATATGTAATCTAACAACATATTTAATTAATTTAATTTAATTAATTCAATTTATATGCCGCCCCTCTCCGAAGACTCAGGGCGGCTCACAATATATTTTAAACAATCATTATAAAAAAACATTTAAAAATTAAAAATATTAAAAACATTAAAAACTCATTCACGCCATTCATGACCGATCTCGCCAGATTACAAGAGCGAGATCAACGGCCCCAGGCCTACCGGAAAAGCCAGGTCTTCACCACTTTTTAGAAGGCCAATAGGGTGGGGATGGTCCGGACCTCAGGAGGTAACTGGTTCCAGAGAGCTGGGGCAGCCACAGAGAAGCCCCTTCCCCATGGGCCAGCATTGTTTAGCTGACGGGACCCAGAGGAGACCAACTCTGTGGGATCTTACCGGTCGCTGGGAGTTATGCGGCAGAAGACGGTCTCGAAGATAACCTGGTCCTGAGCCACGTAGGGCTTTAAAGGTAATAACCAACACCTTGAATTGTGACTGGAGACCAATAGAGAGCCAGTACAGCTCATGGATAATTAGTGTAATGTGGGTGTATCTAGGTGCACCCACAACAGTACGCACGGCTGGACCAACAGTTGGTCCAGAACTGGCAGTTCTGGACCAACTGTAGTCTCCGAACACTTTTCAAGGGTAGCCTCATGTAGAGCGCATTGCAATAATCTAACCGTGAGGTGACAAGGGCATGAGTGACTGTGAGGAGAGCCTCCTGATCCAAGTATATTCACCACCTGGAGTGATTTGTCACCTGGAGTGACACAGTGAAATCCAAAGAAGTTCAATCCTTCATTTGCTTACACCTAATAAATAAAATCTTGCCAACTAAATCTATAACCTAACTTGCTAGATATATCCTGATTCCTGAGAGATTCTACAGTATGACTACCCAGTGAACCTCTCCCCACACTCCCCATCTTGCTTGGGACTGCACAGTGTCTTAATTTGGGCTTTTCTCTCCATTGCCCCATTTTACAACCCTTCTTGACACAATTTTTAAGTGAATTATTGCAGTTGTTAAGTTAATGACACAACTGTTAAATGAATCTGGCTTTGCTTGTCAGTTTTATAAAAAGTGATCACATAACTTCAGGATATTGCAACCATCTGTTGAATCAGTTGCCAAGGGTCTTAGTTTTGATCATGTGGGGATGCTACAACAGTTGTGTGAAAAACAATCATAAGTCACTTTTTTCAGTTCTGTGGTAACTTTGAACGGTCACTAAACAAACTGTCATAAGTCAAGGACCATCTGTATAACATTTCCAAATGATTTCTTGAGAACCTGGAAAAGGTAATATCTATTTAGGCTTCAAAAATGAGAATGGCAGGAAAAATTCTACATTATCACCCTGATAAAAGCATTTAGGTGTGCACATTTATATAACAAGAGATACTAATAATTTTCTTTTGCACTTTTTTTGCCCATATATTTTAGTTGTCACCATAGGAATGAATGGAAAATCCTCAACAGCAAATAATTTTCTCATTAGTAAATCTTACTGAGAAAATGTCCTATGTGCTTCTTCGTTTTTTATTTCTCCAACGCGGATAGTTAAGGAAAGTTCAAGAGAAAGGATTTATTGAACTGCTAATAAGGAACTTCTTTTAACTTCTGATGATGAAACATTACAGCTAGAGTCACTTTCTTCCCACAAAGAAGAATGGACGTTGTACCTACCTGAACGTCCCTTTTATGATCTCTACGATGCCAATCTTAACCATGGGTCTTGCTTGCAGTTTGATTGGATGAACTGAGTGCTCTTTAAAATTTCTTTAGCTCTGACTCCGCCCCTTCTTCCTGGTCCGTCAGACTTTTTCACGAAGACGAACTCAATAGTAGTCCTCTTTCGGTACCGAACCCTTATCCTACACCATCGACGCCAGTGCTGTAACTAATACAAAATAGAGAAAAAAACCTCCACCATGTCACGAATGGAAATCGAAAGGGCGGGCCAGATTGGCATCGCAGAGATCATAAAAGGGACGTTCAGGTAGGTACAACGTCCATTTTCCTGACTCTCTGCGATGCCAATCTTAACCATGGGATATACCCAAGTTCATTTCCTATTTGGGTGGGTCGATTCCATGTCGTGGTCATGAGGAGAAATTATTGATTGTAATACTCTTCTGCCGAAGGTAGCATCCGCTGAAGCATACGAGTCTATCCTGTAGTGGCGCACAAATGAGGAAATTGAAGCCCAAGTAGCCGCTCTACATATATCCTCTACAGATGCCTGGGTAGCCCATGCTGCCGAAGTTGCGGCGCTACGGGTTGAATGTGGCAAAATGCCACCAGGAACAACTCCTCCCTGCAATTCATATGCTCTTGAAATACACTCCTTGATCCATCGCCCTATAGTTCCAGAGGAAACCTTAAGGCCCATGGACGATGGTGAGAATGATACTAATAAAGCCTCTGTCTTTCTAATTGAGGCAGTACGCTTAATATAACGTCTAATGGCTCTACGTACATCTAACGTATGCCAGCTCTTTTCCAGCGGATGTTGGGGCTCCGGACAAAAATTTGGGAGCACCACCTCTTGGGCCCTATGGAAGGAAGAGTTGACTTTAGTCATAAATGCAGGATCCAATCGTAATACTACTCTATCTGGAAAGAATATGCATAGGTCTGGTCGAATTGAGAATGCGGCCAACTCTGAAACCCTGCGTGCCGAAGTTACTGCCAACAGGAATGCTACTTTCAGAGATAGATATCTCAACGACGTTGATGCCAAAGGCTCATACGGTTGTGAAGTTAGAGACTGCAGAACTAATGTGAGGTCCCATGTTGGATAACGGTGGACCACAGGCGGGGATAGATTTACGGCCCCTCTAAGAAAAGCCTTTATCTTCTGGTCATGAGATAGAAGTTGACGGCCCTCGCCAGGTAATACAGTCGCTAATGCTGCCACTTGACGTCTCAACGTGGCCGGCTTTAGTCCTCTTTCAAGTCCCGCTTGCAGGAACATAAGAACCTCTAAATTTGTGGCAGAAGTAGGATCTACATGATTTGCAGAACACCATCGCACAAATGAATTCCAAGACGCGTTATAAATGCGAACCGTGGATGGTCTCCTGGCAGCTTGAATGGTAGAAATGACACTTGATGGGATGTTATCCTTCTTTAAAAGGATCCTTTCAAGTGCCATACGGTTAACTTTAACCAGCCTGGGTCTGGATGCTGTATTGCTCCTTGAATGAGGGCTAGTTGATGTGTTGGAATTCTCCAAGGTTTTTCCACGGAAAGGTCGGTCAGATCGGCAAACCACGCTCTTCGTGGCCAATATGGCGCCACTAGGATGAGATCTGCTTGTTCCACAATCATCTTTCGAATAACTTGTTGTAGAATCGGAATTGGTGGAAACGCATAAAGTAGCCCCTTCGGCCACGGAGACCGAAGCGCGTCGTGCCCTTCCGCTGCTGGAGACGGAAACCGGGTGAAGTACCTGTCCAGGTGGGTATTTTGCTTTGTCGCAAACAAATCCACCAATGGCAATCCGAACTTGTGGGTGAGGAGATGAAACAGATTGGGATGTAGTTGCCACTCTGAAGGGTCCAGCGTTTTCCTGCTGAGATAATCCGCACGGACATTGTTCGAACCTGATATGTGTTCCGCTTTTAAAGATAGAACATTCACCTCCGCCCAAGACATTAGTCGTTCCGTTTCCGCCATTAGATCCTTGGAACGAGTTCCCCCCTGTCTGTTGATATGGGCCTTGGTTGCCATGTTGTCTGTCAATATGAGGACATGTTTTTGTAATATTTGTGGCTTGAAGAACAGCAACGCCAGGCGGACAGCTCGAAGTTCTAGCCAATTCACGCTGTGTCGAAGCTCGAGAACAGACCAAGTGCCCTGCGTCACCTGTGCCCCCATGTGCGCACCCCAACCATGCAGACTGGCATCCGTCGTTATGGCAATTCGGTTGGGTTCCAGAAAAATCGTTCCTTGTTGAATAGCTGGGGACACCCACCACAGCAATGACCTTTTCACCCGATCCGGAATTGTAACTTTGTCTAGGCAGTCCGCTCTCCCCGTTCGCTGGAACGGTAAGAGTAGCCATTGAAGTTGTCGGCAGTGGCGAAGAGCCCAAGGTACTATTTGAATGCAGGAAATGAATTTTCCCAACAGTTGAGATAGCTGGATTACTGCCACAGATGACTGGGAACGTATCTGCCTCACCATGTCCCTGATGCTGGCTTGGCGTTCCATAGACAGAAATACCATCCCTTGTAGAGAATTGATAATTGAACCCAGATGTTGAATTCGGGTGATGGGTGTCAATTGACTCTTGGGGAAGTTTAGGACAAACCCGTGTTCCTGCAAAGTATGAAGGACAAATTGTCTGTCCCTGACTGCTCCTTCTGTTGATGTTGAAAGTATAAGGATATCGTCGAGATAGCATACCATGCGTATCGCATGCTCCCTTACCGATGCTGTCAGAGCCGCCAATATCTTTGTAAATGTTCGTGGTGCCAATGACAGACCAAACGGCATGGCCCTGTACTGAAAATGGCGTTCTCCGAATGCGAACCGCAGAAATCTCCTGTGCTCCGGATGAATGGGAACATGTAGGTACGCTTCCTTGATGTCCACCGATTGCATCCAGTCCCCGCGACGAATGCAAGCTAGAATTGTGTTGAGCGAGTGCATCTTGAAGCGTCTGTACAAAATATAGAGGTTCAAATCTTTCAGGTTGAGGATTCCTCTCCAACCCTCCGAACTTTTCGGTACTAGGAATAGCACCGAATAGAATCCGGTCCCTAGTTGGTCTTCCGGAACCGGTTCTATTGCCCTTATGTCTAGTAGATGTTGTACTTCGAGAGTCATTAGATGATGCTTCTGTGAGTCTCCCGAAATGGGGCATTGAATGAATCGTGATGGGGGATGAGAGATGAATTCCAACCTGAGGCCATATGTTACTGTGTGGAGGATCCAAGCATCCGTGGAGGTTATCTCCCACTGATGATAAAACGCTTGGAGCCTGCCCCCCACTGGCAGATGATCTCGAGAGTCATTTGCCTCGACGAGAGATTCTGGATCCTGCCCCCCTGTAGGGACGTCTGAATCCGGACTGCCCGCTGCCTCGGTTACGAAAGGTGGAACGGCCCGACGATGAGAAATATCCTTGTCCGGAAAAACGATTAAAATAGGAACCCCCGGTTCCAGATTCCATCCGAAAGGACTGGCGGCCGTATGAGAAACCTCTGCGATCGGGTCTTCTGTAAGACGTGGAGAGCACCTTCCTTTTATCTTGGCCTTCCACTAGCACCGGATCCAGAGCCGCTCCAAATAACGAAGGTGCCATAAATGGAGAAGCTGTCAGTCTCCACTTTGATTTCGCATCCGCCCGCCAATGGCGCAGCCACAACAGACGACGAGAAACAATCGAGGATGCGAGTGCACGGGAAGCAAACTTCGCCGAATCCAGTGAAGCATCGGCCGAAAATTCGGCAGCTGCAATCAATTTTGTTACATCTTGATGCAACCTAGCTTCCTCCGCTGGCAGCCTGTCACGAAGTTGGCGAAGCCATATAAGCGATGCCCTATTGAAAAACGAAGCAGCGGTAGCTGCCCGTATAGCCCAAGCAGCTGCCTGATGAGTTTTCTTACATGACAACTCAGCGCGCTTGTCTTCCGTTCTAAGGCCATCTCCGACATCACCTGCCAAAACAGAGGATGATATAAGACCTGCGACTGGCTCATCTACAGAAGGAAGTTGTAACAACTTTTCCAACTCAGGAGCTGCACAATACATTCGCTTATCATGTCCTGAAGGGCCTGAAAGAGATCCTGGGTGATCCCAAGGTCGTTGGACCACCTGTGCGAATAAATCAGGGAAGGGCACGTAGTCGTGCTCCGGTGGAGGAACTTTGAATAAAGAATCAGTGGGATTGATTTGATTCTGAGTAGAAGTAGCTGGATCAATTACCCTGCCCATATTGGTGGCCACCTTTGCCTTATGGAGCAATGATTTGAATAAGGCGGGTCTAAAAAGACCCGGAAATGCCGGTCTATCTGTTGGTGCCTCTTCATCCTCAGATAATTCAAATTCATCAAAGAATTCTTCCTCTATTTTCGAAGATTCTAAGTACTGCTGAGAATGAGAAGCAGTTGAAGTGGATGCCTGAACAGATTGTTGTTGCACATTTTGTTTGGGGGCTGCAACCTGCACTCTCACACTGGGAGTATGATTTGGATTAGTCTGTAGGAAGTTTGCAAAAGCTTGTGAAAGAAAGGATTGAAAATCCATCATAATATTGGGTGTCATCCCTCCCACTTGGGGAGGCGCACCTGGGGCTGACACAGGATTAGCCCTATCAGTTTGAAGTGGCATAGGTTCAGCCAGAGTACCATCAATAATTTGGCTCTGAGGTATTATAATTATATCCCCTTGTGAGCATGGCAAGACATTGGGCACCTGGGCATGTAAAACAGCAGATGATGTATTCATCTCTGACTGATGTTCTTCATGTACTTGCTCACTGTGCTTTGCACGCTTAGCTTTATTAAATTGGCGTTCTAAAGCCCGGTGTCTTTTAAGTGCCTCCTTATCCATAACCACACCTGGAACAGATGTTTTATCCATCTGAACCACACCTCTGGTTTTGGCCTTCCTTTTCCCAGCTGGTTTAGGGGAAGGAAGTCTGGGAGGAGAAGCGTCCTGCTCAATGTCCGAGGACAGAGCATAATCCTCCATATCCAAACAAGTTAATTGGCCTCTAGGCAGCAATATTAAGAAATGAAAAATATTTAACTTCCCTGCTAGATGAGTTGTAGCAGTACCATGGAGGCAGTAGTCTCAGTAGTTTGACAGGCAATGATGATGATGAATGTCTGCAGGACCTCCAGTCAGACCCCTTCAAATTTGGCAGTCTGAATCACAGGAGTTATAAAATTGCGGTCGCTGACGACTTGACAGTCCGCGGAGCCGCCCTTATTGCTCAGTTGCTCTGAATGAAAGGTATAGAGACTAGCAACAAATGTGTTAGCTAAGCCTCCCTCCCCAGACCGATCAGGCAGAGGAGAAAAAAACCGCTGGCCAGGAACCTTCTGAAGCGGTATAACCGCAATTAAGCCAGGCGCGAGATCAGAATGCAAACAGTCAATTACCAACAGCGAAATGGGGAGCCGTTGATAATGAACGTTAAAATGGGAAATTTAAATTCCTCAGCAATTGCCTCCAACTTTAAAGGGTATGTCTGTAATGACAGGGACCCTGAACGCCGCCTATCTATCAGGAGAGCTGCGATAAGAGGCGGGGCGGTTATTCCGGCTTGCCGGGAACCAGCGCTCACCGCCGCGGCGAAAAAAACACTCTCAGCAGCTGACTTTGACTTGAAAGTCAAGCCCCGAACTGGCTGTCCTTATCTCCGATCTAAAGGAGAGAAGCGATTAGCGCTCTGGAGCTCCAGGCACTAATAAAGCCACTAACAAGTCCTGCGCAGCTCTCTGAAACAATGAAAACTCACATAATAAGGTTAAAAGGCGATTAAACCCTCCAATACACAATATACTTTGTAACAATGAAGCACTCAGGACCTATTCAATCAACTGAGTGAAAAAGTCTGACGGACCAGGAAGAAGGGGCGGAGTCAGAGCTAAAGAAATTTTAAAGAGCACTCAGTTCATCCAATCAAACTGCAAGCAAGACCCATGGTTAAGATTGGCATCGCAGAGAGTCAGGAAAACTTACATATTGCAGGTTTACTGTATCATTTGCTATGTACATTTTATTGTTTACTCTTCAGCATTTTTTTGCATTTAAAAAAAACATTTATTGTATTATTACATTTATTGTAAGCTACAATTGATTTATATTGATAATGAGCCATCAAGCTGATGTCAGTTCTTAGCAACCACATAGATTTTTCCAAGATGATTTATCCTCAAATTAGTCCTTCAGATTTTCCAAAGGTATACCCTTCAGAAATGTAACTAACATGCACTCTGATGCTAGTCGTCCTCTTTTCTCTTCCCCCCTCCCCCACCTTTCACAGCATTACAGACTTCTCCAGAGAGCTAGGTACTGTATAACATGTTTTAATGGATTGCATGATTAATTGACTTGAGATTTGACAGAACTACTTTAATACTGTATTTCTGAAGGAGGTTAGAATAAAAGATCTCCAAGGTATCTTGCGTTCTTTGTTTCTAAGATTTTATATAGTACATTAATTATTCCTATTGGTAGGATAATTACCTAGCTTGTTGGGTCGGCAATATATAAAACCTCTTTAAGACTGTATTGCTGTATTGCATCATACTGTGTCCTGATTGGTTAGCTCTGTAGCCAATGTCCTTAAGAGGAAGCTTGAAACATGGTTTGTTTCTCTCTGCTGATTAGTATTGCTTTTTTCCTGACCATTATTGCTCTTTGCTGATTGTTACTGCTTTTTGCTGTGTTTGCTACTGTTTGCAACTGTTTATTGTGTATGACTACAACGATTGGTAAGAAGACTTTGTTATTGGAATATCCCTGGACTATTGTTGTACTATCTACTGCTTTATCTGTGTATGACCTGGACTGTTTCTTGGACTGTGCCTTATTGCTATTTCCTAAAAATAAACACAACTCATTGTATCTCTGTGTTGGCTGTGATTATTTGCAACTGCTCTCAGTCGCTTTCATGTGCACACCCTTGCTACTCAAGGGTTGCTCTGCTAATTCCTCAACACCTGTATAGCATCTTATAAGGTCATCTGCTGTTAATTTGCTGATATAGCAATAATGAAAAAACAGCTCCATATTAGTTAACATTATTAAATGTTTTTAATCGCTATTGTGAAAATGAATTTAAACTAGTATGTAGCACAACAGCTCCTACCCTGTTTCCCTGAAAATAAGACATCCCCTGACAATAAGCCCAATCAGGCTTTTGAGCGCATGCGCTAAAATACCCCCCCCCCAGAAAATAAGCCCTCCTCCTGAAAATAAGCCCTCCCTGAAAATATTTAAACGCATGTGCAGCCGGTCCCTGCCATTTCTTCTGGTTAGGTTGGGGAGACAGAGCTGGAAATCAGGTAAGACTGCAAGAGGAACCCCGTCTTGCTCCATGTGCCTCAAAATAATAAGACTTCCCCGAAAATAAGGCCAAGCGCTTATTTTGGGGTTCAAAAAAATATAAGACGGGGTTTTATTTTCGGGGAAACACGGTATTACATTATTATATAAAAGTGAACCAAATATAAATGTACATTTTAATCATCAAATTATATGAAAAGTTCTTCTCAGTAGAATATATAGCTTTAGCCATCAAAATCAATTGCAATAGAAAAATAATTTGGGTGGGCTTTGAAAACTGAATTAGTCAAGATATGAAGAGTAAGAAATAAATTAGATAGAGGCGGGGTGAAATCTAAAATTTGTTACTACTGGTTCTGTGGGCGTGGCTTGGTGGCAGGGGGTAATGTGACTGGGTGGGCATGGCCAACTTTTTTTAAAAATAACTTTTAAAAGCATTTTTTTTCTACAATCTCTTCGGCCAGAGGTTGTAGAAAAAATGCTTTGAAAAGCCTCTGAGGATCCCAGCTGAGCCGCGCGATCATCAGAGGCTTTTTTTTTCTTTTAAAAGCATTTTTTCAGCTGAAGAGGTTGTAGAAAAAATGCTTTTAAAAGTAAAAAAACAGCCTCTGATTATCACGTGGCTCAGCTGGACATGGGGGGGGGGGGAAGGGAAGGGATTTTTACTAGCGGTTCTCCGAACCACCCACCACCATCGCTACCGGATCAGGCGATCTGGTTCAAACTTCATTTCACCCCTGGATAGAGGGAGATAATTCTCTTCAAGTGCAGGACGGAAAGCAGAACGTATATCTGCTTCGCCCAGGTATTGATGATGAGAAGAATTTATTTTTAAAACCTCCTAATGACATGAACATTCAGAACTGGGTATATTTATAGACTGAAAACAGGACAGAAAAAAATTCAGGGACAACAGAAGCTCACATCTATTGTAAAGCTATTGGCCCACAACAAGCAGTATTGCTTCTATCACCTCTTTTTCCAACTGTTATGATATGCATACCATGTCATATTGTAAACATAAATATTAGGCTACACTGTTATTGATATGTTTGATGAGTTATGATTCCTCTTTGGAATTCTGTTGTACTGCTGTTCTAATGCTTGCACGCAGAAGAGCCTATGCTGGAGATACTGCCTTTGCATGCAGTATTCTGATCCAGTTCTCCAGATAGCATAGGCTTCCCATTTCTCATTGTTCTGTTACCAGTAGTTTACAAGCTGGGGTAGGAATGTATGTTTGGGTTTCACAGCAAATTATTGCAAACATGTGAATAATATTAAGTATAGCCATATTATTTTGAACATAACTTGTGCACCATATGCATTATATTTGAATAGATTTGAATATAAGTTGTACACCATGTGCATTAGATTTGTACCACGTGCATTTGATATTTAGGGAAATTCACAATACTATCTATTTGAGGTAAGAATTGTAGGATTATGAACAATATCTGCTTGGTGAATCATTGTTTCTCCCAGTAATTGGGAATAGCAGGGAGAATGTTTGATGAGAATCAAGTATATCTATTAGTGCAGCAGTAAAACATTCAGCAATATTAAATAAGATAAGACAGGTGTGTCCTGATGTATGCTGTTTGATTGTTTGAGTTAACTATTAACTTGGAAAGAGCTATTACTATTAGGGTAAGGAGGCTGACCCTGAAAAAAAGTAAAGCTCTAAGACCTCTTGCAATGTAAAGGGACAATTTAATGAAATCCCTGGAACTTTTTTGTATGTCTATATCTGGGCGTTAAACAAATGTTTGGGAATGTCTAAATAGACATTCAAAGTGAAGGTGTTAGTTTATTTACACAGGAAGTATCCTTTGTTTGAACTATGTCCTAATTTACAAAATGCATTAACACCATGCATTGGCAATTATGGAAGAAATTCCAGATTTCCACACCCAGATAATTAACATGTTTTTACAACAATTGAAAAACTAGTTCTTAAATGAAATGTAAGGCAGCCTTACCAAGTTTTATGCTTGCATGTCTTCAGCCAACTCTACCTTAGAAATTGTTGAATACATATCAAGTTTTTTTACATCATTTAATAGTGGTCAAGGTTTTTTTTTTAATTGTATGCATTGTTTTACTGGGAACAAAATCATTTAACACATTTCCTTTACTTTTAAAATACATTAAAATTACTGGAAGCCACTAAATGCCAAACTTTTCATAAATTATTGCCTGTAATGATGCTGCAGCAATACTGCAATATTGTTATTGATTCTACACGACAGTAACTCTAAACCACAAGTAATAGCTGCAACATAGTTATTGCGTTAAACATGATATCCAAATCCTGACTTGTACTACTGACAGACCCATCCAATCTCAGTTTGCACTCATGAGACTAAGCCAGGAAGTTCTCAGGCAGAAAAATCATTTATATCAAGAACCATCAAATGGAGGATTCAAGGCCATAAAGCACAGAGACAAGAATTTACTGCAACCTGGAATGTGAGGAAAGAAAAAGTAAGAGGTATGTGGGCATAAAAAGGGACTACACTATCTTACGTAAAGTGGTTTCAATCTAAGTTATAATAGATATTCTTATTTAGCTGCAATGTCTGAGAGACTTCTGCTAAATTCAAGCATTAAGTTAAGGCATGTACAGTTGGGGGGATTGGGTGAGATTTGCACCTAGTTTGGAGAGCCTAATAGTACCCTTTATTTACCTAATCTTTATACCACTTGTCATTAGCAGCATGAGAAATATTAATTTATGGTTAACTCCCCTTATAGGACTTTGTCTGTTAACTTAAAAAAAATCATGTCCCAAAATCTTGTTTCATCTTCAGTTTTCCCAACCAGGCACAGTGTCTTTGATTCAGATCAGACTGCTGCTCAAAACAGTAAACCGCTACATAGTGGTTGAGATCTAGCCAGCCAAATTTGCAATCAATAAATCATGGCTTTTATGGTTTGCTATATCACTTGATGAAATACTCATGCGGTAGTTGCATCTTGAACTGCCAACCTTCCAGTAGACAAGCCCAGAGTCTTAAGCGCTTGGCCATTGCACTCCTGGAGTCATCCTATTCTTATGCTGATAAGAGTTATTAATTTTATGGCTTCCTATCTTATACATAATTATACAGAATTATCCTAGGTGGCTCACAACAACATGCAATAAAACCCAAAAAATAATCCACAAAAGCCTTATTCAAAAACATAATTATAGTGCACAATAAGGACAGGCTTACATCACTTAATTGATGGCTAAGTGAATCTAGAAAATTCTCATAGTTACCAGTAGAAAAATCAGTACAATCCCAATTCAGTTTAGGTATTTGTAATGCGGAACATTTTCTTCACATCAAACGTTTTTGTGTATACATGACTTGCTATTTATTTTTATCTTCTGGTATTTCAGACTATTAATCAGAAATCATACTACTTTTAAATTCTAAAATATCACTGTATTCGTATTGATTATATTTAGAGATTTATGAACATCTTTTGTTGAAACTAGACCTCAACTCATGATCATAGTGGAAACCATCAAATACAATTGAAATGCTAGCTGTTAAGTGAAGCACTGTAACTGCCTCACCTATGTACCTCCATCCCTGCTGTTTCCAATATGGTCATTAAACTAACTCATGGATTGTTAAGTGGACCACAGCGTGGTCACAGGAGCCCTGGGAAAAGGTTTTGGGAAGGCCCTAGAAGGCCTAGCGCAGGTCCTGCACTGGGCCTTCCCCACCCCAAGGCACTCCATTTTTCATTCCTTGGGTCTGCTTCCCATCCCACTGGCCCCACACTCTCTT
>WNWU01000007.1:14010991-14113599 GCA_012654045.1 Ptyas mucosa | reverse complement strand
TAGAAGCAGTAGCCATTTTCTGGTGGCCACTTCCAGGATCACACTGTGTGGCCCAGGAACGGAGCAGCATGCCCCCCCCTTCCCTAATCCAGGCTCCAGAGACCTTTGAAAGATGAAGAGGAGAGTGTGGGGCCTGGTGGAGTGGAAAGTAGGCCCAAGCCTTATGGAGACCCATGAGGGGAATGGGGGAGATAGGCAGGGAGGTGCTGCAAAATACCAGCAGTCTGTCATAAAGGCGAACAACAGCAGGAGTACTGCAGCAGCCATAACTGGTCACAAATAATTTTTGAGGAGTCCATCATAACTTATTATGATGCTAAGTGACTGGTCTTAAGTGGAGGAACTGTTAAAACAATTACAATAATAAACAATATACAACAATAATAAATAACCCATCAGTATTCATTTAGTTAAGGAAATAATTTACCTGCCACCTGAGTTTGAAATGTCTGAAGCCAAGCGGTGTAAACTAACCCATGTCCAAAAAAATGTGAAACCATCTGAAATTGCCAGGTCAGCAGATAACTCTGCTAATTCCACATTACATCTTCTAAAAGCCAGGTGGCACACAATATGTTGTTGATTTGTAGAATCTGGTCTCATCCTCGATGTCTATACATATAGTGTATATGACATAAATCCTTTAACTCAAGCTGTAGCTTCCTAGAAATCCGGCAGCAAACTTGTACTATATGAAATTAGTCATCCATTAATTCATTGAAAATTGCACATGAGCCTATCTAAGGCTATAACTCTTTTCCTGTAAACTACTCACTAAATTTTTAAATATAGCTTTGTTTTAAAGTAATTTTAAAATATTTTGATACATTATAAAAATATGCTTTTGTTTAAAAAAGCACTATAGTTATCCATTTAGCATGAGATCAAGTAATCCTCTAACATTACTGGAGAAAATCTTTGAATTCTCTTAGAGTTGCTTTTATGCAGGAGCAAATGCATTTTTTTAGCAAGTGTTAATAAAAAGTCTCTGGAAATTGTGGCTGAGTGAATTCAGGATATTAAGCATTATTAGTGCTTTGTGTGTTCTGTGGCTGATGCAGACAAGACCTGCTAATCGTTATCTCCTCATACAGCAATTGTAGCTCATTTATTAATAAATGAGATCACCAGTCACAACCTCTAGCCAATTCCACCGAAAATGATAGGTGTCGAGGACGTCCAAAACAACCCGGAGTGTATCTGATTGGGTAAGGCTGAGACTTAGGAAATAGTACATCTTCTCCACTGGAGAAAGGACACTGAAACTCCGCCTCGAAAATCCTTCTCCAAATAAGCAACTACAGTATGCACCGTCTGCTTTATGCTGCAGGGCGGGACCCTAGAAGCGTATTTATAGTAATGATGATAAACTAAAAGCATTCGAGGTATACGAGCTCAGCCCGCAGCAACGTCAGAGTCCATCAAAGCACGCCTACATTTCAGCAACTCCAACCACCCGCCAAACTCTAAATCGACAGCGACTGAAAAGCGAAGGGTTTTGTGAATATAAGCAGGGGGCGGGGCGGGGCGGGGAGGGGGGGAGGACGGACGCAGGCGCGTTTTTCTGCTTCATGATTTCTCCCGCCCTCTCCAGCGAAGCTTTCCATAAGGTGGAATTCAACCGTTGGGTAGCCGCGTGCACCTGTTTTTTATTCGTTTCTGCTGGGCGCGAGCTAGTATGGGTGACGTGTCTTTAATCGCAACCAATCGGAGCGAGGAATGAAAAAACACAGACGGTGCCCCGCCTCCGCCTTTCCCCCTCCTCCCCGACTGGGGCGGAGCGGTTCCTTTCAGGCAGGCGCTGGCTGGGCAGTGATGGCGGACGATGGGATTGGGAAGCTAAGGACGGAACAAGGCGACGGCGACATCGGCGGCGCTCCGCCGGAGACGGCGGCTGCCTCGTCCGGAAGCTGGCTGTGGGGAAGCTGGTTCGACATGCTATTTATCTTGACGCTGGTGATCGTGACGCTTTTGGCCTATCAGGTCTACAAGCGCTGGGGCAAAAGGATCGGAGCGGGGGGCGCGGCGCAACAAAGTCAGGCCCACTCCTTGCCCCGCATGAAGCGGCGGGACTTCACTCTGGAGCAGCTGCGCGAGTACGACGGCGCGCGGTTGCCGCGCATCCTTCTGGCCGTCAACGGCAAAGTCTTCGATGTAACCAAAGGCAGCAAGTTCTACGGGCCCGGTGAGGGGAGAAAAGAGGCTTGTCGCTTTTCTTCCTGACTCAACGCAGTTTGGGGGCATAAGGGGTCTTGGAGTATCGCTGTGGTTAGAAAGGCCTTTTGGGGAGAGAAGGTTGGATGGTCTTTTCAACTACCGGTAGTTCCCACATTAAGCCAATCTGTGGTTAACCGAACCCAGGATTTACTATATTGTTTGGGTTCACTTAATTCATTACCAATTTCAGGCTAATGTCTTCTGTGAGCTCAATAATAGCAGATACTTATTAGATTTTTAAAAAAGCATCTTTTTGGATAAAAGAGGTACCGACATTCTTTTAAGCCTTCGGTATGAATAGATGGAAACAGATGTTCTTTCAGACAGAAGTCTGCATCTGGTCAAAGTTCTGGGTTGTGTTGTCATTTCTTTTAAGGCTGCCTTGTCATCTTAATTGAAGATATTTCAACAGTTGGAATTGAATATAGGCCATAGTCCAGTTTATTACATTGTGTTGAATATGAGTAGGCAGTTTTGATCTTATCATAGTTTTTTTTTAGTAATAGCTACCCATAGTTACCTTGAAAAAAATCCCTAGCTTTCAATTAAAATGAACTGAATGTATTTTTAAGTTAGTGTGGAATTGTGATATTTTGCATTGCAATTTGTAAGAAATATGAAAATCAATCTCTTGTGCAGATTTCAATGAACTTGATAGTTTAAATCTATTTTATTGTGAATGAATAGTACAGAGTTGTAATAAAAATTGCAGATATGTGTAAAGAAGCATGTAGTGTATCATAAAAGAAAACATGGCATAAATCAAGGCATTTCTAATTTAGGTAAGCATTGTAGTTGTAAATAAAATAAGTAGGTTCAACAAATTCTACTGCTGTTTTTAAATACTTAGGATCATAAAGAACTTAATTATGTTATTTTAAAAACTATCATATTTTATATAGCATGCATAAGGACACCATTGAAATTCCTATATTGTTAAATAATGAAAAGTGAGTTGTAGTGGCTGCTATATTTAAAAAAACTTTTGTGAAAAAAAATTCTGAATGCTGTTTAAAAATTGGTGGCCTCTAATAGCTATTTGTTTATATTGTAAATAAAGTTTGAAAGGCAGCAAAGTAGTTGAGACATCAGTTTAACCTATCAGCATTATTGTAGCTTATGTGTAACTTGTACTACAGGATTCAAGTAGCTAACATACTTGGACCATTAGATCTTGCTAATCTAGATATTTGAGTTAATTTAGGAGGACGTAATTGAAGCAAATTAATGTATCAAGGTGAATGTTTACACAATACAAACTACACAGTATAGGTTTCTTTGTTTATCAGTATTGTAACTATTGAGTATATAACAATACCTTTACAACTAAATAACTTAATCTAAATAACTTAACTGTAAAATTTCTATACCAATCCTTATAGAGGTTTCCTGCATTTTTGGTCTTGGGCAACTACTTCAGTGTCTTCCCATGTGATGTTTAGAGTCTTTTAAGTCTTCCATGAATGTTCACCGTGTATTTAGGGACAATTCAAAATAATTTGCAGTGCCATGACAAAGGCAATATACCAGCCTGGAAGTGATGAGGATATGAATCATTATTTCAAGGGATCCGTATTAGAAAAAACACTACACATCTGGCACATCAGCCAAACTGGGAAAATACCTTCCTGGCCACAGCTTCCAATTATTGTTTAAGCAGTACCCACAATTCCAGGCTGACTCCCAAGATGCAGGTGGTATCTTTTAGAGGGAATGCAGCAATTCTTAAGAGTCAAAATAATTATTGAGATTAAAACAGCTTGATTACACAGAGATAATTCTATCCTGCATGAAGATGTCTGATCTTGTTTTGGCCATATAAATTCTTACAGCTTTGAAACACCGAGTTAGAACTTCTTTAACATATCTGGCTCAGTTGGAGTTGCAATGTGTAGTAATCAATATATTGATGGTATGTCACGCTACCTGCAGTTGTGTGTAATTAGTGAAAAGCATGGGAAAGAACACTAAGTCTTGTGACATCCCTCAGTGAAGGAGCCAAGGACTTCACCCACTCTTCTTCCAGACATTTGGAACGATCCATTCAGGTAGGAGAAACACCATAAACAGTGCCCATTCCTCATTCCTCATAGAATGTCCAGCAGGATATCATGTCCAATAGGTTCAGGAGTGCACTCTCCCCATCCAAGTCCTAGTAGAGGTTATCAACCAAGACAGCCAAATGTTGGTCCTGTCCCATGGTTGGGTTGAACTTTGAATAGAAAGGGTCTACATACTATGTTTCCTGTAGGATCTTCTGAAGCTGAATTCTCACCACCACCTTTAAAATCTCCCAAAGGAAGAAATTGCATAAAATTGTCCAGTGTGGTTTATTAAATTTATATGTTAACTTGTTAGGCAACTATAGATGGCTATAGGTTTGAAAACTTCAATACAGGAAAATAATAAAGATAATACAAAATGTAAAATATATTGTACTGGGAGCCAAATGCCTCCTATAATTCCAACAAAGTTATATAAGTCCCTGGCCTAACACCTGCGGGAAGAACCAGACTTAGGACTTTCTTAAAGCCTGTTAAATTTGGGCATGGGTGCTGTAAAATAGAAGGCTCATCTGGTGCCAGTATTTAGTAGATGGATTAGATTTTTAAAAAGTCCTTTCAAAAAGGAGTTACACTACTGCCTTTCAAGATTGGCTATACTTTCTTGATTCAAAGAGTTATTTATCTCCTCCCAAATCCAATTTTTCACTTTTCCAACCACCTGAAAAAGCCAGGTAGGCATGGTTTTAGTGAAAAGTTGAATAGCTGCAGAAATCAGATTTGGCCAGAAACAATATGTGGTAATTATCAATAAGAAAAGACTTAAAGAATTATCCCTCCTAAAGAATAACATGCCTGTTGTGATTCAGAATGTACTATAGTAGGCACTTTAGAATGTACCATAAACACAATATCTTTATTTAGTGACTGCCTCTGACAACAATCATTTGCAATTGTGACATTGGTGAAAAAGTAATTTTGCAACAAATGCCTGTATTTGTCTTTGCAGTGTCCCTCTCTGTAATACGCTCACTATTACCATTAGGTAGTATGCATTGTCTTGTGTTGTTGTTTTTTTCTTCTCCTCCTCACAGAGCAGAGACTACCTAAACAAGGTGTATCTTCAGCTACTTTTTTGGGCAGTATATTGTATCCCTAAAAAATACCAACACAAGTTAATAAATTCAGCTCTGTGATCTTAATTAGTAGATTAGAACCTTGGACTGAAGATTGCAGCATGTAACTGACTAGACCCGTGATGGCGAACCTATGGCACGGGTGCCACAGGTGGCATGCGGAGCCATATCGGTGGGCACGCGAGCTCAGCTCCAGCATGTATGTGTGCGCCAGCCAGCTGATTTTCGGGCCTTCTGGGCCCACAAGAAGTCAGGAAGCACACTGTTTCCGGCCTCCAGATAGCCTCTGGGGGGGGGAGGCCATTTTTGTCCTCCCCAGGCTCCTAGAAAGGCTCTGGAGCCTGGGGAGAGCAAAAAACGGGCCTACTGTGCCATCACGTGTCAAAAGCGGGGGGGAGCACGGGGGAGCAGGACGCATAGAATTATGAATGTGGGCACGCGTGTGTGTGACCCCACCACGCTCCCCCCGCTTTTGGCACACAATGACAAAAAGGTTAGCCATCACTGGACTAGACTATAATCAGTTTCAGATTAAAAGCTTCCTTTTGCCTCCTAAATTAATGCTAGGCAAACTGCTGTTGTTAGTGCATTTGTTTCAATGTCTGTTCCCATTGTGTGTTTGGTTACTCTTTAAATTCCTTCCTCTCCAATGAATGTAAATACAGACATTCTCTTGTTAATAATCTCACTGCTGGGGTGAGGATTTTAAAGACCAGGGTGTGGGGAAAAGGGCTGTGAGATTTGCCCCTTTACCTGGCTTCCTTGTGACAAAGTTCCAGAAGCCTTTCCTAGTGCTAGGGCTAATCCTGCTGTTTCAGATCATGTCCTTCTGATGCTGTAAAGCAAAGGAAAGCTGAAATAAAATCCTAAACACAGTTCATTTAATGACTACATTGCTGGTCCCAAATTTGGTTGTTAAATGAGGATTACCTATGCCTATTCAAGGTTATCATTTATCATTGATGGGAAACTACGTGTATTTGTAATGTATTCTGGGGGCTTCAAACAAAACTGTACCATGTCAAAATATAATATGAGTACATCTGTGATCCTTTTTTGGACATGGCATGCATTTAACAATATGCTTTTTGATCTGAGATTGAAATAAATGCTAGAAATGTAAATTCTAAATCACTAAATCCAAGAGCAAAAAAGCATTGGTAAGCACGATGTCATTCATCCCATATTGGATATGGAATGTCTAAATGGGTTCAGTTTCCAGTTCTATTGATTTCAGCTATACAGTGGTACTTTGGTACTTGACTGTTTCAAAACTCATTGAATTTTGCATTTTGATACAAAAATGTCCCAGTACTTGTTCATTTGGTAATCAACCTGCTGTGATAGGAAAAGGGGGACAGCCGCAGAGAACAGACAGGAAGTTGGCCATGCTGGGAAGATTGCTGCAAAAAGAAAAGAGGCAGACAGGAAGCCCTTCCCAATGGAACAAAGGGTCACATGGTAAGTCACGTGATCTGTTTGGTATTTGTTGCACCTCCCGGAACCAATTAACAACAAGTACCAAGGTACCACTGTATTCACATTCATACCTTGAGCTCCTACTAAATTCCTAGGGACTGAAAAATGCTTAGGTGTGGCTGGACTAGAACTCTTCCTGAACTAGCAAAACTAGACAACCCATGATCCCATTGGATTGTTCTTTCAGAGATACTTCCCAAACAGAAAAATCAAATGATTAAGGGCTGGTAAAAAAGCAGTGGGAGCAGGAGTCACTTCTGATTTCCTGCCGGCTTCCCCATTAATTTTGCTTGTAGGAAGCTAGCAGGGTGCATCAGAAATCACAATTGTGACCACAACTTTATGAAAGCAACTGATGTGTAGATCCTTGAAATACCATTACATGGTGTAATGGGTCTTGGTTTTTATATACTTTCTTGTAAGTTAGTGGATTTGAGACCTTGATTCAAAAAAATGTTTTGCTATAAATGCAGTGTTTGGGCTAATTGAAGGAAATAGGAAAAATTTAGTAGCATAGATAGGACAAGAAAAGTTATTAAATGGGGAAAAATAAAATTTCTGAATAGGTATCAGGTTCACTAGATGGGTTTTTTAAATCTTTTGATACATCATATATCAGAATCTGCTTTTGAAATGGAATTGGCTTGTAAACAATCTGAGATACAAATATAGGTGAATGAAGGGGAAAAGGGGGACTAATTTAGTGCTTAAGTTTTCATGTTAGTTTTATTTATATATTTTCTTCAGTAATAGAAATTTATAATTGAGTAATTAGATATATGAGAAGAAAAATAAAGACCTGATTGAGAAATATGTGCAAAAAAAGTAAGCATATCTAGTGTTATATTTGTAAACTATACCAGAAATTCATCAAGAGAGGTTTCCTGTTTACCTATCAGTTTTTCTGTAGATTATTTGGGATTATAGCTAAATTGCATTTGATGCATAAAGATTTTGTTTGTTCTCCTTTTAGCTTAATTATTTCTTACATATGTCAATCAACAAATTTTTTGATGAATCACTGGAAGTACCTACCAATCTAGTATAGTGTAGAGCACGCAACACTGGAATAGGCACATTTGTAATTTTGAGAGTACATGCCATGGATTTAGTTGACAATCAAAAAATCTCTCTAAGAAGGCATGAGAGTAAACAACTGCTTTTACTTTTCAGGATTTCAGGATTTTACTTTCAGTTTTGTCTTTTTCTTGAGAATGTGTCTCCCCATCCCCCAAAGCACCAGATAGCAACACCTATTTTTTATTTTATTTTTTTTAATTTAAGAAGAATGCCTATTAAGAGAGATACTTGAGACAAGTGTTTTACAGCATATCAGGTTCCATTTAATTTTGTTAAATTAAAATTCTAAAAATGTACAGGAAATCTAGTAGATACAGTGGAGCAAAAAAGTATTTAGTCAGCCACCAATTGTGCAAGTTCTCCCACTTAAAAAGATTAGAGAGGCCTGTAATTGACATCATAGGTAGACCTCAACTATGAGAGACAAAATGAGAAAACAAATCTAGACAATCACATTGTCTGATTTGGAAAGAATGTATTTGCAAATTATGGTGGAAAATAAGTATTTGGTAAATATCAAAAGTTCATCTCAATACTTTGTTATATATCCTTTGTTGGCAATGACAGAGGTCAAGCGTTTTCTGTAAGTCTTCACAAGGTTGGCACACACTGTTGCTGGTATGTTGGCCCATTCCTCCATGCAGATCTCCTCTAGAGCAGTGATGTTTTGGGGCTGTCGCTGTGCAACACGGACTTTCAACTCCCTCCAAAGGTTTTCTATGGGGTTGAGAGCTGGTGACTGGCTAGGCCACTCCAGGAGCTTGAAATGCTTCTTACGAAGCCACTCCTTCGTTGCCCGGGCGGTGTGTTTGGGATCATTGTCATCCTGAAAGACCCAGCCATGTTTCATCTTCAATGCCCTTGCTGATGGAAGGAGGTTTGCACTCAAAATCTCACGATACATGGCCCCATTCATTCTTTCCTGTACACGGATCAGTCATCCTGGTCCCTCTGCAGAGAAACAGCCCCAAAGCATGATGTTGCCACCCCCATGCTTCACAGTAGGTATGGTGTTCTTTGGTTGCAACTCAGCATTCTCTCTCCTCCAAACACGACGAGTTGTGTTTCTAGCAAACAGTTCTACTTTGGTTTCATCTGACCATATGACATTCTCCCAATTCTCTTCTGGATCATCCAAATGCTCTCTAGCAAACTTCAGACGGGCCCGGACATATACTGGCTTAAGCAGGGGGACACGTCTGGCACTGCAGGATCTGAGTCCCTGGCGGCGTAGTGTGTTACTGATGGTAGCCTTTGTTACATTGGCCCCAGCTCTCTGCAGGTCATTCACTAGGTCCCCCCATGTGGTTCTGGGATTTTTGCTCACCATTCTTGTGATCATTTTGACCCCACGAGGTGAGATCTTGTGTGGAGCCCCAGATCGAGGGAGAGTATCAGTGGTCTTGTATGTCTTCCATTTTCTAATTATTGCTCCCACAGTTGATTTCTTCACACCAAGCTGCTTGCCTATTGCAGATTCAGTCTTCCCAGCCTGGTGCAGGTCTACAATTTTGTTTCTGATGTCCTTCGACAGCTTTTTGGTCTTCACCATAGTGGAGTTTGGAGTGTGATTGTTTGAGGTTGTGGACAGGTGTCTTTTATACTGATAACACATTCAAACAGGTGCCATTAATACAGGTAATGAGTGGAGGACAGAGGAGCCTTTTAAAGAAGAAGTTACAGGTCTGTGAGAGCCAGAAATCTTGCTTGTTTGTAGGTGAACAAATACTTATTTTCCACCATAATTTGCAAATAAATTCTTTCCAAATCAGACAATGTGATTCTCTGGATTTGTTTTCTCATTTTGTCTCTCATAGTTGAGGTCTTACCTATGATGACAATTACAGGCCTCTCTCATCTTTTTAAGTGGGAGAACTTGCACAATTGGTGGCTGACTAAATACCTTTTTGCCCCACTGTATGATAATGCTATTTGTGAGTCGTAGTATATATTAGCTTAATATTTGTCTTTTAAGTACTGATCTGGCCATATAAAAAACAACTACTGTATTATATTTGCAGAAAGTGCTTAATGTCAGACAATGTGATAATTAACAATCTTCCTTTCATTATAGTCACAAAGTATGCAATGCATTATTGTAAGAATGTTTGAAACTGTAGTTTGGTTTTGATACCTTCAGATTAAGTTATTTATAACAGTAGAGATTTTATATGTTTCTCTTCCTCAGCATTTTAATAGACACATTCTTCTTCCTACTTTTTGTAATATGTGCAGAATTTTTTTAAAAAAGGAAGATTTTTTTTTCCTGGTGTCACATTAGGATTTGCCAAAAAATTACATACTAATTCTAACTTTCTTAAAAATCAACCATGTATTAGTGGCAAGCATGCATGTTTTTCCCAAACCCTCTGTGAACAGTAGAAAAATTAGGAAATAGTGATTATAATGTATACTAAACAGTTAAGGTTCAGTCTGATATGGGAGATAGGTCTAAAGAATAAAATTTTTGAGAAAAGATTGAAGATGCACCTTTAAAATCTCTTTCACTGGTGCCAAAAGAATGAATTAATGGTTCCAAAAGAGGAGGTTGTAAAAAAAAGAGCACACTTCAGAATAGAAGTACAAGGCCTACGAGCTGCACATATAACACCATTCATGTTATGGTCTTCAGAAAATTTCTGGATTATACAGACACTTCGTTTTTTTCAACTGCAGTAAGGGTCAGAATAACTATATCAAGTGTCTCTGTGTTAATGCATTTATCTTGTTCCTTGAAGTGTCATGAGATGGCAACTCTGAAAATTCCATTATTGTATTGGTTTGCTGGCCATACTTTATAAATTCCCTCAGAAGCCAATTTTTTAAAATGAAAATTTAGAATCATCTGAAGAAAATTAACTATCTTTGTTATAGGTTGCTATTTCTTTCGTAAGTGGAATTGTAAGGGGAGTGAATTTTTCAAAGTTAGTTTTTTGAAGAGTTTATTATTACCATCGTGCCTGTCTTTCTTAAATCTAAACTTGTTTTTACTTAGTGTTCTAAAATACAACATGGATAGCATTCCCTTCAAAATCTTGTGAACTTTGCCATGACAATTTCAAGGCCAAGAATTATGTTTCTTTTTGCAATGACATGTGCAGATTTCAATTGGATATTAAAACCTAGGGGATTTTAGCTTTATAAAGGCTAAATTTATTGGGCCAATATATTCTGATACTTTTATTGAAAAATGGTTTACATTCTTATGTTTTGTCAATACATTCCAAAACTTGTTAAATTATAAATCCTTATGAGTTATTATAATCAGATGTTTGATCTTCTAGAGCTTTACATCAGAATAATAAATCATCTATCACTGAAAATAACATAATTGGAGACTATTAAATTCATTGCAAAGAGACATATGGTTCAACCAAAGGTAGTTTTTTTTCTCAGTTCCATTGATGATAATAGGAAAGAGAATCCTTCACATCGACTGAGCTGAAAGAGCTATTTTAAGAAATTTATATTTTTTTCTGATTATCATTTAATATACCTTAGAATTCATTTTTTTTACAATAAACTAATCACTTGGGAAGTTTCTCATGTTCCTTTTAATTTTTGTGAGTTTGTTTAAGATGAGGTCCCAAATGTTGAGGGTTAGGGTTAGGTTTGAGGAGAGTGCAAAATCTAGATTTCATCTTGGGGAAAGATTTATTTTATGAATACTCAACTTCTAAGATTCTGTGATGCAAAGTTTTTTTTTTAAAAAAATCACAGTGACAGGTTTGTATGAATTTCGGCATGCTTCATTCCCTTCTGATGCTAATGGATGGTGGGGGTCTTTTTTGTGTGTGTTTATTTCAAAAGCAAAGAGAGTATGGGTAATCTGGCAGTTTGGGAGATTTCTCCTTCACCTGGGATTATTTTCTTAATGAGGAGCTTTGTAGTTATAGGAAGGGGTTTTTCAGGGGAAAAAGAAAAACTTCTTAGCTCAGCAATATTGAACTAAATTGGGCCAATTTAAGATTACTATTTACCTACAATTAAAGAAATAGGGTATTGTTATATTACCTACCTTTTCTACAGTAGTGTAAAATTTTGGGCATTGATGTCTAACCATCCTACTGTAATGGGTTCTATAAGGAATTTGCCCTAAACCATAAAAAATTTAGCAGTTTCAGAAAATGGCAATATAATAAACAATTTGAATAAATGCATTTGCTCTTTTAGATTATAGCAGGGCTTTCAAACTTTGCAGTATGGTGGATACCTTAAAATGTATGTATTACCACCTTCATGAATAAAACTATATACATGTAAAGTACTAAATAAGCAAAATAAATAAATTTGATCTGCCAGGCAGATGGTTGTTGTAGATGCCTATACCCACAGATTTAACCAACTTTCAAAATGTGCTTCAGTTTTGATCAATTACTGTTTTGGTGCTTAGGTTTTTTAATCATTTTTAAAAATTGTGCTTCCATGGATGTTTGAAAACCTCTAGAATAGATTATCAACTTCAGATGAAATAGTCTACAATAATATTATTATGGCTTTTAGCAAGGCAATAACAACTTTTGCTAGATGATTAGAAAGCAAGAACCAAATATACATCTTGAGTTTTTAAAAAATGACATGTTCATGTTGCAGGGATAAGAGCCTCCCCCCCCCCCCCCCCCCAGAAATTTGAATTCTTTGTCAGAATGAAGTTTAATAAAATGTGGGAATGAAATATGTAAAACTAAAGCTAACATTGCTGTGTTGTGTTCTTAAAAAATATTACTATAGTACTTGGTCATAATACAAAAACTATGCCAGAGGGGAAAAAAATACCCAGTTATACCTCAAGATACGAATTTCTCTGAAGTCCTAGTATTTAATATGGGCAAATGTTTCAGAGATTCATTTTTCAAAACTTGGTTATGTATTGCAAATATATATTTACAGGTTGGATATGGTTCTACTTTCTGTACATGAGTGAACTTATAATTCCCGAAGCAATTGCTCGATAAGATTATCTCAAACTTTTTGCTTGTGTAAAATCATTGGGAATTGCAAGAGATTTCTTATTTGCCTTACCAACTGAGAGCATCCATTGAAAAGTTTTATGATCTCTATGTACAACGTTGAGCATCTTACACCTGGGGTCTGTATCTTAATTTAATATTTGTCCAAAGTTATGGGGTTTTTTTAAGATGAAGAGTTAAATGTTAGCTCCCTTATTGTTAGATAAATCCTAACATCATTTGTTCTATAATTGTTTAGCACACAATTACCATTAAATTTGCAGAAACACCTCTTCATTATAAAACAAACTTTGTACAATATTAGAAACAAGTGGTTTTGGAAATTTGCATTTCACATTTTAGCACAAATAATTTGTGTGCATCTGTATATACACCCAAACACACAATGATCCAATTTGGTTCGGTGATTAAGGAACTAGTTTAGAAATTGTGGGATCATTTTAGTTGTGAAGCCAATAGGGTCACCTTCTGCAAGTCACCCTCTACCAGCCTAAGGAAAAGGCAATGGCAAACCATTTTCAAAAACTTGCCAGGAAAACTGCAGAGATTAGTCCAAAGAGTGATCACTGTCCTGAAGCTGCAAATAAATATACATTTATACATGCATATATTATTTAGTCAGCCTAGTATCCAAAGGCGTTCCATACTACTGAAATACTAAAATCCAGTGATACATTAATAATTCGATGTAGCCTGTTTAATATAAGTACATAATAGAGGTAGTCCTTGATTTACAACCACATTTGAGCCCAAAATTTCCATTGCTAAATGAGACAATCCCTTAAGTGAGTTGTACCCCATTTTATGACTTTTATTGCTACAGTTGTTAGTGAATCATTGCAGTTAAGTTAGTAAAACAGTTAAGTGAATCTGGCTTCTCCACTGACTTGACTTGTCAGAAACTCACAAAAGATAATCGCATGACAACATGACACTGCAACTGTTATAAATATGAGCCAGTTGCCAAGTATCCAAATATTGATCATGTGACCAGAGATGTGCTGGAACAGTTGTAAATGTGAAAAACAGTCATAAGTCACTTTTGTCAGTGCTGTTGTAACTGAATGGTCACGAAATGAAGGATTATAAATTGAAGACCTACCTGTAAACACAGTTTGTGCAATAAAAACATAAAGCTTGTTTCTAATGTGAAATTCTTTGTATTATTTTTAATAGGCAGTTACAGATTCCATATTATATAACCTTCAAATTACAGATAAACTATTTCCAAAGATAATTTGATAAATATTGGTTAGACTGCTAAGTTCCATTAGTTTCTTTAAAAACAATTTTTCAAGGAACATGAGCCCGCTTTTGAATTTTGTACCTAAATGAAAATGTTCTATGCCTTCATATACTTTTCAACATCCTTTAGTACAGTTTAGGTGCAAAATCTGTGTAGGATATTGCTTTATATAATCAGTGTAGTAATTCTACTTTGTTCGTATGGATACTCTGTTATTTTGACAGTTTTGTAGAGGAAGGATTATGTTTGTTGGGCATAATACTTAAATGGTATTAGATCCAGGTAAAATAGAATAATTTTATATTTAGAAGTCTGAAATAGAAATGTATAGCTGACAGCATCTCAGTTGATTGCAATAAATGATTTTTGTTTAGCATTTGTCAATCTTAAAATATTTTCTGGAATTAAAAGAAAGTAGGTAATCGAAAGTGAGTATTCAAGTACGTTATATTTTAGATGTAATGGATTGATAGTTCAAATTTAATTATTTTAAAGAAAGCTTTAGTCATTAGGTACAGACAAGAACGAACAGTATACCATTAAATACATGTAGTCTTATAAATGTATTTTTTCTGTTTTCAGAAGGTCCTTATGGAATATTTGCTGGCAGAGATGCCTCGAGAGGACTAGCAACTTTCTGTCTAGATAAAGATGCACTCAGAGATGAATATGATGATTTATCGGACTTAAATGCTGTGCAAATGGAAAGTGTTAGGGAATGGGAAATGCAATTTAAAGGTAATTATTTTAATTGAAAGATTTCTTTCCATCAAATGGAAAACAAACCGTTGAAATACAGCTCAATATTTTTCAAATAGCATCACATCTTGCTACAATAGTGATGATTTCTCTTTTACAGTAGAATAGTTCAAGAATGTATGTGTGTATATATATATACACATACATATACATACATACATACATACATACATACATACACACACACACACACACATATGGCAACTTTACTAGATTTCTATTATCTGGTACCAAAAAAGCCCAAAACCCAACATCAAGAGATGAAATGGGATGTAGAATTATATAATCTCCCCATAACTTCTGGAGGTGCAAGTAAGACAGGGTTTTTTTGTTGTCATTTTTTTACTGGTAGGAGTTTTCCCCATCATTCTCATGATGGAGGTTTCTACAGTTGGGCTCAAAAGTAATTTTTTGAGAATGATACTAGAGAAGTGGGACATGTCCTATATTTTCCATTCCATTCCATTCCATTACCTTACATTACAGAGATGTGCTTTAAAAGCTTTCAGAGATAGCAGTATGTTCTTATCCTTATCTGAGTCAATTAACTCAGAAGTCTGTGCAATCTCAATTTATTCCTTAAAGAGAAGCTGGAAGCTTCTGTACCCTCTGAGTTAATATGAGCTCACTAGCTCATCTAAATCCCTGTATTGCATCTTGTGTGGAATTACTAAAGGAGAGCAGAGCATGTAATATTTTCTTTACAGTGACAAAAGCTATGATGGTCAAATGTCTTTGGAACATAGTGCCTTTTCATTTTAAAAGTGACGCATTACTTCAAGAAAATAGACTGAAATAAGACAGCCATGAAATATATACATTTATGATGGCTTTGTAACAACAAATGTAATAAGTAGGATGATATCAACTGATATTTTAAATATATGTATTATAATATTCTTTATTTCTTTTCCAGAAAAATATGACTATGTAGGTAGACTCCTAAAGCCAGGAGAGGAACCATCAGAATATACAGATGAAGAAGATACCAAGGATCACACTAAACAAGAATGAACTTTGTAAATCACCAAAGTCAGGGGCCTTTGGAACTGTAATCTTTTATTCCCCATCAAAGAATGCCCTACAACTTGGGTACACTTCATCTACTACAGAAAATGATTTGTTTTATATATGATCCTTTCCTGATGAAGATTTGATTTGATTAGTAGGCATTCTTTGTGCTGCCAAACATTTATTTTTCCTTTATTCCTGGTTTTTTTTTTTTTTTTTTGCAATTTATCTGTGTCTGGAAAGGCTTCATTAATGGGGGCCAGGGATATAAAATGCAAAGAAAGCAATTTCTTGCAGCATGTTGAAGCCTTTGAACAGTTTGTTATTTACGGGCTTACGTGTTTCATGTGTAATTTCTACTTTTTGAGCTCTAAATGGAATACGTAGTTCTTTTAAGGAATCCATAGTTAACATAGCGGCTGAAACATAATAAATGGGACTACTCAGACAGAAAACTACATCAGAGCTCTGCAGATTATATAGTTTCAAATAAAATTCTCCTAAACGATAGAAGAGAATTTATTTGCAGACATTATCATCTGAAATCTGCCTTCTATGCTTCTCTTTCCCCTGAATCAAAACAAAATATTTGTGCCTTATTTCACTTAGACTTGAATTGTTTTAGAGGAAAACCCAAAATATAACATGCGTTATTAAAAGCAGCATTGAAGATTGGCTAGAACAGTCAGTTTACTGGAACAGTTGATGTCATTCTGTATATAGAATATAAAGAAATACACAGTGTTATAGATATATATAGATATATATATATATATAAATAATGTGTGTGTGCGTCTATATACATACACATGCAAACTTTAAAGAATATAATGGCCAAATGCATTCTCCCTTTGCTTTTTACATAAGCTCAATTAGTACTTTTTCCATCCCCAGGGAGCTCCTTAAAGGTGAGGAGCCTAACCTCATATCATTGTGAAATGAGGGTATGCATGGATGTGGGTGCTTGAGTGCAAAAAGTGGGAGGATGGTTCCTACAGATATTGTAAATATGAATACAATTTTAATAAAGCATGTAAAATACCAAATGTGCTGTCAGACTTTATGTAGATGCTGAAAAGCTAGTATTGGTGGCTAGGACTTTGTGTTTCAGGACAAAAAGAAAACGACTTAATATTTTTGCACTGTATTAAATATACCATTGGCCAGATATTTTTAATAATTTCATCATTAATTGTAATACATAAAATGCAAGTTTCAGTGAATAAATACAGTGGCATATATCGTCATAGAACATATATCTGGAAATGCTTTGTTGAATATGTCATTCTCCTTTCCTAGCCTATTAACTGCATCACTTCTTTATTTTTTGATATAGCAAGTACTTTCTGAAATGGAACTTAAATTTTCTTCCAGGTTTTGCAAACTAGTCAGAACACTAACACAGTTGTGGCATCCAAGATTAAAAAGAAAAAGCATATAATAAAACATCAATGAGTCTGGCAAGAGGGAAATGTGATCTTCAGTATATCTGTTAGAGTATTTTCCACAAAAATGTGTGAAAAGTATCTGGTCCCAAATGACCAAATAGCTCTGGCCTTTGCTCAGGTTGGATTGTAAATGGTGATAATTGATAGTATCTATAGAAAAACACTGTTCCCCCTTTTTTTGATGTGAACTTTTGTTGCATTTATTTTTAATGTCTAAGCCTCCATTGATGAGCCAGTTCACTCCAAAATTTTATTCTATAATTGAAATTATGCGGTCTGTTTTGAGAAATGAACAATTTGTGTTCTTTTATAAAAAAATAAAGTGTTCTGTAGATATATTGTTAGTGTGTTGTACTTCTCATTTCCTTATAGAGAAACTATTGTAAGGAAATCTTGGTCTCATTTGAGGTAGACATTGTCAGTATTTTTTTCTATTAATGATTTTTGAGATTGTTTTGTAATTGTTCATGCTGTTTCACCCATTTTAATGTGTGCATTTGTGCATACAAATAAGCAAGAAGAATATTGTGCTTTTAAAATGTATTGACAGTAATTCTGTTAGCCTTCGCTTTGCTTAGCATCTCTGAAGACCCTCAAGGCTCCAGCCATTATGCATATTTCTTCACATATGTCACATCACCACATAATGCAACATCAAGCTAATGAAAAAACCAAGATGATCATCCCAGAAATAAAAACGCCCACAGCCCATCTTAAAGACTGAGGAAAAAGCCAGGTTTCCAGGATTTATTTATATAGAATAGGGTAAGGAACATTCAAATTTCCAAAGCAATGCTGTGACAGAAAAGACATGCATGTACCTCTAGGGTCTTGGCTATATTGTTCAAAAGATGGGACGCAGAACATGCCAAGTGAAATCTTACAGGGTGGGTAGAGACAGCAAAACATGGTTTATACCATATGCTATAAGAACTGGGTTTGTAGGTAATAACCAGCACTTTGAATTACACCTGTAATCCTAACCAGTGTGGTTTACAAAGTAGAATAGTGCAGACGTTTCACTACTAAATTTAGCAAACAATTTTATCAGTTTGTTTCATGCTGCCTATATAAAGTTCATACCAGCTCTGAAGCCCTTCCCAGTTTTAGTGCTATTTGGGTGGAATGCTATATGACCATAATCTGGCATGAATATAACTGCTGTCATTGCTACTTCTTGATCAGCTTAATTTTCCAATTGGTCTTCATGGACAGCCCCACATAGAGCACATTATAATAGCACCTTTCTAAGATAACTAAGGCATGGATGAGCATGAGAAAGGTTCAGGAATGAGTGCAACTGACAGGTAAGGTAAATTGAGCAAAGACCTTCCTAGCTACAGCTGCCATTTGAGCAGATGCTAAAGACTTCCACATTACATAGCAGTATAATGCAACATTCACAACGAGAGATGGAAAAATGTGTCCAGAATGGCTGGGGAATTTTTCCAAGGGGCCACATGAGAAATGGACTGTTGTGGAGGGATGCTGCCACTCTACTCCCACTGCTGATGCTGCACTGCAGTCTTGCCCTCCACCGCTGCCCTGCCCCTTGTGCCGCCACAGATACTCCGCCCCAGGGGCCAGATTAAGACCACCTGCAGGCCAATGTGGCCTGTGGGCCATAACATGTCCAGGTCTGATCCAGAAGGTCCATGCATCCCAGCCATGATTACTAATTTATATGATCCTTGCACCCCAATTTCTTCAAAAACTGCCGAGTTTATGTGCTGCCTTTTAAAGAAAAAAGGTCTAAACAAATGGTTGTATATTTTTACAAAAAATCTTGAGTATGATTTATTATAGTTTGTGTGTTGCTTCAATCCTGGAAACTGAGTGGTTCAAGGATTATCAGATGTGTTGATTATCATGAGCAAAAATATTTGAATTAAATAGTTTTGTTGTTGTTAATTGCGAAGTCATGTCCGACCCCATGGACAACACTCCTCCAGGCCTTCCTGTCCTCTACCATCCTTGAGTCCATTTAAGCTCATGCCTACTGCTTCAGTGACTCCATCCAGCCACCTTATGCTCTGTCGTCCCATTCTTCTTTTGCCCTCAATCTTTCCCAGCATTAGGCTCTTCTCCAGTGAGTCCTTCCTTCTCATTAGGTGGTCTAATGAGTTTTCTTACAATCACTAAAAAAACAGTTTACTTCTTTCTTTAAGGCAGTTCTTTTGTATAATTCTACAGTTTTCAACAGTAAATCCAAATGATTTAAGAATCTAGCTATTCCAATTTCCTAGGACAAATGGCATCACAAATAGATTTTTCAGGAGACACCACAGTCACTTCCAATAGAAGTTGACAAGAAGCATTTCTAGAATTTGCCTATGTGCAATTTTTCTATGAAAAATTACCTAGCTACTGTTCATTTTATGAAACCCTTGCCTATCAAAAGGTATGAGGAAACCTAGGCCATTTGTTTAGGTACAACTGCCAAATGATTATTTTCAGCAACAAAAAATCCAGATACTTCTATGATCTTTTATTGCTAATCTTTTTTTATGGGATAAATGTTTAGTTTATGTATTTGGAACAAATTGTATTTAAGCATATACCTAATGTTCAGGGATATTAACTGAATATCTGTCACATGAACATTTTGCTAGAAAATTTGAGCACTTTAACCCTTTCTACCCAATATAGAAATAAAAACTGATTTCAAATAATGTTGCCTCTGATGAGCCCATTAAATGGGTAGAGGCAATCATTTTTAACCAGATGTGGGGTTTTTTCTTGAGGGATTGTTTTTCTTTTTGTGACCAAGGGATTGTAAGGGAAATTACTGGTAACATGCTACTAGAGTGGGTGGGGGCAAATATTTTCAGTCAGATTTTTTTTGTGATTTGGGGGATGAGCTAAACTGCAAAATCAGTTTAGTCCTCCATGTAACTTTTTAATTCCTTTTACAACCTGGAAACTGGGCAGGGGGTATATAGGATCTTTTGAGTTTCAAGTAATGTTAAAATATCCATTTATACCTTAGAATCCCTAACTTGTTCATATCTATAAACTACAGTCTGATCTTACTTGTAGGGGCTTTTTGGGGTCATGGATGCTCAGAGGCTGTTCACATAAATGCCAGTTTAAAAAACAGGGTAAATCCCATTTTTTCCAGGGTTTTTTTTATTGTCAAGCACATAATTGATAAGAAGCTAGGCAGCTGTACAACTATAATCCACTCTAATGTTAGCTAACTAAACTGCCAAAGGGAAGGAAAGAGATCAGGATCATCATCTTGTGATTGTTATATACTTTCTTGCTGAATATGAACAAAATACCGTAATAGATAATGGCAGAAAAAGTTAAAGTAAAACTATTTCTATGTCATATTTTATTAAAAAAGATAATTATGTGTAAAATTGTCTTATACTGGCAGCATTCCATGTATTATATTTCTTCAATATTAGAATTTTAATTTTAATTAGATATATAGAGCAATATATAGCAAAGAGAGAGAAAGTAGTGTCATGGCTATGTGAACTTGAAAGGTAAGGGATTAGAAGTCTATTTAAATATCCCCTGTTTATTGGACTTAATGAGAGCCAATACATTTCTGTTTTTCCCACAAAAGATTAATAGTGACTTGTCTGGACAGGTGAATAGTATTCATAACATTCTGGAACCAAGCTATCTAAAGATTGTCATCCACATAGTTTTCATCTTAGAGAAATATAGTAAAAAAGAGTGTTCTCAATGGTATTCTAATTTTGGAATACCACGCTCTTAACCTTTTATTTCATTTTACACCTTGTAAATTCCATTTGACTTGTTTTGTATTTGTATGCTTTCAGGTAATACAATCTCCCTCTTGGTTATACAGTATTACATTTTTATAAAGCATCACTAGAATTTTGATTCAAAAGTAAGAGAGACATTCTTATATTTTTTTTTAAATCAACAAGATAAATGTTGTAGTCTGGATGTTGGGAAAGACTATCTACATACATCTCTTATGCACAGAGCAACTGTCTGCATATCCAAGCCATAGTGAAGGATACAGCAGAGGGAGGAAAAGTAATTCTAGAACCTTGGTAACATCTGAATACGATAAGAGCTGTGCATTTTCAAAATTTATAATATTCAATGTAAGAATATACTTAGAAAAGTCTCTTCTATCCCATTTCACTCCTGTTATCATTTGGATAACAAAACAGTTTTGTTACTCAGAGTGAAGCTAATATTTGTTATGGCTTTTCATGTGATTCTAAAAATATAATTAAGAACAAAGTTCAACTTCAGAGTTTCATTTCTATAATTGAACTTTTTGGAGAAACATGTATGAACAATCCTGCCAACAGGATATTTAACTGACTTGGACAACGGGCAATTCATCTAGTGCAGTGATGGAAGAATTTAGCCTACAAGATGCTGCTAAACTATCAGTAGTCCTTACCTTGAATCTATAAGAATTATAACTCAAAAACATCTGGAAAGTCATAGGTTCTCTTTCATGATCTTTCATGATTGTGATGATGATAATCAACATCATTTTAATTTATTGCTAGAAACAGTCCTAGGCATTTTAATTCAGAATAGTAAAAAATTATCATATTGAGTTAAACAAAATTGCTTAAGAACACATACAACATCATAGCGAGAAATTTTTTTTTGTATTTTTATAAAATCTGCAAATATACCACAAAGAATGCATACTAAAAGCTAATATTCACACATTTGATTTAAAGAAATGAATGTAAATATAATTCTTTTATATACAGCTTAAATCCAAATTTACAACTGCATCATTTTCATGGAGGAGGTGGCATAGATTGAACAGAGATTTGAGTTGTAGAACTTCAGCAAACTGAAAAGATGCTATATAAAACTGGTATCATGAATTCCTAGTGTCTTCAAAAAATAGAGCAGTTCTTAAATGCTAATTTCCATTAGAAATAGCTGGGAAATCCACTTATTTTCATATTAAATATGCACATATATTCATAATTGTTAAATTCAGAATCTCAAGCAATATTTCAGGAATATATAATGGACTTCATAAAGTTTCCAGCACAGAAATCCAATCTACATGTTGGATCACTTAGGGCATTTCCCAGCAATAAGGCATCAACAATAGTAGGCTTTATTTGTGAAAGTAACCTGAAGACTGCTAAATATATGTTTTGCTGTATCTAATAAAAATGCACCTATTTCTACCACTTTCTTCCATTTTATAGAAGAATGATTTCCATTCCCTTATTTTAAGTATTTAAATCACAATAACTACAATTAGTTATTTCATGGATGCTTCCTGTTAATTTTCACCTCCTGACATAAATAATGTGTATTCAATGAATCATTTACATTTAAAGAAAGTGACACTTTGGCCAATTACAGTACAGTTGGTCTTAGGTAAAACAAGGGATTTTAACCATATTTAAAGTGATTTTGACATTAATTATTTTAGTCTAAGTACATTTTCTTCTAAATCCCTTTTAAATTAAAACTGTGTCAAATATTAAAATATAATTAAATTGTTTAAATAATCTCTCCTAGAAATGCAAGTCACTTACACAATAGAGAAATTAAACAGAAAAATACAAGTATTTCTTCAAACTGGAGGATGATTAGAGACCTATTTGTCTTTTTATCCTTTTTCTCAAACTTATATATATATATATAAAATTTACTTATGACAAGACAGTCATAATTCATCCTCTTTGCAAACTACTTTGCTTAAGTAGAAATAAGAATCGGCATTAAAAAAATCTTTAAAACTAAACAACCTGTTCCTAAATTAAAAACTCCATACTCAACTCAAAACCCTGAAACAAAAGAAACAGAAAGCAAAACAGATTTCAAAACTAGGTGTTGGAAGAGCGTGTGTTAATATTGAAAAAATGCATTTATCAATTTAAATGCATGTATTCTGTATGTCTCTCAAAATTATTTTCTTTTTGGCTTTTATAAGTAGAACTAATGATAGATAACCTGATGGTAAAACATTCCTACACTACAAAAAGAATATAACTTCCTCAAAAAAATATGAGCTGGATTGTAAGGCATTCCAAAGTATTTATGTATATACTATTGGAATGCTGCTGCTGTAAACAGTAACTTGGGATAGCAACACAGAGTAATAGGTATTTCCCAAGGATCTCTCATGATGCTTGAACTCAATATAATTGAACAAAGGGAATTTACTTGGAATTTAATCTTGTCAGAAAGCAGATGCAATTCTTTTTTTTCCTATACATTTGTTTTTAATCAAGCTTTAAAATAGCTTTCCCTGAAGATCCTTGAGCTAAAATACTGGCATTAGGAGTTGATCTTAAGGTTCAAGCTTACTGAAAGTCTACTGCTCAGTTATATCACATCTTGACTTTGTGGCAGTACTATTCTGGTGTATGCTGTTATTCAACTCCTGTACAGTATTTGTAGTGGGAAAATTTATTGGGACCCACGTCTGAGAAACAGCTGTGGAATTACCAGCAAGGATCTTGGAAGCAGTGTTGGATTGATGTCTGCGATGATCACTTTCCTCACCAGGTAAATGCCTTTTTCTCCCAGATTCTTCATTAATTGGAGGCTAAAACAGAGAAGGGCATCTTATTACAATTTACCAGAATGTTCTATAATAATTAAATATATAATCAATATATTATTTTTAAATTCTCAATATTTTGAATATTATATATTTACTAAAAATAGCTGAAGGGTTAGCCTAGTGCCACAATGAGAAATTTAATCTTTGTACATACTAAGTCAGTGATGATTAACCTTTCCTGGACCGAGTGCCCGAACTGTGCACATGCGCAAGTGAATGCGCGCACAACCCTGAACCCCCAAAATGCAATGCACATGCAGTCGCCGCATACGCCCCATGCCCGCGCATGCGTGCACGCCCTGCATGTGCCCTGCCCCGTGCATGCATCTGCCCCCCGCACATGCATGTGCGGCCTCCCTTCATGCACTCCACCCCCTGCACATGCACGGCAGAGACCCGAAGACCAGATGGCCAGCGGGAGGCGTGTGTGCATGTGCGGCGGAGCTGAGCTGGGGTGACAGCTCACGTGCCCACAGAGAGGGCGTTGCATGCCACCTCTGGCACACGTGGTTCACCATCACAGTACTAAGTCATTCTTTGTTCTTGTACAACAGTCTCCATCTGGTATTTCAGCCATGCACATTTGTTCTGGATGGATTATAGATACATCTAATGATGATGTTATTGGCCCTTCTCCTTTTTGCTCTTTTAAACAAATCGTGTTCACGGTTTATTTAAATTAATTTGTTTGAGAGAATGTCAATACTCACATCAACTCTGAAATCTTCCAATCTTTTAAAATTGCATAGGTATTCCTGAAGTTTGGGATCAATAGGTGGAGTTTTAGACTGTGAATACTTCAGATAAGCCCAAAATTTTTCTAGCCCATAAAGTTGGCCTAAAAAAGAACAGATTGGCATATAAAAAATATGAAGCAAGAAGTTTAAACAATATCATGCAAAAAATATAAAAACGCACCAGATTCATAATCTCTTTTTGTTTCTTCTTGGAAATCTTTGAAGATCTCTTGCCTGAACTTCTTTTCCAGCCCATAACTATAAAAACGGAACAAGCATTCCAGGCCATACCTAAAAAACAAGAAATAAATAGATAAGTGGTCTATTTGACTCCATGTGACTTTTTTTCTTGCTTTCTTATAATGTAGACAAGCAGAAAAGCATACAGTTCTTTTTGTTTGTGTTGTTTCATCATCATCATCACTCTAGTCATTGTCTATTCCTTGCAGGATGAAGGCCTCTTCTGCATGTTTCCAACCGATATGGTCTTAAGCTTTCTTTTGCTTCTTGGCCTTTTGGCTAAGATCAAGTGTAGTATCTGCCAAAGGTGCTTCAACAAGTACTGTGTGAAGGGTCTGAATACTTATGCCAATATCGTATTTCAGTTTTTTCTTTTTAATAAATACACAGACATTTCTAAAATTCTGTTTCCACTTTGTCATTATGGAATACTGAGTGTAGATTAATGAGAAAAAAAATTCAACTGCAGCATAACACAATTGACAAAGGTGAAGGTGGTCTGAATACTTTCTGAATGCACTGTATATCCTGCTTAAGCTGTAGACCAACAACAGTTTTTAGTTATTTAAAAGAAAAAAGGCTTATTGAAGGGAAATTAACTTATTCCTCCAAAAAGTACATCTCACAAACTGCCCTTTTAATTCATTCTTAGCTACAATGTAAATACAGGTAACACATTTTATATTGGGGATTTGCACAAATTTTGATAAAGCCCTGAACAAAAGCTAAACACTCATGTAATAAGTTGTTAAGTTTTAGAATAGAGCAAACTTGAAAATAATAAAATTTTTCCAGTTTTGCTAAATAAATCAAACACTACAATCTGCTAAATTCTACTTGTCAAAAGGGACAAAAAAGAATTCAAGGCAGCTATTAGAACAGTGGTCCCCAACCTTTCTGGCTCCACGAACCAGCAGCAGTGGCGGGTGCAGGGGAAGGATGATCTCCCACACATACACAAATGAATCTTTATGCTCTTATTCGCCACTTATGTGACCCAGTTCCCAGAGAAAAAAAAATGGCAGGAATTCTGTATCAGTTCCTGGAAGACGGATTAATTAAAATCAGTTTGTTGGTAGATAATGCCATCATTTCTATGTGCCAAGACATCAGGTGAGCAATAATAACAAGTCAAACAGATCAACTCAAATTTCAAAATGGGGTGGAAAAATGACTGGGATTCTTAGGATCACCTTGGAATCTACTATTGCTCAGAGTCTGAATATATGACTTATAGGGAAATAATCTATAAAATTAGCAGCAAATTAGATTTAAAATGTATGAAATTATGCATATTATGCATGATAATTTAGACATGAAGTATATTAGTAGTAGAGTTCTGAACCCAGGAATTAAAAATTTGAATAATTTGTTGCAAACATTAATTCAGTTACAATAGTAGCAAAAAACAGCTACTGTTACACATTGGGAACTTTATAAAAAATATCAGCCTTAGAATGCCTTTATATAAAAGTATAATTTGAATACATTAGGAATACCATATACCATTCCATCAACCTATTTCTAAAAGTTATAACAGAAAAACAGAGTTGGAAGGGACCTTGGAGGTCTCCTTGCCAACCCCTATTCAACAGGAAACCATACCTTTTTTCAGACAAATCTATAACATTTAAGAAAAATATAATTAGTTATAATAGTTATAGTTATAGAACTAGTGAATTCAAAACAAAATAATATTCAAAAATTAAAAGATTAAAAGAATCTTTGTTTAAAAAACATAAGCAGGAAAAGTAAAATTATAAATGGACTATCTATCTATCTATCTATCGAGAGAGAGAGAGAGAGGGAGAAAACAGCATTGAGCAAGAAGGCAAGACAATAGGAATAATGTTCACATTGATACAAATTTCAAGAAGATTAGACAAAAATATGAATGATATATTTATAAACATTCTCAGTCATAGGAGCTAAACAGAATCATTCATATTGGGAAGCAATACATTTCCAATTTTCCATCATAAACAAGAGATGACTATTTCATTTCCTATATATCCGCTGCCCCCAAATACCTCGGTAATCTCTCTTAAAGAGAGAGAGAAAAACGTTAGCATTTAGTCCAGCTCTTAAGATTGATTAACACAACTAAACCTGAAGAGTCAGAACCAGGAAATGTTTCATTTTGTTATTTTTTGCTCAAAGCAAGACAAATTCTTTAATATGTTTTATACTTTGAGATTCAACTGTATTTTTTTTAAAAAAATGCTAGTTATGAGCAAAATGGAGCAGGGTGGGAGCCAATTGTCTATCAAATTATTTTTATATTCTTTGTGATACCTAACAGCTTGTATCATGTGGAAAATAATTCCTGTTACTTTTCTCTGCTTGAAGAACTATTCTATTTTATAATACTAAAACATCACACCAGTACTACTAATATTGTTGTATATATAATATTGAACTACGTATAATTTTAGAAAACTACAAAAGTTTTAGTATTACCTATAATGTTCTTTTGCATCATCTAGAGCTAGTTGCCTGAATTCTTCATACATTTTCTTATTAAAGTGGTCTCTGAGAAAAAAGGACCAAAAACGAAAGAGTGTATTCATTTCTTGAGACTGGCCAATTCCCAACCGTTTCCTTTCTAGAGACAAGAGGGGGAAAAAAGATAATAGTATGAAGCAACCTGCTTAGAATGACAGTATATTTCCTCTAATTGACAATTTATACTAAAATATATTATAAAGGTAGCAACCTAGCTAATAATTTGAAAATAATTATCTGAATGTTAAAATCATTATCACATTTATCTGTGAGTGTGTTAATTTTTTTTTTTTAATTTGATTTATATGCCGCCCTTCTCCAGAGACTCAGGGCGGCTTACAGTGCGTTAAGCAATAGCCTTCATACTTTTGTATATTTATACAAAGTCAGCTTATTGCCCCCACAATCTGGGTCCTCATTTTACCCACCTTAGAAAGGATGGAAGGCTGAGTCAACCTTGAGCCTGGTGGGATTCGAACTTGCAGTAATTGCAAGCAGCAGATGTTAATAGATGTTAATAACAGGGTGCTTTAAACCACTGTACTACAGGCTCTGTATTCCAACAAGGTCAGTAATTCAAGCTTGTGATTTATTGACCAATGAACTTTTTTTCATTTCATTACCATGTGCTTAAAAAAACCCTCAGTAGTATTGTGAGAGAAATAGAAAAGAGAGCATTAGAATATAGTGAAGAAGCAGATATGAATGTTTATTCATCTAGTGCATTTTACAACATTTTGTTGAAATGAACTTGCTCCAATTTTTGGAAATAATACACCACTATTTAGTTTACATTATTTACTCATACAACACTCTATGAGGAGATGAGTACTTTCTAAATATGTTAAATAAATAAATAAATACATTAAAATAAGTTTTTTCTTCCAATTAAAAATGACAAATAGTAGATTTTTACCATTTAGGCATCTACGGCGGTATTTATGGTACACTTGCTGAGTAAAACCATTTTCCTTCAGAAGTTCATGAGAAGGATGTTGAAATTTAGGAAGTGAATGAGGGGTACATCCGTAACTTCCTGACAGCGGAGCACCTTCTAGTGGTGATGCGTTTGAACTGCTATGTGAAATGAAACAAACAAGTCTCAGATTTTTTCCAAAAATGCCTTTTGTAACGCTATAAAAAACATAATTCAGCAGATTGTTTCAATTTGTAACATTAACATTAGTCATTTCATAAAATATGTTAAATTGAACTTTCAGAATGAGCATACAACTATGTCATGAGTTTATATGAAAGTTTTTTTTTCTTCCATTCCATCGTGTACAGTTCTTGGAGACTGGCTGGACAAGGCCTTGTGGTTTTCTTGGCAAGGTCTTTCACAACTGGTTTGCTATTGTCTCATCAGGGCTAAGGGCTAAGAGAAAGTGACTTGTCTAAGGTCATGGCTTTGTGTCTAAGGCAGGAGTAGAACTCATGGTCTCCCAGTTTCTAGCCTGATGTCTTACCCTCTACACCAGGGGTGTCAAACTCATGGCACTCGGGCTAAATGCGTCACATGCTGGCTATGTCCACCCAGTTTAGCAAATGGAAAAAAGTCATGATACATACACGTGATGACATGACGCCGTGAGTTTGACACCCCTGCTCTACACCAAACTGGCTCTCTATGTGAGCATTTATCTGTGCCAAAAAATGGTAGAACATAGAAAGCCACTATCAGTAATATGGTTACATATTACTGAAGTAAATGCTTGAAACCAGCAAAAGAAGCCAAAAATCATATTCATGTGGCCATGGGATGCTGCAAATGGATGTACATATGAGCTGGTTGCCAAGCTCCCAAAATGAGACAACATGACTGCATCTGTCTCTCTCTCTCTCTCTCTCAGAACTTTGAAAACAGCTTTTAACTTCTGACAGTCACTAAGCATTCCGTCATAAACATTCAATGAAGACTGTAATACTTTTAATATGGGAAAACTTTAGGACAAGAGTCCCCAATCCCCAGACAGTTGGGAACCAGCAAGCACACGAAGCTTCATTTGTGCATAAGCAGGATCTAGACTGCATGCATGAAACCACTGACCCCCGCCGCCTCTGCTACCACCACTGCCCCCAGTCTGTGGACCCAGAAAGGTTGGGGACCATTGCTTTAGGACACAGGTGTCAAACTTGTGGCATCACGTTGCTGTCACATGATGATTCGCAACCTTTTTTCCCTTTGTAGAGCTGGGGTGGGCATGGCTTATGTATGAAGTGTCTGGCCCATGGGCCGCCAGTTTTGACACCCCTGCTTTAGGACAGGCTATCAGTTGCCTGTATTCTATCACAGCACACTTCCCTAGGAAGTATGCTAACTTTTGTGAACATCCAAATCTATTGATTCTAAATATTTCAAAACATTAAGGTTTTAATTATACAATATGTAATCATACAATAAGTACAATGAAAAACAATTCTAAGTAATAAACAAAGTACTTATAGCTCTGTATTTGACTGTGGGCAAGCATTTAATATATTTGCTTTGTTAACTATATTTGTCAAGTAAGAAAAAAGAAAAAAGAACCAAAGCAACCTTATCTGTTTGTACACCTAATCGTGTAAACTTTCACTCTTTTAAGAACACTCCAAATGAAGGATGGAAAGGAAATTTAAAAATGTCACATCTCATTTTTACTAGTTTTATAACTGCCACAGATTCAATTGAGGAAATAACACCCAAAATCTTGAGTATATTTTTGAGTATATGTGGCTTTTAGGAAAGTCACATCTTCCACTTTTTCATATTTTGTCCAAGTAATTAAATTAACTTCATCAGTGATTATAAGAACATGCACAAATTAAGACTATCAATACATAATACATTATTTCTACCTTATGGAAGATGTTCTTGGTCTGTGATCCTTGGAATCCATTACCCAGCCAACATGACTTTCTAATGGAGGGTTGGTACTATGCCGTGTTTTTCTTTTCCTTCGTGTCTGAAATAAAATATAGCATTATATTTCCCTGGTGTGACTGGAGCCACTTTTTTGAAGAATCAGAGTCTAATTAAAATCCAGTTTCATAAAATTTCACTTTACACATCATATGCATTATGAGGTCATAAAGTTGGTTATGGCTGACTACTCAACTACTAGTTTTAACCAATGCATTTCAAAAGAGATTTAACAGCTTTGACCTAGCAAGGAATACAACATGTTTCAAAAACTGCTCTCTGGAGGTAATGGCAATAATTTACTATGATCCAGAAATATATTTTGGTTTTGGTTACCCCAAAATCAATAATTCTTGCTTCTTTAACCACAGGATAGAATCTTGGTGTTTTGTTAGGATCTTGCAGTCTTGGTGTACGAGGTGTTTTAGGTGTTCTGATAGGGTGAACTCCAGGAGATTCAGGAACAGCTGTTGGCAGTGAGCGAGCCATTGTTGTTGGAGGTATTTCCTGGACACCAAACAGTTGACAAGCCAGCTCTTCAGTAACGTCTAATTACAAAGACCATATGATTAATACATGTATAGTATCTTTTTATCTTACTTGCTCTCAATAGCACTGTTTTATTTCACTGGGCCTATTTTTATTTATTCTTCTCTTATTTTGCATATTTCTGTTATCCTTTATGTATTCAACTTTTTTTCCTCGTATATAACATATATCACCAGATATTAAAGTTTAAATTAAATTAAGTTGAGATTAAATTTAAAAAGAACAAAATAGATAATGGAAATTACAAAAACCATACATTTATTACTTCACATTTATGTTCTCTAATTATGTACTACCATGAAATATTCTATGTATCTTCTGAAGTGAAATGCAGCTTGTGAAATTTTATGCCTTTTTATAAAAGTTACAATTGGAAAATATTAGAGTTCTGATTTTTTGCTACCAAGATTAACATAGTTTACCTTTTACACTATCTCAAAATGAAACATTGTTTGGTCTAATAGCAACAGGCTTATAAAAAATTCTAATTCTTTTTAACAGTTCAAAGTAATGAAAACCAAAACAAAGCTAATTGTTTTGTAAGAAATTATGAAATATTCAACCAAGAACCATTCTACACATACGTTCTAAATACATATATACAAAAAGCTCTTGTAATTGAACGGGATAAAAATCAATTAGCAATAGGTCGAACACCATGTTAATATTGGAGAAAAGATTAAATTTTACCCATATTTTATCATACTGAATTGTCATCTTGATAGTGTAACTTGTTTTTGTAATATCAGACATACGTACCTTTTGAAGGACCAGGAGGATCATCCTGATTTGAATCCATTACATATTCAGGAGTAAGACTGTCAAATTCTTCTTTGCTGATGAGATGTAACTTCTTAAAATTTTCAACTTCTTGCTGAAATGTGTAAAACTTTACTATAACAAGAATAATAGCCCACAGGAAAAATGCAAAATAAACAATAGATTTAATGCTAATAATTTAAAGTGTTTTCTACAAAATAAATTTAAAATATGAAATAATCATTCTACCTGGTAACAAAGAACTAAAATACTATGGTGCTCATAATGATTGTTTTCAGTTTTCTCAAATTCATATCCTATGCCCTCAATATAAAATCATTCTCATCAAGTAAATTACTCAAATTGTAGGATTAAGAGAACACTAAGACAAAGACCTGACCCTCTTAATTATTCAAGAAAAAAGTAATAATTCTTGTCTCCCATCTTATCCTCTGAAATAAATATTTGGTTAAACAATATCAATTACTGCTAATGATCTAGTAATATATCATTTACATTACTACTTGAAAAAAAGCTTTACTACGAATATTCAAAGCTATGTTTTAGTTTTCCACTCAGTTTCAAGAGACAATTAATTATATGACTGAGTTTTTATTACTTTGATTTTGAAACAGCTTCCTTCCCAGTCCTTACTTAACGAATAGAATTTGTTAGATTCTTCAAATATATTTTCATCCACTGTGCTAAAGGGTTATGGCAATAACAGCCATATTCATTAAATTAAATTATATTCATTGCTCAAACTCATAATTACCTTCATAGCAATACAATCATTTTCACTTTGCTCCATCCACAAATCCTGTTCATAGTAGTATAATCCATCGTTAATAACTTTGGCAAGTTCTGATGTAATTTTTGCACGTGACACATGGTTGCCAGTTCTATCTCCTCCAGGATGTTTTCTCATATACGGTGGGGTCTGTGTCACAATCAAAATCTTATTTAAATCTTGATCATCAATTTCATAATCTGAATCACTTTCTGACCATTCTGTGAATGTATTCTTTCTGCCTTCTATTTGTTCCATCTCTTCGTCAAACAAAAAATCAAGTTCTTCCTGTTCTTCAGAAGATGGTGGTGGCGGTTGTTGATTTGTCAATTCTTCACGTCCAGACCCAGATTCCTGAAAATGGCATAAAATTGTTTATTAGTCTTGCAAAAATAAAAATATTTACATCTAGAAATAATAGTTCAATTATCAGCAGAAATAGCAATTTTAGCATTCGTGCTTAATAAAATAAAGCTGAACAGAAGCCATACACATTAATGAATTTAACGAATTTAAATATGTCAGTACTGTGGCCAATAGATTCTACATATTATTTTCTTCTTTTCCCAAAACTGCATTAACAAATGATCTGTGTTTGCCATCTTAATATGCATTTTCTTTCCAAGAAGCAAACAGTTGACAGACCTAATCCTAATTGTTGTCCAGAGAAGCAATTAAATACAATTCTTTCTACAGTCTATTCAAAGAAGAATACCAGAAATCAGTTGAACATAAGTGGGTACACATGCATATAATTCATTATGTCATGCTGTGTTGTCAAAACTGATCTTTCTTTGCTACTTTTTCTAATTCCCTTATGCAATGTCTTTTTCTTAAATATGGTATCTCAATCTTTCAATGAGACAACCATAATAAGTTAGATGTATAGACAAAATTTCATGGATATCTTATCTGGGAATCATGTCTAAATATGACCTACTTTCCCTAGACATGTTCTACATTTATAGGACGGATTTAAAAGAAATACAAGCATTAAAATTAACATTTTAAGCATTACCTTTGGCTTAACTAAGGAAGGACGATGTCTTTTTTTAACTTCTATCCAAGGTTCAGAATCCAAATCCGGGAGGCTTGTAGATAATGCTTTGGATATTACTTCAAGATTGCTTGTTTCAATGCTTTTCTTAGTATTTAGACTTCCTATTCTTGGAGAACTTGGTGCAGATTCTAAAATGGAAAAATATTTTCTGTGCTTGGAAAGATCAGCCCATTTTTTGTTATTAATCAACCTATTGCTTAATAAAATTTATAAAATTTTTGCTCTTTCTGGTGATTATAAACAGTGTAAAAATACTGTTTTTTAATGGCACAAATAATGGCACCAAGGATAAAACAAAATGAATATTGAAGTTTTCTCCTAATTTGTATCTAACAGATTCAATCCAAACTGACACACTGAATAAAGTCATGCAGATTATATTGTAGCTCGGAATATGTTTCAAATAGTGTGTTATGGAAACCACTAGCCAAATAAACCAGTACTTAGTATATGACATTTGTTCCAGCTAGCTGCAAAAGACACATGACAATCTTGAACTTTGTACCTCCATCAAACAACCAAGAATATAAACTATATTTTTTTATTTTTTTTTTAAATTCACATTTAAAAAATCCTGTCCATGCTGCTATTCCTCCTTACCCTATAAGGATCTCATAAACTATTAATATCCCATCCTGGGCTATGTGGACAGAGCCAAATATATGCCCTCTTCAATAGCGAGGATGGAGGTGGGAGGTATTATGGACAGAATTGTAGGCATAATTAATTAATTAATTTCAATTCTTAAAATTAATCCCACTTTTGGTACTAGCAATACCCATATTTTGTGTCTTTCCTTCAACATGTTGCAAAAAAACACTAGTGTATCTGTTGAGACTGTGACAATTGTATATTCCTGACTTAAACCAAACATTTTGAAATACAATATGTTGCTATTAAGAACTGCAGCATTAGCTCGTTTGAAAATATTCTTTCTCTCAATTGTCTATTTTTCTAGCACATAAGACAAGCCACCTATTGCATTATTCTCAAGCTATACAACACATTATTTCAAAAACAGTGTATGGTCATCAAGCATCCAGTGTTCAAATATCTATAAAGCACCCTCTTTTCACTATTAAATGATTGGAATCTAATATTTTGTAATTTTAATCTATATGAGATTTTAAACCTCAGATTAAAAGGGTAGGATATAAATCGTATTTTCATAAACAATAGATAAAGCAAGGCAGTACCTTGCAGTACATTAATGATCTTATCTGAAATATGAAGTTAAATAGGGTCAGGCCGAGTAAGAGACCACCAGGAAATCTGAAAACTATAAGTTAAACTTCAAAGTTGAAAAATATCCTCAAATATTGCAATGGCAAACCATTTCATTATTGTTGTCAATACAATGGATGGACGTGCCCTTATAGTCACTGGGAGCAGAATTTGAGTTAAGGTGTTTATCTTATAGAAACGACAGAACAGGGTTCAGCAATTTTTTGTCAGTCAGAAACAGGGACATTTGGGGATTATTATTTTTTTCTGCTAGCCTAGAAAGCTTTGGGAGAATGAAGTCTGGAATAGAAGTGGGAAATTCTGAAAGGCAATCCATTTCAAATTCATCCCTAATAATTCATCCCTGGCCATCTCTCTGATGAACCCCTAATTCTTACAGTACTGTTTAATGTCTACATCTATTTACCCATGTAGTGTACTTGTGGCATTATTATTTATCATTATCTTCTTCACTCCCCCTTTTATTGGTATTATGATGATGATGATGATTCTGTTGTGTTGCATGTACACTGAATGCTTCTGTATTGGAGACAAATTCTTTGTGTGTCAAATCACTCTTGGCCAAAGTTCAGTTCAGTTCAGTTCAGTTCAGTTCAGTTCAGTTCAATTCAATTCAATACTCCTCTCTGAATCTTTGCCTAAGCTGCTGTCATTCTCTGATTCAACTTAATGCAAAACAGATACTATGCAATATTACTGGGAAAACAACTAAGAAATAATATAAGGCAAATATTCAAAATTTTCTAACAATAATATTTTCTGGGTGAGCTCCTGTCCTCATCCCAACTCCTGTCAATCTAGCAGTTTGAAAGCATATGAATGCAAGTAGACAAATAGATATCACTTTGTTGGGAAGGTAACAGCGCTCCGTGATGTCATGCTGGCCACATCACTGGAAATGTCTTCAGATAGCACTGGCTTAATGGCCTTGAAGTGGAGATGAGGACCACCCCCTATAGTTGGCAAAGACTAGCAGAGTAAAATCCACAGGGCTACCTTTACAAAGACGAGGAGACTGAAAACACTGAGATGCCATTATTAAAATGACAAGATGAGATTACTGTTTTGTTGAGACCTTAATGCCCAATACAATTTAGCTTTTCCTACTTGAGCTGTTGCTAAAAACCAACCATCCATCCCACAAGAAGAGTGCTGGGAGGAGTAAGTTTCATACATTAGAATCTAGGAATGCATCATGAAAACAGCATCTCTCTGTTCCTGATCCCTTCTCATTTTAGTTCATCCCTTATGATATTGTTAGGATTTTTTGTTATTCTTTCTGGATGGGTTTGTTTTTTATAGAAGGGGTCGTTTTTTATGATGTGTCTGATTGCTAACTACTCAGCATCTTTAAAAGTGGGTGGCATACAAACAAATGATTAAGTTTATAGTTATGCTCAGAAACTAACATGTGGAAAAAATTGCTGGAGCAATTCCTTTAGTCTGATCTATGAAGAAGAAATCCAGTGTTTTCTTCCTTTTTTGCTATCCTAACTCTGCGCAAAAGCTTATACAATAACTGCCTGAATATCACCAGATACTTAAAAAGGCCTTAAAGGTCATCAATTAAAACTCTGTGGAGACAATGTACAATTTGAAAGTATGTTTATTTTTCTCTTAAAGTCACTGATAATTGAGGAAATTTTGAGGAAAACAGGAAATTTTAATTGTTGTGATTGATATCATGACCTCTTTTATACAGATACTGCCTCTTAAAGATAAAGATAAAAGGCAAGAAAATATAGCTTACAAGTCTAGTTATATTTTCCATTTTCTATTTCTTCAAGAATAGAAGTAGGGAAAAAAATTAATGAAAGTAAAATTGAAAATTGAAGCAGTAATGGCCAATAGTAGTTTATAAATTGCCATTTGCATAAAATGGGGTATCTGGGTCTTTATATATACAGAGCCTTAAAATACAATTTGAAGTAAAAATATCTTACCTGTATGTGAACCAAAAATCTGGCCTGGTATGAACTCTGGACAGTTAATAAGCTGAGAAAAGTCTGTGTGTGGAAGACTACGTGGAGAGGGACCTGGAATTGGCCATTTTTCTGGTTCTATCCTTTTCCTCATCTTCTGATCTACTATTTCTATTTCAGTACTGTCCTTTAAGGCCTGTATTATACAAATAAACATATTAATTAACCTGCATGTAAATAAAATCCAATTATGCTTAACACTAGGACCTTAACTTTGATACATAAAGATTACAAAATACAAGTTACTTTTGTTTTGATAAATATTTACGAAGCCAACAATGACCTTTGCATGATGGTTTGTTTTGTTTTCACTTCTCAAGATGGCCTGATTTTCTAAATTTTGCAAAAAAATGTTAAACAAATTTCCATTTGGAAACAGCTAACTTTCCCCTGAAGATACAAGCAATATTTGATGTATACTTTGGGAAATTCCTTTTTAAATGAAATATGTAATTGTCTCACTCCTGGTTTTTACAGGTAATCTTTGATATTGCCTGTGTATATGAGTTATAACAGCTAGTCCATCCTTCTTTCCAGGTTTTCTACACTAAAATAATACTTGCTAAAAACAGTTAAAATGTTTAGCTTTAGCTTAGCACAAAATGTAAGTTATATGAGTAATATATGAGTTATGACAGCAATTGGGACTGAGATTGCCATCACTAAATTATATGATTGTAAAGCATGTCACATGACTACATTGCTTAGCATAACAATTTAAGGCAGTACTGGTTAAATGGGAAGCCCAAACAACAACTTGGGTGCATGCATGTGAGCACGGGGAGGCCCAGAGAAGAAGTGTATGTGTATGAGTGTGCAGGAAAGAAGCAATTGGGTGCACACATATAAACACAGGAAAATACATAGAAGAATGACTTAGGTGTGGTGTGAGAGCAGAGGGAAGGAGGGATGGGATGGTGCATGGGAAGATCAGAAGAGGGACTTAACTGAGTGACTTGTGATCTTTCCTGCTGGTTTTCCCACTGACTTTGCTTGGGGAAAGTTGGCAGGCAAGGTCATCAATGGTGATCAAGTAACTGTGGAATTTTGCAATCATCATAAGTGGGACTTGGTTGCCAAATGCCTAAATTGCAATCATGTAATTTAGGAGCACTGCAAAGGTTAGAACTTTGAGGACCAGTTGTTATAAGCAGCCCTTGTTCAGCACCATCAACTTTGAATGGATGCTGAATTAGTCAGTAAAAGAGTTACCTGGACAGTGAAAATAATGATAGTCTATAATAAGCAATCAATATATTTTAATAGTATTCAATTTATTTATTTTTTATTTTACCTTATATATTGGACAAGTTAGGCTTGAATTTTCTTTACTTAGGCCAGATTTTATTTTAATTTTTTTAATTTATTTTTAAATTTATATGCCATCCATCTCACTCATAATTTTTATAAAAATATAAAGTGTAAATTCATTGTTTATTACAAAATAATTGTTTTAATCATTAATTCAATCCATCTATTTTAAATGCAAATTGAAATTCCAGAAAGTAGCATCCAAATAAAAAAAATGTTTTGTTTTTTAAAGGTGCAAATGTAATATACATTTGTTACTACTTAGAAATAATGATTTACCTCTAATATTAAGTTTACATTTGTAGTGAGAGCTTGCACACGATGGAAGCTTGCAATCAAAGATATAGGCAAGAATCCTTGCTGGTCCATCTTCCTTCTCAAGAAGAAGTCTCTTTCCAGGTTTTCTACACTAAAATAATACTCGCTAAAAAAAAATTAAAAATGTTTAGGTTAGCACAAATATAAGTTTGGGGAGCCCTTGTCCTCTGAAAGCTGATTAATAGGACTTTCTTCCTTTGATATGGCCTATAGGCTAATCAATAAAGCTAACCAACTAACTAGGACTTTCTTCAGTATTAATTTTTGATATAATTGAGCATTTAGATTTTTATTCTAATTTTATTTGTATATTATTGAATTATAACTATCCATGCATAAATTTTTTTTACAGTTCAAATACAATATAGTAACTAATCATCAAAATCTCTTTAGAAAATCGTCTTATATAATGATAATTTCATAATTACAGTGTCGTAGACATGTGAATTTGTCACACTGTAATACATAAGGTAAAACATACTAAAAAGTTTGTAGCAAGAAGAGTGTCAGGACTCATCTTTCTTAAAAATTCAGTGAAAATGCTTAATGTGAGTAAAAGAACAAACATCAATTTCCAATCAATGCTGATACTGATACATTAAAAAGCTAAGGTTTTCAAAAACAGTTTATTTAAAGTTTGGCTTCCTCACTCCTCTGTAGCACATACATTAAGCAATCTACTTACATTTGGCGTTTAATGTATTCTTTAAGCAATGTTTCATCCACAGAATACATCTGCACTCCTGTCCCATCATCATAATAATACATCATATTAGTGCTAAGATCTGGCTGAAATGGCTGATCAGTCCTTTCACTATACTGTTCTCGGTAGCCACACGAATAGTCATGGTTCACTTCAAAATTAGCAGAAGAAAAAAGTAGATTAAGTACATTGATTCAATATGAGAAAGGAATCACAGAATATCTATAAAGGAATCACAGAATATATCACAGACTTCGCAACTAACAACAACAACAAAATATATTCTTTTTCTGTTACTAAGCGTTAACAATGACATAATGTCATTGTCAACATAATCAATACACACATACATATCCATCTATTCCTCTTATTCTCAGAGGGTAAGGATTAGTGGCCTAGATTCTTTTACTAGTTTCCTTAAATGTGCATGACTCAATTCAGTTTCATGGCTTGGTTTATAGTAGAATAAAGTTTGTATGGCTATTTAACTGGTGGGGAGGGGGGAATCAAGATTTCTGAGCATAGAAAAAGTGAGACATTGAATACTTTTGTATATCAATAATTATTCCTATTTTTGTTTTATTATAATATTTAAATCTGAATCTCTTTACAAAAGAGATCAGGATAGGGGGAATCTCTGGGGGATATCATTTTATACCCAACTCTTCATTCTTAGAAAGTTTTTCATACTATTATTAGTCTAGTATCCAATATGTTTTAATTGATTTACTGTTGATGTGTTCTTGGCTTTTATATCTCTTTCCTCAAATGAAATGTTACAAAGTCTTCTTCAGATTCTGTATCAGAGTCTGAGCAAAAGTATAATGTTACAATGTTAGACATTCTGAAGGAAAAAATAGATTCTTAAGGTGAGATATTAGAGTCAATTCTCTGAAATCACACTTGCAAATTATGAATTTCCTATAATGTCCTATTAAGCAACAGATTATAATTGCTTGTTACATGAGCCAAGCACACTCTGTCTGTTCACAAATGAAAACCCTAAGCCCATTTCAAATTGTTATTTATTATTAGTTTATAAAACTAGTTCATATAATAGGCCATGAGTTGGCATTATGTTATAAGCAACCCATGTAACTATGGCTAGTTTTGCAATTTAGTATGTTCAATACCATTTTTTCTTAATAATTTTCTATTTCCATACTTCGAGGATTTCCTCTTCCACGTCCTCTTCCTCTTCCCCTGCTTCTCCCTCGTCCTCTGTAAAATCCTCTAATGCTGCCACCTTCACTTCTCACACTCGAAACTTCATCATGATCTTCTCGCTTTTCCCGATCCCTTCGCCAGTCTTTTGGAAACAGAAGAATTAAGTTCTGCAGTTACACAACTGAAGTTTCCATAGTCAGACATCAACGACATATGCAAGATAAACCACCAGAATTTTAAGTGACATACTAGTTCTTGCCTCATTGCGTCTGTTGTTGTGAGGCACAAGCTTGCTGGTTTCTGGCTGGGATCTTGAACTGTTCTGAGATCCTGGCCTTTCTTGGTTATCTGGCTTCATATCATCTAAATGAAGTGGTACCCATTTATGCTTATTACCTTCAAATATAAAATATAAAAGTATAATGTTAAGAATATAGATCTAATACAATCATTTCTAAAATATTAGTTGCAATTAAATTCTAATATATACACAAAGAGGAAAACATGTAGCAATATTTTCAAACATTCATATTTACTATACTTGAAACTATAGATAAAATTTAGTTCAAACTAACCTTTTTTCTTTTGATTGTTAATCGGACCCTCATCTTCACTAACATTTTCTCCATGAATATCTGGATTTATCTCCACATTTTCCTTTATTTTATTGGCATTTTTCTTTTCATTTTTTTCTTCTTTCTCTTTTTTTATTGGAGCTTTTTTATTCTGATTACTTACATTTTTACACTGTAACAAAATATTAAAGGATGTAAGAATTCAATTTTAAGCATATTCATATAATTGAGGCCTTTTAAAATTAATCATATATTTTTAAAAAAATCCTATTTTCTTCCATCTTTACTTCTGTCTCTTATTAATCAAATAATCTTAATTCCCTTATTAATCAAATGACCTTATTCCCCTTATTTACCAAAGGTAATTTGCACAAAGTCCCAATTATTATTTCTTCAAATCTGCTTCAGGTATAAACTTTCTATGAGCAGTATTTTAATTTTCTTTGCAGATAAGAGTGGGAACAAGATCCATTTTTTTCTTTACATATCATGATGGGAACAAGATCCAAAGAGACACTTGTAGGGTCTTGCATTTTCTAAACTAATAACTTCTTACCCGTTCATGTTTACTTCTAAAACAGGCGCTTGATCTCTCTTGCTAAGAAAACACTAGTGACCAAGGTCAGCAATAGAGACTAGTTGCAAAATGATTACAGAAAGGTCTAATTTTTTGTAATTTCTCATTGTCCTTGTTAAGCACAGTCGAAGCTTTTTCAGCTATCTTCAAGCATACCAGTTCTTTTATTTTTATTTATTTATTTTAAAAAATTATATAACCACCCCATCTTATAACCAACTCTGGGCGGCTCCTAATTAAAAGTAAATATGACTTTTTATTTCAAATATGCTTTTAAAATAAATACATCATATGGCTAATGACAACAAACTTTACTATAGAGGGGGGGAAAGCTATCAATGTGTAAGTATTACTGTTGCTATTTAAGATTTTAAAAAATAAATAGTACAGTTTTCCACAAAGTGAAAGAACCAAAGGTTCTGTGATTAACTAAAGAAATAAAACTATGAATATTCTAGACAGGGAAGACCACCAATAGAATGTTATGAGCAGCAAAAGGTATATATTCACACTCTCTTCTAGAAGAGTGTAGAACAAACAACTCCTTCTACAATAACATAGAAAACTAAAGCTGTGGTGAATCCTCCCCCCCCCCAATGAACTTACCTCAGAGCTTGCAATTTCACTTGGTGTTGGCCAATTTGTTGCATCATTGAAATAATCTGCCTGCAGCAATAAAAAAACAACTTAATGTTCATACAATATTTATTCAAAAACAAGCAGGAAAGTATTCATAATTGTCAATGTAATCATACTATAGCAACTAGATTACAGATAATATTATTAATAACTGTCTTCACTATTACAGCAGGATGACAAGATGCACAGAGCAAATACAGGTACTCCTCACTCTAACAACCACAATTGGGATTGGCAACTCCATTGCTAAATGGTGAGTCGCTAAATGAGACATTACAGTCCATGACGGATTTACAGCCTCATTCTGCCACAATGGTTAAGCAAATCACCACTGGTCGTTAATTTAGACATCAAATTACCAAAATTTGTGATTTTACTGCTGGCTTCTCATTGACTTTACTTCATGGAAGCCACCTATGAAGCATACAAATGAGAATCGCATGACTGCAGGGCTCTGTAATAGTCATAAACACCCACTGGTTGCTAAACTGCCCTCCCCCCCTCCCAAGATTTTGAAAATGTGACTGCAGAAATGCTGCAATAGTCCTAAGTATAATGATAGCCTTACTGTTTAAGGTTATATATCTTTAAAAACATGTATATCTAAGAAGGAAAAGAGACAATATGGAATTTAAGAACAGAATGGAAGCAATACTTAAAACCTGAAACAGCTTTTGAAAAAGGCATGAATTCACGTATTTTCTACATAGATTTTGGGGGTGGGCAGAATTGAATTAATTTTTCTGAATTTATCAGTACTGCCATAGTAATTTGGAAAACAATGCCATGGTAGATGTGGCAGTCAAGTCCCTTAAAAACATATGCAGTTGTGAATCACAAAAAGTTATATTAAGTAATTACAGCATTTTTATTACTTGACAAGAAAAAAGCTATTAAATCAGAATCAAATACCCTGAAACCAAGTGTAGCCATTCTGAATGGTGTCATTTTGAGTTTTCTGACTGTTCTGAATATAGCTGACGGGGCATTTGTTTTCTATTTTATTTGGTTATATTTTTTTTCAAAATGTTTTCTATATTAAATAATGCAGCATTAGTGACCAGACACAACCTTGTTATTAATTTAGACTGGAAGGAATAAATGATAATGAAGCAGTGTGACTGAACAGTATTTAAGCACACCAGAGAAGAAAAAACAGTTTATCACCTGCTAGTCTGCCTAAAAAAATACTGGGTTTATTCTTGTTGTTTTTCATTGGTTACAACAAATATGTGTTAAGGAGGGGAAAAAAAGATTTAAAACATTGAATGCACACAGCTTCAGGTGAAGGCAGTTTACCTGAGGTAAACCATCAGGAATAAGAACATTTCTTTCTTATTTAAAATAGCCCAGAGGTGATTTATGTATATGGCTTGGACAGTTGTAATTTAACCATAATCATAAAATGGGAATCTATGATTACATTTTGAAGTAGTAAATAAAATAAATTATGAGTACGTTTCTTAAAGCAGAGAGGAAAGAGTTTAAAGGATTAGGATGTCCTCTTCTTTCAGCAGTGGAAATACTAACAGGTACAAACTCTGGAAGTCTTCAGTCAGAAAAAGTCAACCCCACGAACTCTGACAGCACCAAAAAGTTTACTGTCACCAGGAAAGTATAGTTATAAAGAATACTTTCTCACAAGGAATTGACATGGAATATGGAAAGGAAGCACATCTTTTAGGAAAAGAAAAGAAATGAGAACATTCTAAAATTCTAACACAGAAATCAGAATTCACAAGAATAATCTGAATATGAATGTGAAGACGGAGAGTCATACCTGCATTAAAAAAGCAGATAAAGTCAAAAATGCTACTGTTTGCTGCAAAAAATATTTCTAAAATTGCTAAGATTTGTTTTAATCATTTATCGATTGGTATTTTTAGAAAAGTATTACATCCAGGAGTTAGTTTGATTAGAAGTATGTTTAAACAAAATAGAGACTTGTTGGAATAATCTTTGCAGAGTTAGATATATACAGAAAATATGGTACAGGCAGTTAAATTGAAGAAGTCATTCATTATATTAAGTGCTTCTTTACAAGTTTGAAAATGTTTGTTCAAATTATTTTCTTGAAATTGGATCAAACTACATTTGTGTAATTGTTCCCTTGGTACTGACTCTTTCTCCTGCCCTTTAAGAAAATCCTCTGTGCTTCTATAGTCTTTTCTTTTGAACCCCTGAGGTACAAGGGCATTAGTAGAGTACAAGCATACAACAAATCTTAACAAACCAGCCCAAAGGAATTTATACTTTGATTTTTAAATGAACTTTAAAGATTCTGCAGAATACAATAGGCTTTGTATTTAATTTATATTCTAATGCTTAGCTATAATAAAAATACTCACTAATACTAGCCTTTTTCCTAAGCGTAAATCTTGTGTTATACACTTAAGCCATTTTACATTGTTTTGTAATTAAAAACAGTCAACAAAGTGTTTAGGATAGTTATATACATTTTATAATCAAAATCAGAATATAAATATACAAACAACTGAATTAATAATAGAATATTAAACTTAAATTGTATCGATACATGCCTTACTGGGTTTCTTTATCTTCAACTTTCCTGCTTTTATGACTTTAGTAGAACACTGCAGTTCTAAAATAAAGGAAAAGTAGTTAAAGCTTGATTTAAACTGCTTCAGTTGAATAGTACTATATATTTAGCAGATACATGTATAGCATCAATTTATCCGTACATAATTTATTTGTGAAATAGTTTACCAATGTATTTCAAGATTAATGGTTTCTTAGAAAATCTGAAATACAGTACTTATAAATACTTAATAGTTTTATAAATTATTTACCCATATCAGCATGCATTTTATTAAACTTTAAACATAAAACTGGAAGCTTATATATCTGTTTTCCCATCATGTCCCTATATTAAGTGAACATTTTAATATCCAACATACTTAGCAGGCATCAAGTTGAGGAAGACTGTTCTACACACTTAACTAAAAATACATGAACCAACCAAGATTTGTGTCTGCATAAAGACACATAGCCAGGTCTGCATTGCAAAAAAGGTAATTATCATCTCAGTCTTTGAATTGAATTATGAAAGTATTTCAAAAGGGAACAAATAAATATATTACAAAATATAACTATCCAGCAATCTTATTTAATGAAAGCACTAAAATGAGGCTGTTGGGAACAATAGGTAAAACTAATGGATAATCTCCAGAGAAATGCATAGATAGAATGTAATTATCATTTGTTTCTTTGTCTCATTTATTGTTTAGCAATCACATTACATTCAAAAGAGAAAGAGAGAGAGAGGCAGACAGACAGAAAAGATCACTGCTCACTACAGTCTCATTCAGATAAAGTTCTTTAACAACTATGCCAGCAATATTCTCTGTGGCATGTGTTACTGTCAGGCATACATAATTTAGTCATAAATAAGGACATTGTTCTTTATTACTGACATATTTCTGAATGGTCACTAACTGAGGTAGTTGCTAAATGAGGAGTGCTCCTCAAAGTCATGTTCTAAAGATGAAAGTTTCTGCATGTCATGATATAAAGAAAATGGGGGGAGACCCTAAAAAACCGTAGAAGAGCTTGTTCCTCCCACTGCATTCAGTGCCACTACAACTACCAGTATCAGGGCTCTCACTAACAGTTTCAGATGTCTTGGAAGCATTTGAAAGGGGAGGAACTGAGAAAATTTAAAAAAAAAACCTCTCATTTTTATTTTTTCTTAAAATCTCTGTTTCATATGTTAATAAATAATATTGAAAATACAATTGCAAGTATAGTTATAAATGTATTTTTTCAAATGATAATACTAGGAAACATTCAATTTTTTTTGTTATTGATCAAAAAACTTTTGTAATAAAATAAAAATTTTCCTATCTAAATTTCCTATCTAAATTACTTTCACTAGTAAGTAAGTAAGTAAGTAAGTAAGTAAGTACGTACTCACTTACCTGAGTAAGTTAATGGTGAGAAGAGAAAAGAAATCAAAGCCAGCAAAGATAAAAACCTCAAAAAGAATCTTTAAAAGAGTTTGAGAGAGCTGTTAGAAGAGACATTCCAACCTTCAATCGGACACTGATTGACAGATAATAAATAATTCAAAGGAGATCTAACGAAATTGGAAATAATATATAGTAGAGATGCCAACATTCAGAATACCTTAAAAGATATTCCTTAATCACAAGAACCCCTAATACTAGAAGATAAACTTAGATCAGCATTCTGGTTATTACGGAACAGGAAGCTACAGGAACTGACAGAATATTCAATGAATTATGGCAAGCAATAAAAGAAGAATCAATAAAGTTCTAAATAAGCTATACAGTATCAGCAAGTCTGTAGAATGACACAGTGGTCAACAAATTGGAAGAGTCAATTGACATGCCAATCCCCCACACCCATAGATGGAAACTTAACATAGTGTGCAAACTATCTTACTGTATCCTTAATACCACATGCTAGTAAAATACATAGAAAGTGATGTTAAGGATCATCCACAATGCGGGTGATCCGGTCCAAACTGGGAGCATTTCACCTGTGGTATACTCCCTTTATTTATTCAACCTATGCACCAAATGGCTATTAAGGGAAGCTGCATTGGAAGAAAATAAGTGTGATTTTAAAATTGAAGAAAGAAACTTCAATGGCATGAATTATGCTGATGATACTACTCTGATAGCTGAAAATGCAAAAGATATTCAAGCTCTAAGTAACAAAAGACAAAGAGCACAGTTAAAAAATGGACTAAAATAAAATATAAAGAAAACCATATTAATGATATCAGGCAGAAGCAATAGTCTTAGAAATGACAATGAAGGTTACAAAATAGTGGGTAACATATGTCTTTTATTTAGAGTGATTTTACTTATCACTTATACCGTGTTTCCCTGAAAATAAAACCAGGGTTTTGTTTTTTGTTTTTTTAACCAAAAGACCCATTGGGTCTTATTTTCGGGGGATCTCTTATTTTGCAGGCACCTGCCCACTCCCTCCCACTATCTACTTGCCCACAGCTGTAATGCCATAGGGTTTCCCAGGCAGACACACTTTTCATCTGGATGGAGAAATGACGGAGACTCAAAGCTTTGTCTACTTGCAAATAGGATGCTTTGAAATGGATCTAACAGCATTGGGATCACCCGCATTCCCTGCCCCCCACCCCGTGCCTCTGCCTTTGCCTGGCGCTACTGTGCACTTTTCACCCAGAGGGAGATGAAGCTTCGTTGGCTTACAAATGGGATGCTTTGAAACGGAGCTAATCTCTCCATTTCAAAGCATCCCATTTGCAAGTAGAGAAGCTTAGAGTCTCCATCATTTCTCCATCCTGGTCAAAAGTGTTTGGGTGCCTATGAGGTGCTTGAGAATGGAGTGATTTGCTCCATTCAAAGCAAATGATTATTTGAGTAGCACAGACATAACAAACATAACAGGGAAAGATGCAGACTTGTAAGGATGTAGTAGAAGATCTTACAGTAATTTCAATGCCTTCAAGACATAGGTCACATTAAATACATGCTAGTACACTAAAAGAAGAGGTGATTGAAGAGCTGTTAGGATCTTTGATATTTTCTCTGAGGACTCCTAGAATAGTAGAGATACCGATACCAGAAAACTGAAGAACGATAAATATAGTCCACCTCTGAAAGAAGGGGAAAAAAGAGGATCCCAATAATTATAGTGAGCCTAACATCAATTCCTGGAAATATGTCAGAACAGGTAATAGTGCAAGCCACTTATAAGCATCTTAAAGACAATATTACTATCAAAAACATGGCACTGTCAAAAATAGATAATGTGGGACAAAACTCTTATGACGGGCTAAGTGTTCCATGAATAAGAGGAATGCTGTGGATATACATTACATTGATTTCATAAAGTTTTGGACCTCCTCACCTAACCTATTAGGTAATTTGAGCAACACTTCAGAAAGATAGATTCACAACTGGCTGACTAATTGCACATAAGTCAGCATCAACTTGGATAGCAGCCACCAGTGGGAGCCCACAGAAGTCTTGTTAGATTCTTTGTCTTATTTTATTAATGACCTGGATAACAGGATTGGTGAGCTGCTCATCAAATTTGTGGATATTACATTCAGACATTTGGGCAATAGCCAGGATGATAGAATGAGATTATAATTTAATCTTGACAGATTGGAAGACTAGGTTGAGAAGAATACAATGTTTTTCAATAGGGAAAAATGTAAAGTATTACATTTGGGGAGAGAAAACATAGAACCACAAAAGGATTCATGGCTTGGAGGTAAAAAACCATATCAGAAAAAAAAATAAATGGGTGCAGTCATTCACAGGAAGCTGAACATGAACTAGCAGGGTGAAACAAACACTAGGAAATATAATGCAATTCTGGACTGTAATAATACTGTATTAAAGATACATGAAATCTTATTTCCCTTTACTCTGCATCAGCAAGACCACACTTGGGGTACTGAGTACCTCATTTCCAGAATGATATTGTCAAGTCAAAATAGACTCAGAAGAAGGTGACGAAGATGATACAGATATGAGAATATGCTCTATAAAGAGACAGAAGGAAATTGGGATATTCAATGTAAAGGAAAAAAACCAAAGGAAGACATGTCAGTAGTAAGGGAAATAAAAAGGTGTTGTAGGGGAAATGATCAGAAGCTACTTTACATGGGCATACTTTACATAAACTGGACCTACTTAGATTTTATTTAAATGTCAAGAAAAAATTCCTAACTCTTAGATCTTCACAACAGTGGAAACTGGGGGCATTCTGTCTCTGGAAAACCACCTCTAGAGCATGGTTTAATTGCTTTTTTTCTGTGCAGTGCAGAAGTTGAACTAAATTCCTAATGGTTCTTCCAGAATTCTAGGTTTCCATAAAAATGTGTAGCTTCATAATACAAGCAAGGAAATAGAAACATTCTACTGAAATACCAAATAAATCAAGAAACATATAGCACCCCAAAATGAAATACGGGTAGTCTTCAACTTATACAATTGAGCCCAAAATTTCTGTTGTTAAGTCAGACATTTGTTAAGTGAGTTTTGCCTCATTTTACAACATGTCTTGCCTCAGTTGTTAAGTGAATCACTGCAATTGATAAGTTAGTAACCCTTCATGACTTGACCAGGTTATCTGAGGAACCGTCTCTTGCTGGTCACATTTACCCAACCCACATTTACCCAGAGTGGGGAGGCAGGGTATGTGGGTCCCATCCCCTAGGGAGGGTCCCATCCCCTAGGGAGATACACCTGGCGGGACCCAGAATAAGGGCCTTTTCCGTGGTGGCACCCTCTCTCTGGAACATCATTCCCCCAGAGATTAGAATGTTGCTTTAAATGAGGTTTTATATTCTGTAAGCTGCCTTGAGTAGCCATGTGCAAATAGGCGGCAATATAAATTTAATAAATAAATAAATAAACCAGTTGTTAAGTGAATCTGGCTTCCCCATTTACTTTGCTTGTCAGAAGGTCACAAAAGGGGATCACATGGCCTTGGAATACAGTAACGGTCATAAATATGAACCAGTTGCCAAGCATCTGAATTTTGATCACATGGGGATGCTACAAAGGTTGTGTGAAAAATGGTCATAAGTCACTTTTTTCAGTGCTGTTGTAACTCTGAACAGTCACTAAGTGAAGTCTTCTAAGTCAAGGACTACTTGTATAGAACCTACTGGGCTGAGACAATGCTACCTCAAAATCACTCAACAAGCTTCCTTGACTCAGGGTGACTAGAACCTAGTCTTCCCTATTACTCCAAAACCTTGCACATACTTTATTATAACTACTGGATTCAGTCATCATCTAAAATCTAGTTATTTGTAGTTTAAAATATTTTAAAACTTCATTTGGAAAACATCAATATTCTTCTAAAAAAATGTTTTGCATGCTGATCCACTCTGTTGCTATGAATATATTCAGTAAATATGATTAAAGTTTGAATTAAAGTTCAGACAAGGTATTTTCAATGGAAAGCATTCCATTTCCCTCCCCCTATTGAAATGGGATGAAATTAATGTGACTAATAATGAACGTTAATACATCGCCCCCTGCCAGCAAGCTCAGATATCATTTAAGATTTATAACATATTAAATGTCAGAAGAAATATCCCATGTTCTTAAACCGCGTTTTAGAGCAATACTCTCTCTTATTTATTTATTTTTTTTAACGAAAGAGTCGCAGGTTGTTCCACATTAAAAATGTGCGGCGTTCGGTAATATTTTTAAAAGAACACTCAAACCAGACGACGACGTACTTCATTCCCAACTCCACGATCGCTCTCCAAAGACCTCCAAACGCCAACTATCAATTCTAGCGGTTTTGTTTCCAGTTAGAAGCTTCCAATCTTCTCCGGTCTCGCCCAACTCCCCAAACCCGCCACATCCCTCCCTTCACGCTCAACTTTCCTAATCCGACCGCGTGCCTAAACTTCGAACGGCGACACTTCTTAAGTTATTAAAGGTCGGCTTGACAAACACCCCGACGGCCTTTTCTCCACAGCTCGTGTTACTCGGGGTCAATACGAAAGGGGGGGAGGGAGGGGGAGCTTTCAAGAAACTCGAGCGCGAAACGCCGTCATTCCCACACACGCCCAAGACACACACACACACACACACACACACACACACACACACACACACAAAAGTAGCGCTGCTACTGAATTTGACAACTTCTCCCACCTAACGCCGCCCTCCCCCTCCCCCCCGCACTCCCCGCCACCTGCAGCGGCCTTTCTCACCCGGATCCTGCGAAGTTAACTCGCCGCCCGACGAAGCGTTGGGAGGAGATAAACTACTACCGGAGTTGGGGGGAGGCTTCCGACGCGTCCAGGGATTCTCTTTAGGCGGCGGTGCCTCGACTACATGACACGGCTGCGGCCTCCCCCGTTGCCACTTGTCGTTGTCCTCGTCGTCCTCTTGCTGTCGTTGCGACTGCAAACCCTCGGCGGAGCCACTTTCCCGGGAAGCTTCAGTTACTTGGCCGGAAGGAAGCAGGAACGGTTCCCGATGGTTCTCTTCCAGTAACCAGGCCCCACCATTCCTCTTCTCCGCACCCCGAGATGGTGGCTGCGGGGCAGCCGCTGACATGCCGAGAAGGAGCCGCCGCACCGCCCGGCACGCTCCTCTCCCTCCGTTCCCGGCTGGGCAGCAGTAGGGAGAGAAGCGGGGCGCCGAAAGATCGGAGCGAAACTGAGAGAAGCTCCGTGCTGTGAGCCTGGGCCGCCCCACGGGGGCTGAGGCTGGAGGGGAAGCGCCCCCCCGCCCGAACAGCGGCCTCCGGGGGCGGCGTTGTTCATACACCTCAAGGGGTGGTTCAACCGCCACCGCCCTACGGCGGGGAGGAAGGGAGAGAGAGACGGTGCGTGGCGCGCGGGGAAAAAAAAAACAAACTAGGGTTCCCGACGAGGGGGGGGTTTAAGAGAGTCAGTTTTCGAGGGCCTGGTGAACACCGTCACAGCTGTCGCGTGCGTGCTATCTCGCGCCGGGGGAGGGGCGGGGTGGGTGGGAAAGGGGCGGGGATAAGCGCGCAAGGAGGGAATAAAAGGAAGAAGAAGGGAAGGCGAAGAAGTAGTATGCGAGGCGATCGCGATGAAGAGGTGGAGTCTTCAAACTCTTCGATCCGTTGTGACATCACAACGGCCAGCAGCGCAGTGGAGCGGATTCTTATTTGTCTTCTTTTTCGGTTTTGTTTTCTCTCCCCACCCCCCGCTTAGGTGGTGGAGAATTTTAATCGAAAGGGATGAAACCTGTTCGTCGGCCGAGGACCTCTGAATGGGAGACCTGGAGGAAACTCATTTGTCCTGCCAAACAGCCTTGGGGGGGGGGGGGGGGAAGAATCTAGGACTTAACGTTTTTAATGCCTCTCTCCGGTGTGAGAACAACTATCGGCGGCCACTTTTTCACTACGATTTGTGAACCATTTCGGTATCCGTTCGTGCGATTTTTGCCCAGGCTTAACTGCTTTCGAATCAGAAAAGCACGAAGTGCTTTGTCAGATAATGTTTAATTGGAATAAAGAGGAGACGAGAAAATGAAATATTGGATTTCTGGGAATTGCACTGTTTTCAAGGCACTTACACATACTTTTTTTTAAAGGATCTGCGCTAGAATGTCTGATTGGCTGGATCATCGAATGCTAGATTTGCTTTTTCCCGCTTTTCAAACACAGACAGTTCTCTCTTCCCATCTCTTCAGGATCACGGTGGTCCCGTCAGAAGATAATCTTTCAGTACCTTAGGGGCGGGCGCAATTCATCAGGTCTGGGTGATTTAAACTCAAAAGTTAAAAAAAAAATCCTGGCTATGTTTTTATCACTTTCAAGTTCAGTCCTACCCTTTCTATGCTCCTTGCTTTTTTTGAGGAACAGGAATTGTTTTTGAGAAGACTGGAGTTGAGCAGTTCCACCTTTTGGTTTCAGATTTTTTTTTCTGTAGTGTTATATATCGAAAGCAGTCCTTTTGTTGTTATTAGGATATCTTACTAATATTAAGCTTAGTTTGAACTTTTGTTTCCTTGATATGAGTTCTATAGTTCTAGCTATTTGTACTATTGCTTTCTAATCTAATCCTTTTTCCATTTATTGTATGGTGATTAAATTATGATGAACTGAAGTGGGAAATAAAAATGCAGCTTCAGCTTCCTTGTCACCTCTTTCTCTATAGGATTTTAACCAGTTTTGCAAATTTACTTCAACAAATTTAGATGTATTCCTATATGATTAGAAACTTAAAACATTTTAATAAATACCGTAATCCAGGGGTGAAATCCAACAGGTTCTGACAGGTTCTGGAGAACCGGTAGTGGAAATTTTAAATAGTTAGGAGAACCGTTTGAAGAACTGGCAAATACCACCTCTGGCTGGCCCCAGAGTGGTGTGGGAATGGAGATTTTGCAGTATCCTTCCCCTGGAGTGGGGTGGGAATGGAGATTTTGCAGTATCTTTCCCCTGCCACACCCACCAAGCCACCCCCACAGAACCAGTAGTAAAAAAAATTTGGATTTCACCACTGCCATAATCCATTTTATGAACTCTACAAAATAAGTCAGATGTTACTTAAAATTATTTGAAAATATACCCATCCTGTATTTATACTAAGGATATAGTATAATCCCAGAACAGGGACTATACTATAGCAATCAAACATTTTAATATAAAATAATACCATCTCAGTATTTACTGAAACCAATACATTCATAAAAATACTTTGATAATCTAATTCAGATACTGTAATTATACAAAATTGTTAGATAAATATGTGAAGACATTTTTTATAGTATGCCAAACATTTTGTAAGATCTTCATTGGAAAATATAAAATACAATTCAAACAAAATGTACATTGTGTCTGTGTATTAACATTCTTAAATCCATATACTACTGAAAAATATGACTTTTGTCATGACTTTTAACTGGACTGAATGGTGCATCATAAGCAAGAATTTTTAAATCAATATTTCAAATGGGCTAATTTATAAAATGTATCTGAAATTTGGGACTAATTACTTTTGAGAGAATGAAGTTTTGTTGCTGCTTCAGTACTACTGGCTACTTCTGGGGTCATGTGATCTTCATTTTCAATCTTCTGTTACATTTTCCCAGCTAATCTCACAACCCACTGCTACCTCAATCCAACCAGCTGCATCCTGTTACCTGTCTGCTGGAAAGGGGGAGAGGGATGAAGGAAAGGGAAGAAGGAACCCCTGACATCCCTTCCAGCTCATGCTATCTCCCTGTGCATTCCTTGACCTCTGCTACCCCCTCATGTGCCTTTCCCCGACCAACACAGCACCTCTTGGGCCCACCCACACCCCCTTCCTGATCCACGCTGCCCACCCATATGTCCCTGACTTCCAAGGCACCTCTTGCACACTCCCAAGCATTCCCAGGTACCTTTCTCACATACATGTGAGATACTTCTCACATGTTCATGACCCTCCCCGTGCATTTTTCTTGATGCATGCAGTTGTCAGTTTTGGAAGACAGTCCCCATATCCTACTCGACCCACATGGTAACCTTTTAAACACCCCTTAAGCACATACTTCTTCAAGCCGGCTACTGTCCCGATTTGCACAGCATCTATACTGCACTCCAGGGCATCCTTCGTTACTATGCTGCCCATTCATTCACCACTCTGACCTGCACATCTCTGGCACACAATATGGCACCTCTTTCTGACCTGCAACTCTATGGGCTACCTTGCTCCCTCCCTCGACAGCAACCATTAACCTGCCTGTTGGCCTTTGACTTACAACTTCCTTCTGACTTTGCATTGACTTTCTTTGTTAGCTTTCCAGAAACGTAAATGAAGCTGGCAGGAATTCTAGGAAGAAGACAGAGAGGCAAATAAGGAATTCTGTGACAGAATAGCAGGGAATGAGGGGAGCAAAAAAAAAAAAGTTGGAAAGAAGGAAAAGAAAGGGGGAGAGAGAAGGAATGAAAGGATTTTTGATGCTTCCTGCTAGATTCCCACAAGAAAACTCAATGGGAAAGCCAACAGGAAGTCATTCCAAATCCCGCTGCTTTTTTGTCCAAACATGGTGTTTCTGTTTAGCTAATGAATTATCTCTGAAACAATGACTGAATAAGGCATGGGTTGTCTACTATGGCATAAAGGCATGCTTCTGCTTCTATCAAAATATTTGTTAGTGTTACAGAAATAATGTTTTATTACAATGAAGAGTTTTGGTGGCTTACTTTCTGTGGCATGTAACCATGTAAACACTTTTAGTCTAATCAGAATGCACTGGTACTAGTGCTCTGGATGAGTGAAAGTAATACTTTTAAAAGAGGCAATAACCAGAATATTTGGCAAGATTTCCACAACTAATCAAGGTTTCTCAGCCCCCTCTCCCCCAATGCTTTCTAAAAGCAACAGTAGTATATAGTTTTACTTGAAGCAGAAAACATAGGAAAACTTAATTTTTACCTTAGTCCCTTTTTTTATTTAATATTCCACCTTTTAATTTTTTTTGTGGGGATGTGTCTTCAAGTCAGTGTTGACACTTGGCAACTGACTGGAGTCTCTGCAGTTATGCTCTACAATCTAATAACTCTCAGCAACTTCTATTTTATATAACAAAACATGTAAAACCAACAGTTTGTTCGTATCATTAGAGATGTGCATCTTCTAGCCTTGATTTCTCTCTTCTCTTGGAAGTATGGGACCAACAGTCATTTACGATTAAAGGATGTAAGGAATTTGAGTGATTCCAGTTGGAACATGAAGTATTATATAGGTGAACACACCTTAAATTCTACCCAATGCAGGATCCACAAAATTGGACTTATATGTTCCTGGTGTTGACAGCCAGCGAGCATGCATGTTACATTCTGGAATAGTTGCAATTTTCTGGTCATCTTTTAAGGTCAGCTTCATATAAAGCACAAAGTAGTCTAAGTGATAATGAAAGTGAGATACAATAGCTAAGTCCTCTTGCATAAGGTAAGGTTGCAATGGTTATCGATACACTTTAAATTCCAATTATAAAAAGTACTTAAGGTTTTGCAGAAGCAATATTATGCAATGAAAGAATTTTGAATTTTTGTAAGACAACTACTGCAAAATTGTATAGAGCAATAGAAACAAGGAACTGTAGCATAATCTCTTATTAGTGCAACATGTAGTTTTAAAAAACATATTCAAGAAAGTATTTATTAAAACATTAATACATGCAACATTTACAGAAACTCCAATCTTTATTCCAATTCTTGTGGTTCAAAAAGATGTACATCTTTTCTTTGTCTTTTTTAAGGCACGGATTATGGCTATCATTTATGTTAAATGAACATAGTAATAAAACGAGAAATAGTCTACAGGAAAATTAGTTAAGTACACTAAATTTACTCATCAAGCTAAAAGTAGATTAAAAAATTAACTCTTGCACGTGATCATAATTCAAACTACAATATAGAATATTTTAAGAGATTGGGAAGGGAATTTTTAATATATTAATCCTAATTTATAGTATTTTTTTTCTTTAGGAGCTAGTATTAAATTGCTGTGACGCAATGCTCCTAATTCTTTGGCTGTTTATAATATAATGAAACAAAAAGTATGCAAGTTGAAATTTAAAGAGTTGTCAATACTGAATTGGTCTCTCTTCTATGGGTGTATAAACTTTCCAAATCATATTTATTTTTAATCAAAGCATATTTTGCAGATGTAAAACACCAATATTAACAAATTTTGCTAAAATCACTTTAGCACCACAAATCTAACTTTAAAAAGTTACATTTGATTACAATCTTGTTAGGTTTGTTCTATTCAAGACGTTAATATCAGGATCCACACAAGAAAGTGAAAGTACATGGAACAATTCAACAGAAGAGGACTATGCCAAATATTTCTGAACAAAACGTTCAAATGCATCATATATGGCTTGCCTAAAGGAAAAAAAAGAAAATTAATTGTACTAATATTTAGATATTGATTTCAATAAAGCTTTATTTAAAAAAATCAACTTGAATGCTGTCACTATAAACTATAACTTCATGATTCATTATCAGATTTTCATGTACAAATTATAATTCTATTTGCAAAATTGTTTATGCACTTTAATATTAAGTACCAAAGTGAGCCTTACCCCTGAAACTAACTGTAGAATGTCATAAAACATTTCCTATGGTCAATTGATGATGCTTGACTGTGCTATTTGACATTTTGACATGGGCTGTTTTCAAGCAGATACATCTTTGAATGTCTCCCTGAGTTTTTAAGAACCTTTCCAAATACATTAGGAGCTCTGCCACTGTTGAAACCATTGAGGAATCTGATATGGAAATATCTCTGATGACCCCACGGTCATGTATTATCTAGTAGAAACAAAACCTTAAAAGTCGATTTTCAATTACCATTTCTTTTTAGATCCTATTGATCCTTGGGGATATCCTACTTTCTGCATAATAACTTACGGAGTGGGGATGGAAGGAGGCTTTCTTGGTTATGGCATGTTCTTTGTACTATCAAAAGTCTACACAGATGCATATAAAGTATTATAAAAAGTATTGTAATGTTATTACTATACGATTAGAGCCATTAATGCTCTGTTGAGTTTATTTTGTAATGAATTGTTAAACTGATTTTGAATGTTTAAATAAGCAGTATACAAATAATTTAAATGATTTAAGCAGCAGTTACACTTGACTTTCAGTGCTTACTCTGATTGACTAACCTGAACAATCCTTGTTTGAAGAGATAAGCACTAACATGACCTCCATTCAAGTATCTGATTTCACATCCTGGCCAAATTTCTTGAAGGCTACGCACTCCAGTTCTTGGAATATAGGCATCTTCCTTAGCTTGGACAACTATGATCAGTGTGGGGTCAACTGGAACTGAGAACAACAATTTATTTGAAGATAAATGTATTAACTTTAGATTTAATAGCATGTTAGAAATGTTTGTTGCATTACAAAATAATTCAATGAACACTCATAAGTACACCAACAGGTGGCAATATAACCTTAATAACTGGATAAATAAAGCTGCCAACAGCTTAGATTTGTATATAGCAGTATTAGAAAGTGTGAATCAGAAAGGATTCTAACACTAAAATTTCTGAAATTAAACCAGTTTTCTTGCTACTGCAGAAATAGGTCTTTATATTCCATGAAGTATTAGAATAGAGCCAATGGTGAAATTAAATAAGCAGAGACCCTACAAACTATTCAATTATAATTTCACATGCAATATTAATTACATTTATGTAAAAATTAAATATAATTAAGCATAAATCAAATTTAGTTTTGAGGTTGTCCTATCACTTGTTTCTGGAGTATGGTACACATGCCATTCAAGTGCCATGTTGCAGAAAAAATGTGTTCCATCATTTCAATACACTGTAAAATCAGTTGCGTAGCTCTGTTACCTTTTTGCTACTTAAATTTGAAAGCAAAACATTGGTGATCTCAGCTTTCCATCAGAATTAATAGGCCCTATCTTCACTTCCAGGGATATTATCTACTCAGTATTGTCTTTCCCCAAGCTCTGCCTTTGTGTTTTCAAACCTTCCAAATTGCTTAATGATTTAATAAAATTGCAAAGCTGAAATTCATCCTGCATTTAATCTTATTTAGAAGAAATCTTAATTGTGGTCAAAGCTCAGTATATATAAAAACTAAGTACTGTATTTTTTGGACTATAAGACGCACCAAGATTTCAAAGAGGTAGGTAAGGAAAAAAAAATGTTTTTGCCCTCCCCAGCCCCCAGGAGCACTCTGCAGGCCTCCCAAATCCTCTGTGCACCCTGTTTTTGCGAAAAACGGGCCCATTTTTTGCAAAAATGGGACAGGTAAGGCCAAAAATGGCTGTATTCAGTGTATAAGAACACACCAACATTTCCACCCTCTTTTAGGAGGGAAAAAAGTGTGTCTTATATTCTGAAAAATACGGTATTATGCTCTGGCTTTTTCTTCGACTATATCAATGTAAATGTATATAATTACTGTATATTTTGCATTATACTGTAGATTACTATATTATATAGTTAGCAATTAGCAATTCAAAGAAACTCAATTTTTATATATATTTTAAAAATGTCTACTGTCACGTATATTGGTGTGTAGAAAGATGTCTACATTTGCTAAAAATAAATATGAAGAGCATAAGAGCAAATTCAAATGTAGAAGGTGTGTACATATGGAAAAGACAACAGAAAAAAGTGTAATAAAAATTATGAACAGTGCTCAGAGATGGAGAATTATTAAATAGGATTATAAATTAATCACATAGAAAATCTAAAACTCTAAAATTAGCATGTACCTGAAAAGTTAGCAACATGGGTACATTCATCCATTACTCCTTTCATAAATCGTAATGATTCCCTTTGTAAACTGTCATTTTTTCCACTTATGAGATGATTTTGTTCACTGGAAGAGTTAGCACTATTGGTGCTGGTTGAAAATGTCTGATTTATATATTGCATTTTGGGTGCATCTTGCACCAACAATCCTTCTGTTGAGGAGTTTAGATTGTTTCTATTAGGACTAAGGCAGTGACCCACTTCTGAAGAAGGAACTTTGTTTCCGATATCCAGGTGCAGAATACCAGAGTTGAGATCCAGACAACTCAAGCTGTCCACACTGCTTGGAGAATTTTTAACAAAGTCTTGTCCCATCTTGAATGAATCTGTCTGAATAGAAATATTTATTAAATTGAAACACTTTGGCATATTTTTCAATGTCCTCTTTTCAATCAAATTTACATTTTGATGTTTTAAAATATGTAAAAACAGATTGATCTTTTGAATTAGTGTCTTGTATTTTAATTGAACACATCTAAAATATGTACTAGATGGATATTTATTTATTAAATGTGTATCTTACATTTTTATTTTTAAACAAAACTCAAAGCAGAGATTTTTTAAAAAAAGAAATGAGCATTAATGTTCTATTTTTTCTAGTTTTCCTACTTTTATTAAAAACAATTTACTTTCTATTATGAATGACCTATCAAAATATATAAACACAAAATACCATAAAATTACTGAAATTGCTACCATTCTAATATATTCAGAAATGTCCCAATACTGCCAATTCTGTTTGATTACCTCTTAAAATAAACTGAGGAAAAAGAAGTCATCAGAAACTTTGCTACAGATTAATGGATTCAAGACACAACCCTGAAGTATTCTCCCAGCCATATATTATGAGAAATGTTGGTAACTCATATCAGTCAGTTTTTTCTAAATTTATTGAGAATATGTGCTGAAAAATTTTCAAATACACATCTGCCTACTGAAAGGGATTCATGTGTTGATAACTTTGTAACTGGATTAACTATCATGCTCCGAGTGTGGGGTTGGCTTGCAGATGTTTTGATAACTGTCTGGCACAGAAAGCAGCAATCAGACAAATAGCCAAAAAAATTCACCCACCCCATCCCACCCCCGGTGCAAAGGGCAAGGGAAGAGGAAAATCCTTCAGACTGCAGAAACAAAGCTTGAATCTTCAGGATCTGGGCTTTGTTTAGGCTTAATTTCTTCAGCGCAGCACAGGAGTCTACTATTCTCCACAAGCAGAAGGGAGCTCCTGCGTTGGGCTGGAGAAACAGAAGTTGTATTTTTGGGACCTTTGTGCATGTCACACGGATCTTGGATGTTCGCACACAGAGGAGACGAGAACTCCTGTAGTGAGAAGGAAAAAAGAATCTCAGATCTTTGGGATCCCAGCTTTGTTTCTTTCAACCCACCACAGGGGTTCCCTCCTCCTTTGGCAGGCAGCTTTTTTGCTTCTTCCAATTTAAAAACCACAACTGGGACTGCAGTTGTTGAGTGATCACATGGGTATCTCACTTAGCCTCTCTGCTTAACTATCGAGATTCCGGTCCCAATTGTGGTTGTAAGTTGAGAACTATCTACCATTTGGTTCTACCATGTTCAATTAAGTTTTTAAGAAAAAGATATACAAAGGATAAGATGCATAATAGTACACTAATATACCGAAGTGTAAAGTGAATAATTTTGCTTAGTGTGGATTATGTGACCCCATGATAATAGCCAAAATAATTGGCTAATTATTATATACAGAGTATTATATACTCTGTATATAATACATTTGTAATATTATAATACATTTGTATTATATACAAAATAATACAGAGCCTGTAGTACAGTGGTTTAAAGCACCCTGTTATTAACATCTATTAACATCTGCTGCTTGCAATTACTGCAAGTTCGAATCCCACCAGGCTCAAGGTTGACTCAGCCTTCCATCCTTTCTAAGGTGGGTAAAATGAGGACCCAGATTGTGGGGGCAATAAGCTGACTTTGTATAAATATACAAAAGTATGAAGGCTATTGCTTAACGCACTGTAAGCCGCCCTGAGTCTCCGGAGAAGGGCGGCATATAAATCAAATAAAAAAAAAATTAGTAACTTCTAGTAGCTAAGTATTTTCATATAAGATGGATTCCATACTAGCATTTTTTATAGAAATAAATGAAAATGGAAACAATGTCACTGATTTAGCAAAATCCTTTTTTAGCTGCAACTAACTAGTCTGACTAGCACCTGGCACTATGGATTTAAGGCTGATGTTAAGCTATTTCTAAAAGCACTGTAATTTGTAATATCCCTCATCCTCCTTATAATTCTACATAGCAATATTTATTGATTTAAAATTATTTATATGCAACTTCTTGCAATATTAGATAGCTTACAATAAAACACCTTTGAAATACCCATGAAATAATAAGCAATGGAAAATATCAGAATGTGCTACATGTAGTTCTTGTCTTACAACCGTTCAGTGACTGTATGACATTACAATGGCACCGAAAAAAATGATTCATGACTGTTTTTCACACTTAAAACTGTTGCAGCATCCCCATTGGTCACGTGATCAAAATTTGGGCATTTGACAACTGGCATGTATTTATGACAGTTGCATTGTCCTCAGGTCATGTGATCACCATCTGTAACTTTCCCAGTCGATTTCCAACAAGCAGAGTCCATGGGGGAAGCTAAATTCATTTAACAATTGCAGTAATTGGCAAGAGAAGGTTGTAAAATGGGGCACAACTCACTTAATAACTTTCTTGCTTAGCAAAGGAAATTTTTGGTTCCATTGCGGTTGTAAGTTGAGGACCACCTGTATTAATAAAAACTGCAAAACAAACTGTTGCTAACATTGAGCAAATCAATCTACACAAATTACCACCTAAAGAGCACTGTCTTCATCATTTTATGGAAAGAAATCTGAGATTCCAGGGAGCAAAAAATTGCAGAAGGAAGACACTATTGCTGAAAATGTCATTCTCTAAATCTCAAACATCCTAATCATCCTCTCTAATACTTCATGTAGTATGGGGCCAATTCTGCCTAAAGTTTAAAGAAACTTTTATCAGAAAAGAACTGAGAATTTTCAAGTGGTTTTCTCCAACACCATTTTAATGTGCAAATTACTCACTTTAGTATTTATTTTACTAAAGAGATTTCAAAGGTTTAACAATTTCAATAATGCACACAGAAATTGTATTTGGTATGATAATTCAAATTCTGTTTTCTAAATAGTTATTCTATAAAAAATATTATAGTCCCTCTTTTCTGACTTTAAAAATTGTAGCTAAACATCTCAGAGATTTTCAAAGTTTAAGAAAGACTATTTGGATGGTTGCCTAATGCTGGGAAAGATTGAGGGCAAAAGAAGAGGAGGAGAACAGAGAACACTGTGGCTGGATGGAGTCATTGAAGCAGTAGGCGTGAGCTTAAATGGACTCCAGAGGATGGTAGAGGACAGGAAGGCCTGGAGGAACGTTGTTCATGGGGTCATGATGAGTCGGACGTGACTTCGCAACTAACAACAACAGCAACAAAAATTTGAATGGTTGTTACGCATAACTGAAAAAGAATTTCTTAGAAAATTAATACAAAAATTGTGTTATAATAAAGTTTTGTTAAAAGTTTTATCTACTATTGCATTAAAATAGGTCCTAGAAATTGGAGCGGAGTTACAGTTACAAAATTAAACCGCTCTCAAAAATTGTATATGAGTTATAATTTAAAAAATAATTTATACTCACTCCACAATATTCAAGCATTTGAATTATTTCTTCTTCATAAACACTCTGAGTATAATATTGTTTCTCTAGTTCCCTCCAATTCACTGCCTTGCTCAATACACCCTGAAATTAAAGAGAAAGTACAAAGGATTATACATTATATGCACTATTTAAGAACCAGTTTTAATTACACCAGGGTTTTACTTGTTAAATTCTATCACTCTGCAATGTTTTTCAGGATTCAATAACAAAGAAAAGGGTTAATAGTTCATGTGATTTCCAAGCAACAAATCCATTTTGAAATGAAGGATTTGGGCAGGAATTTTAAACATTTAAAAGAGATCAAAGCTTTTATGAAATGGTGTCATAATCACAAGAAAAAGGAACTTATTTCTATGTTACAATTAAAAGCATGTTGTAGATTAGGTTTTTGTCACAACAAAGCACTCTGATAATATTCAAGGTTTAAACACATGGACCTTATACATTAGGGATGTAGGCAAATCCTTTGAAAAAAGACTTAGCAACACATAGTAATGTATATCATATATCTCTTTGCAATAGTAAAACAACCTAATTAAACAAATTGGCTGGGTGGACATGCAATGGAGTCAACTTGTAGCAGTTATGAAGTATCCATTGATTCTTAAAAAAGATATGGTTGCTTTAATATTTCAAGGTGAAATGCTTTCAAAGGATTTACATAATTATATACCAACTAAGAATGTAATACCGTAGTAAAAACACCAGAGGCTGTAGACCAGGACAGACAAGGAACTAATGGTAATGGCTTAGGCCAATTAGATACTGCTAATGATGCCATCTGTAAAAAAAACAGGATTTTTTTTCCATGAGTAGAAATCAAAACATGAAATGTTTTTCATAAATTGATATGAAAAAATTGCCATATAATACATTTTTCAATTTCAGCTAACAATATGTCATATAAAGCCAAGCAATAGGATTTGAACAGCATTGGTATTAATGGATATAGCAATGGATATAGCAAATACTATCTGAAAGTATATGAATTATAGTACATCTTATAAAACTGTTGAAGAAGTTTGTATTCCTCAAATGTATAAAGGTTTACATTTGCTTTCCAAATATCCTTACTAAATGAGTTCCATATGAAAGTTTATGTAAAATCACACATGAACAGAATTTCATTTAAATTTATAACATTGTATAATACATTTATTCTAGGGATAGTTAGACAATCTGAATAAGGCTACCCTATCTAAGTTCACATCACAGCTAGACAGTTATCACTGGCCAAGTTGAAATTTTAATTTGTGTTTCCTTGACAAAGTCTAATCTGTGTAAATCACATTCATTTTAATTTGAAAAAGATATTAAAAGATACTAATTATGAATCTATCCCTCCCATGTCAAACTCTTTTTATTTCTTGCTATTACATAAAACAATAGTCCAACAGGCTCTGGCAGTATAACTGCAAATGAGCCATAAAAATAGTTTTTTAAAATATATATATACAGTCATGGCCGTAAATGTTGGCACCCCTGAAATTTTTCCAGAAAATGAAGTATTTCTCACAGAAAAGTATTGCAGTAACACATGTTTTGCTATACACATGTTTATTCCCTTTGTGTGTATTGGAACAAAACCAAAAAAGGGAGGAAAAAAAGCAAATTGGACATAATGTCACACAAAACTCCAAAAATGGGCTGGACAAAATCATTGGCACCCTTTACTTAATATTTTGTTGCACACCCTTTGGAATAAATAACTGAAATCAGTCGCTTCTGATAACCATCAATAAGCTTCTTACACCTCTCACCCGGAATTTTGGACCACTCTTCCTTTGCAAACTGCTCCAAGTCTCTCTTATTGGAAGGGCGCCTCTTCCCAACAATTTTAAGATCTCTCCACAGGTGTTCAATGGGATTGAGATCTGGACTCATTGCTGGCCACTTCAGAACTCTCCAGTGCTTTGTTGCCATCCATTTCTGGGTGCTTTTTGACGTATGTTTGGGGTCATTGTCCTGCTGGAAGACCCAAGATCTCTGACGCAAACCCAGCTTTCTGACACTGGGGTCTACAGTATGTCCCAAAATCCATTGGTAATCCTCAGATTTCATGATGCCTTGCACACATTCAAGGCACCTAGTGCCAGAGGCAGCAAAACAACCCCAAAACATCAGTGAACCTCCACCATATTTCACTGTAGGTACTGTGTTCTTTTCTTTGTAGGCCTCATTCCGTTTGCGGTAAACAGTAGAATGATGTGCTTTACCAAAAAGCTCTATCTTGGTCTCATCTGTCCACAAGATGTTTGCCCAGAAGGATTTTGGCTTACTCAAGTACATGTTGGCAAACTGTAGTCTTGTTTTTTTATGTCTCTGTGTCAGCAGTGGGGTCCTCCTGGGTTTCCTGCCATAGCGTTTCATGTCATTTAAATGTCAACGGATAGTTCGCGCTGACACTGATGCTCCCTGAGCCTGCAGGACAGCTTGAATTGCTTTGGAACTTGTTTGGGGCTGCTTATCCACCATCCGGACTATCCTGCGTTGGCACCTTTCATCAATTTTTCTCTTCCGTCCACGCCCAGAGAGATTAGCTACAGTGCCATGGATTGCAAACTTCTTGATAATGTTGCGCACTGTGGACAAAGGCAAATCTAGATCTCTGGAGATGGACTTGTAACCTTGAAATTGGTGATATTTTCCAACAATTTTGGTTCTCAAGTCCTCAGACAGTTCTCTTCTCCTCTTTCTGTTGTCCATGCTTAGTGTGGCACACACAGACACACAATGCAAAGATTAAGTGAACTTCTCTCCTTTTTATCTGCTTTCAGGTGTGAGTTTTATATTGCCCACACCTGTTACTTGCCCCAGGTGAGTTTAAAGGAGCATCACATGCTTGACACAATCTTATTTATCCACAATTTTGAAAGGGTGCCAATTGTCCAGCCAATTTTTGGAGTTTTGTGTGACATTATGTTCAATTTGCTTTTTTTCCTCCCTTTTTTGGTTTTGTTCCAATACACACAAAGGGAATAAACATGTGTATAGCAAAACATGTGTTACTGCAATACTTTTCTGTGAGAAATACTTCATTTTCTGGAAAACTTTCAGGGGTGCCAACATTTACGGCCATGACTGTATATAATTCTCTTTACCTTTTAAACTGCTTTGATTAGAATTAGTCTAGAAAACCACCTCAGTCCTCACATATTTCTCAATATGAAGTGTTACAATCAGGTTTTGGGCATTATGCTGGATATTTCCCATTTAGTGTAATATGACACGAAAAAACCTAAATATAATTAGGAATTAAGCCCCCCCACACACACACCTGTGAAGATCAGCTTCTGGTGATTATATATAAACATATTGGTATATGTTACCCTTCCACTTTTTTTGTTACAATAGAAAAGTGATTTTAAATAGTCGTCTTCTTCTTTTTTTTTTTTGCAATTTTCCAATCTAGTCTATAGTCTGGAATTTCCATGTAATCTCCATTCTAGTACCAATTGGGGGGGGGGGTGTTGGGGGGGGTTGTGATCAGACAAGTTCAGCTGGGTGCCATCATCTACTTCAATTAAATTATTATCAATTAAACACTGAAGCTTACGTGTCCTCCCATTGATATGCCAGTCATCCCTAGAGGTCCATATCCTTCTTTTTCTAGCCAATGCAAAAGAGTTGCTGATTCTAGAACAAGAGCTCCTCCCATCACAAATAGGTCAGACACATTTTTTAGACAGGATCTTCTTTCCTCCCAAGGAAAGAAAAGTAAGGTTACTTGTTTGAGGAAATATATTAACAGCAAATTCAAGTGTATTAATTTATTTTATTAAAACAGGTTAAAAGACAATGTCCTAAAAATGCTTGTAGAAAGCTAACAGACTATGGTTTATTCAAGTGAAATGACCTTGCTATCTATTATTTAATTGCAAATAACCCAAGAACTTTTAAATTCTGCTGTGAAATATCCATGGATTGTTATGTTTTTACTCACATATGGTAAAAGGGGATCAGTTAAAGCAATAATTTAGACCATTCAATACAAGAAAGCCACTTAAACTAGATCTCAAAACAATATAATTGCTGTTGATGGATAAAAAAAATTGTGTTTTCTTCATTTAGATAAAGAACAAACATACTGTATTGACATAGTATTCGTACATGCCAAAAGAAAACACTGTGTACTTTAACCACATGTAAGATATATAGTATTAATGTACTACAATTTTGAACAACTTTTGTCATGTTTTCACAGGTAAATTACTATCTTTTCTAAGCAACAGTATAGCATGTTTGTTTTCTATAGGAACAATAAGTTTAACTGTACCTCTTCTAGGTTCTAACAGTGGATAGATCTGGTGTCTGAACAAAATCCAGCATTGTAGAGGAAAGCACAGAAATAATAATTCTTGCAGGTCTGTTTAGAAACTGATTATTTTTGAATTTCTCTAAGTTACCAGTTTATTCAGTAGCAACAGAAATCACATGAAGAATAATCATTTTTAATATTTACTGTGAAATATAGTACCCTCGCATTTGAATCTTGTCATATTTAGTTGCTGAGAATAAGTAAATTTAGGACAATATATTAAAGCAGAATCAGTGTCTGTGATACTGGAGCACTGATAGGATCTGAAGAATCACAGATTAAATATTCTGGCAAAAAATACTCAAAGTTAAAATGTTTCCCCAAATCATTTCATAGTCAAGCTTCAATAATGTGTGGTCACTGAATGATGAATTGCAATATTTGCATTATCTATTACAATGTCTTGAAATGCTTTTCTGTAACACGATCACATTTTATACATTAGAATAAAATACATTAGAATTAAAGTTATTTCTACACATTAATAAAAGCTATTATTATGATTATGTAATCATAATACTTACAACTGATCCTTAGGTTTTCTGTATCCATGTATAGACAGATGCAAGTTAAAGGAAATATTGTAAAATATTTTGAAAAGTTCAACATTTCTACTTATTTACTTTAAATCAAATAAACCTCTTGTTAAAATAGTTACTTTAAGTACATTTAGTTAATGCAGTGATTGCTAACTCATTAGGATAGAACATTTAATTTCCTAAATTTACAACTTTAAAAAATGAAGTGTGGAGATTTGCCATAAGGGCGAGCTGCAAAATGTCAAGACAAGACTCCCCAACTCCAGGTGATTTCTACAGCCCTGTGGTAATCCAGTGAATTTACAAACTGCTTATCTACCTCAAAATCAAACAGATTTTTGTTTTACACATTTTGATGCAATTCTCCTATTTACTATATTGATACCTGAATTCAATAACACTTTCTCTTCCCTCTGTATTCAAAGATATAAGAAGTACTCAAATAAAAAGGATATAATAGGGGTTTTCTAACAATAATGAAGCCATGCAGGCCTCTTTGATCATTGGACGGGCCATTAAAGTTCGTCGTCTCCAAAAGTACTAAAAATACACAATTAAATACACGTAAATTAAATAATTCCTCTATAGCAATACTGAGAAACCATTATTGAACAACATTGAAGCTTACATGGTCTCCAGTGCCTGCTAAATGAATACAAACAGGTTTGTACTTGCTGTTCCATCTCTTTGGTACTATAAATTGAAACCTATCAAAAGAAAGAAAATAATGAAAAATGATTTAAATGAATTAGATAATTCTCATATACATTCTACAATATCACTATATTTAGTCCATAACTTATTTAGTTCTATAATATTTTAACTTACAGTATATGTTTATTCTTACCTTGCAGTAATTGATTCTGATGGCATGATATCAGGAACATAATGTGCCAAAGGAGAAATGAAGTGTCCATCAAGGATCTTGCAGTCTGATTGTTCTTCAATCTATACACAGCATTATATTTTCAGTCAATCATTTTCATGTAAAAATGAAAGTTTTGCTAAACAGAAGTAAACTGTTCACAAAAGCTATGCTAGTTAATAATTGGAGCTAAGCAAGCTCACAAAAACAGTGTATCCCCAAAAATAAGACCTCTCCTGATAATAAGCCCAATTGGGCTTTTGAGCGCATGCGCTAAAATAAGCTCCCCTGAAAATAAAACCTTCCTGAAAATATTTAACCATATGGGCAGCCGGTCCCCGCTATTTCCTCTGGTTAGTGTTAGGGAGACAGAGCTGGAAATCAGGTAAGATGGCAAGAGGAGCCCCGTCTTGCTCCACGTGCCCCAAAATAATAAGACTTCCCTGAAAATAAGGCCAAACACTTATTTCGGGGTTCAAAAAAATATAAGACAGGGTCTTATTTTTGGAGAAACATTATTATTTTCGGAGGGTATTAAAATACATTATAACTCATTAAGGTACTGTAAACCAACTAAACCACATTTTGATGGTATACTACTTTAACTCAAGATCTGAAACTCAAGATCCAGTCAGTGTTATTTTCTGCCAATTTTTCTCCCCCTTTCATAAGCAAATTCCATCTCCATCAATTTAGAAGCAGGAAAAATCTTTCTTGCTTTAGTGGTGATTGAGCTCAAGTTGATACAACATTTTTTTAGTTTGGGTGCGGGCAAGAGAAATTTGGAGGGAAAGGAAATGATTGTGCTTTCAAAATGAATTTGGGAAAATTTTGAAAGTAGAAACATTTAATAAGGTGTACATCGATAATCATCCTAACTAATGAATAAAGGAGGTTTATAACAATGGAATAATTTCATGGTAATATCTAGACTGGTGAATTCAGAGTATCTGTTGAATAGCTACATGGTAATAGAAAGGCAGCAGTCATAAACACTACTGGTTTGGGAGCAATCATACTTTGTACAAAAGCATGGACTGCTGCTGCTAACTTCATTAAATCACTGAGGTAAGCAAATATAAATAAAAGCTTTATCATAGTTGGCTTTAAAATAGTTTAACCACTGTTTCATAATAAAAATAATAGCTATAGTGAGTGAAGAAACTCATAATCACATTTTCACTTATATTCAGCTGTTTCTTAAAATTATATAACCTCAGAACTACTCTAGCATATTTTAGTTTTCCAAAATTTGTCAACTTTGCAAAGATTTGCTAAGCCTAAAGAATGAATTTTGTGTAGAAGATTAACACTTCTCCAAGTTTCTACTAGAGAATGTCCATAGTAGTATAAACTTTCATACTACTAGACACCAGGTTCTTTAAATTATTTTTTATAAGCCATTGTTTCTTCTCAATAACCTAATGAAAAATTTACGTTAACATTGTTTGTGTGCCCACAAGTCAGTTGACTCTAGTGATGACTGATTTGCCTGCGAGCTTGCCTGTGTCTTGCAATTACTAACTTCCCCAATGACTTTGCCTGTTGGAAACTGGCAAGAAGTTGCAAGAAGGTCCTCGCTTAATAACTTACCTGTTGCCTTAACATTGGCAACAGGTACTGATAGGATTGCTGTTGCTAAACAATAAAGTCATGTGACATGGTACCTTAACCACATCACCTAGTGACAGAAATTTTGCTCCCAGTTACCAGTTAAGTAAGAACTACCTGTCCCAATATCTATCTGTACACACAGCAAATATTTTATGTTAAACTGATACCATTTTAAAATTAATTTCCAGCAAAGTTTAAGATCAATGCAAATTAATTTGCTTTGCTAGTATCCAGCAAGTGTCCATCAAGGGCAACTTCCCATGAGACGGAAGAAATGTAAGGTAGGATAAACTACAGATGATTGTAATGAAATTGATAAATCTAGATTGATAACAATGTATATCTTATCAAATACAAGATTTCTTTTTATCAACTCTCAATAGTTCTGTTTTGAATAGGTGGTTATGAATAATCAAAATCAATCCATGCATATTGATTAATTTTAGTACCTTATTAATGTGCACAGGATAGTCCCTTGGAACAAGGTTCTGACATTTTTCCCTGTTTCCAATAATCTTTCTGAATTCAAATATTCTGTTAAAATAAGAATTAGTTGCAGATATTAAGAACAAAAAAAGACTCCATATGATAAAACATGTAATTAAAACAGTAATTGTAATTGTCTGTAACAGGTCTAGTATTAACTTTTATTTCACACACACACCCTGTTACTGTTACTTTTAATGAACTCTACTATAGGAACTTCGTCAATTTTCACATTTTTGCTCAACTACAAGTTATTGTTTTTACAAATAGTATAATTGTACTGTTTGTCTTAACTAAGAATAACAAAATGATTTAGATGGAAAGATCATATATTTACCTTTAAAAAACTGTTTATAACCTACCTTTTTAAGTCTTCTGGTCTTCCCCATCCTTGAATGAAAAGTTTAGTGAGAAGTAGACGCCTATATAAGACATCTAGCTTGCTCACACCCATTAGCAAAACACATCTAGGAAAAATATATAAGTATATTGATTTTTTTATATGAACTGAAACTGTATACTTCATCAACAAAAAAAAAGTTAATAGTAAATAAGTGAACACTGAAAGAAAATTATATATACAGGAAAGGGTTGCATCAGTTTTGGGGAGCTGTCAAACAGGCTAACCCCTCATGGGGTGCCATTAGTTCTAAAACTGCTTTAGGCAAGGGAGCCACCTGGGTAACTGACCAATCACACCTTTTCAATTTTAGGAAGAAGGGATTGGCAAACCATTTCCACAAATGTTGCCAAAATAGAAGGGACTTGACCCTGTATTTACAAGAGTTAGTCATTTCTTGTACAAGAAATGAATTAGGAAGAATTTAAAAGCATTTATATTTTGTAACTTTTTGACAACACACTTTTTCTGCAGTTACAGCGTAAAAACAAATTTTCAGTTAAAAATGAATCACCCTAAACCAATATATGGATCTACCTGCTCAGCAAATGGGAATAAATTTTAATTCACATAGTGGTTTAATCATGCATAGTAGTATTACATAAACAAACATCAACCTCTGAATATTGAAAAACTGTAAGAAGCAACATCTTTTTCATAATTCTCTCCAGTAATAGTGTCAGTTCAAAAATTTTGTAGTGGAGATGTAAGACATACGTTATAATTATTTAATCTGTAGAATGATGACAGAATGCCAGCCTTCCCCTTAGTTATAGTATAGATTTGTTTACTTTTATTGTTACTTCTGTAATATATATATATATATATATACATATACATACACACACACACACTTTGCAGGATGTTAGGAACATATATACATGCTGGTTGCCCAAGTGCCAAAATTCTGATTGTGTGATTGTGGGGATACTGTGCTGGTCATAAATGTGAGGATCTATCGCAAATTATTTTTTTTCCACACTACTGTAACTCATATGGTTGTTAAAGGAATAGTCATAAGTTGAGGACTACCTGTACAAACTTCCTACCACCACTTTTAATTGTCTGACCAATTAGGACCAGTTCTTCCTAAATTTATTTCTCTGACCTTTAAGTCCTTGAAGGCTCTTCCTTTGTCAGATTGCTTCCCCTTTCCCTTAGCCACATATTCTATTATACTGAAACCCTCAACTTCTAATAAGTAAATGAAGAAAACAATTTTTATTTAATTTTGGAATAGTATCTAAAGTATAAGTTATTAAATTTTAAGAACTTTACAGTTCTTAAACTGCAGAGTTAATAATAGCTTCATTTCTTTGTTATAGTTAGTCCTTGACTTATGACAACCATCGAACCCAACAAGCATGGAATGGAAGAAAATTTAGAAGAGAATAGGAGATATTTATTGAAATATATTTCTATCTTAAATTGGTAAGAGACATGGAGAAGAATAGATTGGAAAACAATATTGGTAACACATTTTGGAGTAATTTGGAGCTAAACAATTGAATAAGAGATAAATGCTATGAATTAGTTAAATAAATTAATTTAGGAGTGGAGGAAAGCATGATTCTGGAGATCAGTGAAAGCAAAGCTGTGACCCGGTTTTATGACGGTAGGAGTGGAGGAAAACATCTTACTGGAGAACAGTTAAAGTAAACTGGGAACCAGTTAAAAATAAAAATAAGAGTTAGGAGTGGAGGAAAGCATGTGCTGGAAAACAGTTAAAGCAAAGCTGTGAACCAGCCAAAATATTGAGTTAGGAGTGGAGGAAAGCATACGCTGGGTAACAGTTAAAGCAAAAATTGTGAACTAGCCAAAAATAAAAAGTTAGGAGTGGAGGAGATTATACCTGGGGATCAATTGAAATAAAGTTGTTGAACCGATTAAAAATAGGGGTAGGAGTGGAGGAAAGCATTGCTGGAAGGCAACTACTTGAGTTGTGAACCAGTTTTATAATATATTTGGAGGAGTAAAGGAGAAGGTTGGTGTGAAGTTAAAATTATACTGTGAACCAGCTAAAATAATTAAGGTAAGGAGTGGAGGAAAGTATTGGTGGAAAGCAGATGATTAAGATGCGAACCAACTAAAAAATAAATTTAGAGGAAGTGGAAGAGATTTTATTGGAGAATAGTAGCTAAACTGTAAGCCAGTCTAAATAAATAGAGATAGGAGTATTGGAAAATACAGCTGGGAAATAGATTTTTAAACTATGAATTAGCCCAAAATTAGATTCAACAGAATATGAGAATAAATTTGAAGTAAATAAAATAAAGTATTGTGGAAGTAACAAACTATAGAAGGAAATGTTGATTGCTTATGAAATGACTTTAAGAAAGGAGGAAAATATTTTTTATCAAGATTATGGATATTAGATGTCATTTAAGAGAAGTAAAATATAGATTTGAGGTAATGGGTTTTAGGATTGAGGAATATATATGAAATATTGATTGTTAAAATGATAACGATTTAGAACGGTGTTTATTGTTTAGAATTCTGGATGTACAGTAGAATGATAAATGTTTAGAATAAGATTTTTTTTCTTTTCTTTTTTTTTAAAGATGTAAATGGACAAAATTTGGAACAAAATTGATTGAGGGAATCTGAATAATTGTACTTATTTTATGCCGGACCAAACCCTTGCTCTAAAAAGATGTATTTTATGTTTTATGTTTAAAAAATAATTTTTAAAAAATTGGGGAAAAAAATTGAACCCAACATTTCTCCTGTTAATTGAGACAGGTGAATTTTGTCCCATTTTATGACCTTTCCTGCCACAGTTGTTAAGTGAATCATTGTAGTTGTTAACTTAGTAACACAATTGTTAAGTGAATCTGGCTTCCCCATTGACTTTGCTTGTCAGAAGACTGCAAAAGATGATCACATGATCATGGGACCGTACAATTGTCATACATGTGAACCAGTTGCCAAGCATCCAAATTTTGATCCTGTAAACATGGGGATGCTGCAACAGTCGTAAGTGTAAAAAAAACAGTCATGAGACACTTTTTTCAGTGCTATTGTAACTTTGAAAAGTCACTAAACAAATAGTTGTAAGTCAAAGATTATCCATACAACTAAAGTGCACTATTTTAATGAGTGGGAGGAACTTCTGACTAAAACTAAATACCAGTATAATGTTCATCTACATTTATCAGGCAAAGCAAACAATAACAAGCTATTTTATCCTTTGGTATGATGTCATTGCTTGGTTAATATTTCACTAGTGCAATTGCTTTCTTGCAACCATTTCTTCTAAACTGAAATGGTTTATTCTTCACTGAATTTAAACAACCTTTCCCTGCTTCCAACGGAAAACTTCGGAAATCTGACGTAAAAATTAAATTTGTAACTTAATTATTTGTTTTATCACATATATAATAACAAATTAAGATTTAGTAATAAAAGTAATCCTCAATTTGCAATGGCAATTCAGACAGAATTTTCATTGCAAAGTGGTGTGGTCATAAAGCGTGACCACATCACTTAGCAATAGTAATCTTGGTAGTCTTGATTGCTGCTGTTAACCAAATCCCACGGTCAGTCATTAGGCAATGCAACTTCTTGCTGGCTTCCACCGAACAGATAAATGAGTAAACCAACAGGAAGTTGCAAGTCCCAGGAAAGTAGTTGCTGTTGGATGGCAGTGAGTGCAAGGGAAGTGCAGCAAGGGTTGGGGAGATTGTGTGAGGGTGCCTTGGCTAGGCTCGGGAAAGATGCCCAGGAAGGAGTGTGTGAGGGAGGTATGGTAAGGGTCAACAAGAGTGGGTGAGAGCGAGGCTCAGGGACAGCGCACAGGGGATGAGGAAGGCATAGGATTGGGACAATGTGTAGAATATGCAGCGAGGTGAGGGATGTATTTGCTTACCCTGATACCTATGTATCAGGGTAAGCAAACATCCAATATAAATGAATAGCTTTGCCCAAATTCCAGTGCATGCGACCTTATGTGACCACAACACTAAGACCAAGACACTACTAAACATACACACTATTGTGCAGCAAATGCTGTGGATAAAGTATACTTAGATTTCAGTAAGGAATTTGACAAATGAGACCACAACCTACTTCTTGGTAAGCAAGAAAACTGTGACATAGACAGCATCACCACCAAATGCATTAATATTCCAAGGAAGAGCCTTGGATAGTACAGTGGTCTAAAGCCCTGTTATTAACATCAGCTGCCTGCAATTATTGCAGGTTCGAATCTCACCAAGGCTCAAGGTTGACTCAGCCTTCCATCCTTTCTAAGGTAGGTAAATTGAGGACCCAGTTTGTGGGGGCAATAAGCTGACTTTGTATAAATATACAAAGTATGAAGGCTATTGCTTAGCGCACTGTAAGCCGCCCTAAGTCTCCGGAGAAGGGCAGCATATAAATCAAATTTAAAAAAAAATATTAAAGGCTGATAAACTGCATTCAACATGTAGCCCTTAATGAAACTACATCCACATGAAAGGACACCTCCCCCAACCCTCGCCTGTTTTTGGAAATGGTTCAAGAGGGAGCACATACACACTCGCGGGGGGGGGGGGGGGGAGAAAGAGAGAGAAAAGGGGAGAAAAAGAAATAGACAAATGAGAAAATAGAGGGAGAGAATGAGAGGGGGAAAAGAGGGAAACAAATGAGAGAAGGGAAAGAGGGAGAGAGAAATGAGAGCTGGAGGGAGATAATGAGAGAGACGGAAAAGAGAGGGAAACAGAAAAGGGGGAGAGAAAGAAAGAAAGGGGGGAGAGGAAAAAGAGAAAAACAGAAATGAAAGGGAGAGAAAGAAATGAGAGAAAAGGAGAAAAACAGAAGGGGGGGGGAGGAGAAAGACCCATTTCTCACAGAAAACACCCGGAGCCACAAAACCCAGGTAGACGTAGCTGGGGCAGGTCATGTGACTGGGTGGGAGTGATGTTGAATTGGCCACGCCCACCCAGGTTTTGTGGCTCCCGGTATTTTCTGTGGGAAACAGGTCCAGATGGCTCTTTGAATATTTAAGGTCCCTTTCAACTCTTATTCTGAATATATAAAAGCAGCTTTAAACATAATTAAATGTTACTGAGTTTCTTGTCTCGAGTTTGCCCTATTACTTGCAGTGCTTGTAAAGAAAGCATTTGTAACTTTCTTGGTTGATGTTCTTCATATATGAGGTGCTATTACACTGAAGTACCATAGCACAGAACAATATTACACTGAAAAGACAATATATATAAGAATGATCTATACTGCCATAAGCAGTTTGATAATCACTACATAAATAATACAGCCTCAATAATCCTATACTGAGGTATTACTTCAATTAAAAAAAAGGGCAAGTTAGGAATACATTGTAACAACCTTGAAAACAATGTGATAAACAATGTTATTTAACACAGGGAGAAATCAAGATCCTCATTTTTCTACAGAAAAAAAATACATATCCAAACATTTGTATTGCAAGGTTCTCAGATAGCTGATAGTTGTAAAATGCTTTTTTTTTTGCTCCTACCTGTCAACTTTGGTAGTTCAATCCTGTCAAGTATCTTCATTTTATCTGTTGATTCAAATAATGAGACAAAATCCAAATGCTGTTCAGTGTATAACTCAGTAAATGAGACACTATGCTACTAATATCAATTAAGACATTCTCGGAGTAAATATTGCAATTTTTTAAGATTTATATGCGATATTAGAACTATTAAGTTACTTTTGAAAATGATTTCAAGCAAATTTACGTAGCTTGTTTGAGTAGCATTACAATTACCTTAGCTAATTCATTTATGGTAGTACTGCCATAAATAAGATATAAAATAAGATATAAATATACCATGCATAAGAGCACCAGCATGCCTACCGTCCCTGTCCTAATGTTCCCTTTAATTGTATTCATTTTATGTATTCAAGTCATGCTTATACTTATATATATTATCTAATACATACTCGACAAATAAATAACTAAAATAATAAATTACTTTGTTCCAATGGGAAAATGAAAACAGTATACATAAAAAGAGGGGCCAACCTGCCCTGTCTGTATATACATCAACCAAATCACCCACACACTTTGGCAGGCGCCAATAAACCGCAAGGGTTCAAAATCCATGAACCACCACATCCTAGCCACAATCCACTCCCTCCCCACAATTTCACGGCACGTGGTGAACCCATTCACAAGTTCAAGAGTACAAAAGACTGCAATCTACTTCACGAAAATGGGCACAGCAGAAATGTAAAGTAAAATTCGACAACCGCCTAAAAATGATACTTTGGCCTGTTTTACAGCCCATTCTTTTCCTCAGGAAGTCTTGGGCAAGAGAATGCCATGCTGGAAATAGCCTCCCTTCTATGTAAAACCCGCCCCTGTCGTTGTATTCGCTGTTTACTTTTTGGACATCAGAGGTCACCTCAACTAATTTCTCACAATCACGCCTTTAAGGGACCCCACAACCTCAGGACAGCGGCGTCAGACGGGGCATGCCTGTCCCCTTCGGAAGAAAGAGCGAACCTACGGGAACACCGGGAGAATTGCCGCGGAGCACCTTTCCGTAATGCCCTTGCTCTTCCCCCCCACCCACTTCTCGCCGCCTAGCTCCACCATCCACAACGCCAAAGGCACCCAGCTCAACGTCGCTCCCGACTGAATGAAAAGGGGGTGGAGAAACACGCCGAAGGTCGCCGCTTCTCGTATCCCTCCCCTCCTTCCCCCCCACTCTCGCGAGAAGCCTCAACGACGGTTTTTAAAAAGCGAGGGGCGGGAGGGTGATGGCCGACTCTACCAATGGCTCGCCCGGCACGTGATCAGAGTTGCTCCCTCCCCCTTTCTCGCTTCGTAGTCCAAGTACTGCTGTCATATGCAGTTGCCTTGACTCGCTTTATTGTGTTTGCTGTTTGGCCACGTGACAGTCAGTCGCCTCGCCTCTCGCCTCTCGCCTCTCGTCCCGGAAGAAAGCCGAGGCGAGGCTTTCAAGTGCTCCCTCGCCAGAGGGAATATGTAGGAGGGTTGGCTCTACGTATGTCAGAGGTTGAAACCCAGAGGTTTCGAAGTCGGCCATGGCTGCTGCTGTTCTGGAGCCCGCAAGCGAGGACTGGGAGCAGCCTCTTTTGAACGGAGACGGAGACGGAGACGAAAGGTGCATAAGGGCCACCGCTCTCGGGTCTTATTTGCCAGGGGATCCACTTGGACTCCAGAAGCGATGGAGTCAAAATCCTCTGCAACTCAAGTTGTCTCACGCTGAAGATGCGGAGAATTGTAGTATAAATAAAGCTTCCTCGTAAGCTTCTCGCCTTGGTGCGTAAGGAGAGGTCTACAGTAATGTAGTAGTATAGTGCTAGTGAAATTAGCTTTGAAGCTCAGATGACAACACACGTTGCAAAATGGCTACATGCATATAAGAAACCAAAACAACTGATGGTGATATCCTATCGGCGTTAAAATCGGTGATGTCTATTTAATATAAATGATACATGGTATTTGTATTTATGTGTAATGTGTTTTATTAGTGTAGTATATCAGATTGTGTGACATCTAGGCTAAATAAATACATCTGGGTTAAAAAATCTTAACATTTTTGACCTCCTGTCTGTTGCATTGTTAATAAAATATGTAGGAAGGCCAAGGCTGTTTATTGATAAGGCACAGTAGGTGTTTTTGCATATTTTTAAATGGGGTGTATGTGTATACTTGAAACAGACATTTTAATTGTTTTTTAAAATTATATATTTCAGGTCTCTTTGAGTTTTCAGAATATCGTATGACAGGGATCTCCAACCTTGACAATGTGAAGACTTGTGGACTTCAACTCCCAGAATGGATGGCTAAGGAATTCTGGGAACTCAAGTCTACAAGTCTTAAAGTTGTAAGGTTGGAGACCTCTGCCATATGGTAATATTGAATAGTGATTTTTATGGTGTTTATTGCATAACATTGAGTGTATTAAGGTGTATTTATATGTGTGTGTGTATGTGTGTGTGTGTATATATATATATATACACACACATACACACACACACACATATATAATGCAATGTTATGCAATTATATATATATATAATTATGCAATTATATATAAGTTCTCTAGAGGGAAACCTGATTAATCTTAGGGAGTAAGACTAGTGTGGCACCTGACAGGCCGAGCCCTCCTGTGACTCTTACCTTCTTAAAGCCCAGTACTGTAGATGCTTCCTGTCTAATGCAAATTAGAGAGGAGCTATAACTCCCGTTCTTGCAAAAACTTTTGTGTATACAGCCTAGGGTTGTATTTATGTATTTATCTTTAATAAGTTTATATAGCCACCCAGCTTACAAATTGTGATTGGGTTGTCATCTTGTTTCATACAGAGAATTCTTGCAAATTGCATGCCAATATTTCTTGCCCTGGCCTACATCAAAGGGGTTGACATCAATGTTAATAGTCTCTTCAATTTGTTCGTTTCCTCCTGACAGAGTTATTGCCTGCTCCCTCCTTAACACACCAGAACCTCAACACCCACATTCTTCCTCCAGGTCAAAGGACTCCATATCACCTCCAGATAATGTAACCATTTTTATGTAATGCATTTGCCCGGCATTCAGTGCCCTCATCCCATATACCCAGGTGCTTCACCTCTCCAAATCATACAAACATCATACAAACCTGTCAGCTCACTTTGTTCTTAGCTGGGATAGCTGGAGGTCTAAATATGACTAGGGAGGAGCTGACATCTACATTCCAATCAGCACTATCTAAACATTGGCTGTATCAACTTTAAACCTCTTTATGCATAAACTGTTGTCAAGTGTGATCCCACACATCTTATTCTCATGTCTTTGTTATTTTCTACCCAAATTTAAGATTTTTTTTTATTATTATTTATTTAGATTTATATGCCGCCCTTCTCCGGAGACTCAGGGCGGCTTACAATGCGCTAAGCAATAGCCTTCATACTTTTGTATATTTATACAAAGTCAGCTTATTGCCCCCACAAACCGGGTCCTCATTTTACCCACCTTAGAAAGGATGGAAGGCTGAGTCAACCTTGAGCCTTGGTGAGATTCGAACCTGCAATAATTGCAGGCAGCTGATGTTAATAACAGGGCTTTAGACCACTGTACTATCCAAGGCTCTAGATTTAGCATTTGTCCGTATTGAAATTCATTCTGATATCAGATTTGTGTCCGTTTCATGTTTGTATAGCAATTGCTGAATTTTATTGTTGTAAAATAGAACGGGGCATTACCAATATATGATGACATGCATCAGAGAATGATTTCAATCATACAAAGATAGGAATAAATGACTAAATGTAAATATAACAACATATAGTTCTAACACTTGAGTAAAGAATTTGTTGAAGAATGATGAATATTTGACATGTTAACATTAATCTCATTAATATTACAATATTGTTTATTACAGATCTAAGGATGTTACGGAAACATTGCAACAGTACAAGAGCCGGTGGAGATCCATTCGAATAATGTATCTTACAATGTTCTTCAGCAGTGTTGGTTTGTAAAATTTGCTAACCAGTCATCAGTGTTTTAATATAATACTCTTCCTTGTAACTTCATTGGATATTAATTAAAATATTGTATAGAAATTCCTTTTAGAGTGAACTGTGTTTTATTTAATTTTGGGGGGCTCATTTGTAAATTATACATACTCAGTAATTTATGTAGGATTTAACAAAAACAAAATAATATTAGACAATGGCATTATAAACTAGCACCAAAGGAAGAACAACTGTTGCAATAAGCAAATTCAGGAACTTGTTCATAAACTTGTAGGACCAGATGGAATTAAGCCTGGCTGAAGCAAATGCTCACCAGCAGAATCAATAGCACGGTTCTATTTCCAGTATGTCCTGTGGCCATAGTTAGGGAGGTAATGCAACAGAGTATCTGTTGTAACATGTAGACTATGTAGTTCTTAGCATATTAGAATCTGATTGGTGTAAATATTCCACTGTTTTCCTCACTTTTTTTTAAAAAACGGTCAGTGTTCATAAACTGTCCTATGTGATTATCTTGACTTTTTCTTAATATTGTGGTTTGTGGTAAAATGGTATGAATTCTAGTTTTCTGGATCATCTTGTATAATGGATGATAAATAATGAAGTCTTTTGTCTTTCATTAAAAGAAACTGATTAATGTATACAATACATTAAAGAGTTTTCAGTGATATAGTTCCATGTAAGCAGTTCCACATATGCACCTACTACTGACTGAATTCCTCTTTCTTGAAGGTAGATATTTTAGGAAGATACATACAGTATTCCCTTCGGCAGTTAAACTATATAACCAAGTGTCATGGGATAGTTATAGGTAGTTAAATTTTCTTAGAAATATCATTAAAGTTTGCAAAACAAGGTTAAATATTACATCTAAAATTATTTGCAGTTTTTGAACTTTTTCTTTTTCCAAAATAATTCCCTGTTTTTTGTACGGAATTCTATAATTTTATTTCTCTGAATATGATCAGTAGATGGTAAAGAAGTACTAGAGAAAAATAACTAAAGTACTTTATGTTGCAGGTTTCTCTATTGTCATTATGTCAATATGGCCCTATCTTCAACAGGTTTGTGAATCACCTAAATTTTTATTTACATGATGTTAACTTAGGCATCTGACAGCTGCAGTGGTATGGTGTCATGATTAAAGCAGCAAGCTACAATAGACACTAGGATACTATGAGTTCTAGTCCTGCTCTCAGCACTAAGCAACTGACTGACCTTGGGCCACTTCCTCTCTTTCAACTGTAGGAAGGAGGCATCGGTAAACCATTTCAAAAAACATTACCAAGAAAACCGCAGAGACTTGTCCAGGCAGTTGCCAGGAATCAACAGTAATTTGAAGTACTAAATAATAAAGTAATGCTATGAGTTTATTCAGCCAAATGAAAAGATAATTATAGCGCTTAAAATATATATGATCATTATATTTAACTAGTTTTTTTGTGGGGAACATGGGCAAATAATTTGCCGTGTCCAAATTGCAGTTTTCTATTTCAAATATTGAAGAAGAAAGGCTGGAATAGACAACGATTGTAAGTCTTGGCTTCTGGGTTGGTGGAGACTTAGAAGAGAGTTTTATGAGTTTTTGCCCATGGAGTGTAGAAAGCAGTCCTTATTAATATCATGATTCCATATTTACAGGCCTTCAAATTTATATAAAGATTCACTATTTTAGTCTGGCTTTCATGATAGTTGTTTTAGCGTACGTTATGTCTTAATCTGTTTCGTTTTAATGTATGTAAAATTAAATATCCATGAGCTCCATGAGTATAGAAATAAAGTAGTATTTTAAGGATGGAAATGTATATCCCGCCCATCTTTCTCGTCTACTAACGAAATAATTTTAATTGAGGGGAATGAATTGCAATTATTTCCTGGTTTTCCATTGAGATTTATGGTTCTGATTTGATTTTTTAAAAGTCCAGATTATGGAGGGAGAATTGCATGCTGCTTAGAGTTATTGCAATGGCCTATAGGCCTTATCAATAAAATAAATCTGTTTGTTCAAAGATTATTTTACATAATGTACAGATAACCCTTGACTTAAAACCACAATTGAGCCCAAAATGTCAGTTGCTAAGCAGGACAGTTATGTGAGTTTTGCCCCATTTTATGACCTTTCATAGCACAGTTGTTAAGTGAATCACTGCAATTGTTAAATTAGTAACACAGTTGTTAAGTGAATTTGTCTTCCCAATGATTTTGCTTGTCAGAAGATTGCAAAAGGTAGTCACATGGCCCCAGAACACAGCAACCATTGTAATTATTTTCTGGAGAAATATAAGATGGTAAGATATAGGAAAGCTTAGATTTTAGTGTAATGGTGGGATCAGTTGAGTTACAACACAATTAAAGAGGACCAACATAATTTTCAGAGAATCATCTTATGGAAAAGAGGAGCAGCTATAATAGAATTGTACTGAAGTGCAACAGTTTAGGTCAGGGATCAGCAACCTGTGGCTCTGGAGTCACATGTGGCTCTTTCACCCCTATGCTGCGGCTCCCTGGCACTCAAAATATGTGTCACAACTGCCAATGTGCAACACTGCGCGGCATGCGATTTATTGAGCTTTTCAACCCCCGGTAGGCTAACCATGGATAAATCCAAGAAAAGAAAAGTTTCAGAAGAAGAAAACAGAACATTTAATACAACTACATATGCTAGTTTTGTGGACAGTCAAGAAATAGTCAGGCATGGGAAGGTTTTGTGGCTCCCGGTGTTTTTTTTCCTGTGGGAAACGGGTCCAAATGGCTCTTTGAGTGTTTAAGGTTGCAGACCCATGGTTTAGGTATTGGACTAGGATATGGAGGACCAGGCTCAAGTCCACTGTCAGTTATGGAAGCTGATTGGGTGACTTTGAGCCAATCAATATCCTCACCCTAACCTATTCTAGAGAATTGATGTTTTAATTGCCATCTTTAAGTTCTGGAGCAAAAGATGTTTATAAATCTAAGTAAAGAAAAAGGAAAGTGCATGACACCAACCCTTCAAAATATTTTTTGCCATTGATTCTTTTCAAACTGTACCAGCCATCCAATGATATATAAATTATTCAGTAACCATTCATTTACAATTTGGAATGTGTATTCTTATCTACTTATAGTGATGCTGCTAAAAACACTATTTTTGTGACTATTATAATGTGGGAGGGTACTCTTGATAGACTAGTTTTAAATTTAAACTTCAGTCTGTTTCCATACTAGTTTAACTGTTATCATTTTTATGTTATTAATAACATAAGTTATTAATAAGCTTAATTTACCAACTAATAGTCTGCAAGATTTAATATATAAATGCTGGGTTCTCTAATTTAACCTTGTAATTAAAAATGTTCTCTTCATTAACATTTACCTATATTTTTTTAGCATAATATCTCTTAGAATTGAATATTTTTTAATTACAGTGTCCTATTGATTAATAAAATATTGTTGAAATTGTGTTTATAATTTCCATAGATAGATAAAACTGCAAATCCAAGTTTTCTGGGCTGGATTATCGCTTCATACAGCATTGGTCAGATGATAGCTTCTCCATTTTTTGGAACGTGGTCTAATTGCAGGCCAAGAAGAGAACCTCTTGTGGTTTCAATTGCTATTTCAATAGCTGCCAATTTCCTCTATGCTTATGTCCATTTGCCCCCTTCACACAACAAATACTACATGCTAGCTGCTCGAGCATTGGTGGGGTTTGGCGCAGGTAATTTTATAAATATTTAAAGTTAGATTCGTAGCTACATGTATTTAAGGCAATTCAACTATTTGTTAGAGAAATCAAAATCTCAGGCCCTTGAGATCCCTTCTACCTCAACAAGTTGGCACTGAGAATCTCTTGAGTAAAAGTATAATCCTGCTGATTGTCTCAACATATAGATTGAAAGGTTTTTCCAGAATCCTGTTTTCCTCAAAATAAGACATCCCCTGATAATAAGCTCAATCGGACTTTTGAGCGATGGCAATAAGACCAAGTGCTTATTTCAGGGTTCAAAAAAATTTGGGTCTTATTTTTGGGGAAACACGGTACTTGTGCCATGGCTTTCTGAGGCATTAGAGAGTCTTCTAAGTTGAGGTACCACAAAGTACAGTATTCTAAGTAATAGACTCATCAGAGTAATAAAGATTCCCCAAGATAATCAGTCTAAAAGTACTACCGGTAGTCATGTTAAGTTTAGGGATTTTTCTCATATGAAAAAAATTGCAAGGAACGTACTACAGTTGCTCAAAGGTAATTTACTCAGATTTCACACCTGAGTGATGCTATGAAATAATTATTCCTGATTAATTACAAGTTTCTAAAAGATTTTCTCAAGGTCATTGATATTTCTGACTAATTGTTTTCAAGATAAAGGTTCTTTTGCATCACAAAGTTATTAATTACTGTAGTAACGAGACCTATTAAAAATAGATTTGGTCAGCAGACAAAAGACCAACATTTTGCATACTATACTGTTGGGCTTTTAGCTACCTTATGCATATGATTAAAAATAGACATGCACCGTAGGTTTTCCAGATAAACATTGTTCTGTTTTGTTTTAGGAAATGTAGCAGTAGTTCGCTCATATATTGCTGGTGCCACCTCTCTTACTGAAAGAACTAATGCCATGGCAAACACTAGTGCTTGCCAGGCAGTGGGATTCATACTGGGACCAGGTACAAACCTACATTGTATTCTCATTTTCTTCAAGTGATTCATTAATCAGTTGCAGGATAATGTTTTTTTTAATCTATGTGTACATATTTAAACTTTAATTTGTTATATAAAACCATAGTAATAATACAGGACTATTTATAAATAGGGCTTGAGTTGGAATGTGGTCCCAATTTGATTTCAGACTCCAATTTTCATTTAGTTTTTTTACAGTTTATTGATAAATAAAATTTGAAGCAGTGCGTGTCAAGGAAAAATATTAATACAAACTACTAAAAGAACTACCGGTATGTAACTTATTATTTAGGATTTTTTTTATCAGAAGTTGAACACTTTACTAATTGATTTTTTTTCATTTAGTTAATACATTAGATTTTTAGCTGCTGCAATAAAATTTATATATATAAATATATATAATTAACATCGGGCATACTTACTGTTAAAATTCAGTTGTATAAACTTATATTTTCTATTAGTTTTTCAGACTCTCTTTTCACTTATTGGGGAAAATGGAATCTCATGGAAAACAATTTATCTTCAGTTGAACATGTACACAGCTCCAGTTTTATTTGGAAGTCTTCTAGGAATTATTAATATTGTTCTGATAATTGCTATATTTAGGTAATTGAAAATTTAAAAAGTTCTGAATGTTTAAAAGAAAGGTTTTTCAATTTGTATATAAAATCTCTGTTCTTAGTCCATGTAGTTTGTTTAGTTCTTATTATGAACCAAGAAAAAAATGAAAAGAGTAATTTGTGGATTTTGTAGTTGTTTTTAGTATTTCTTGATCAATAATATTGCAGTAGATCTTAGTTTGATGTTTATTAAATCTTACCAATGAGTATAAATCTCTAAAATAACATACAAGTGTTTCTATTCTATTCTCAAGTTATTTATGCAGAGTGTTTATAAGACTTGATCCATAAAACAAGATAACTTGCATAATTGAATTAACAAAGAATTATGCCAGATAATATTGTTTCAACACAAAACTGTCAATTGTATTGAAAGTTTCTTTGGCATATTTTATTATTGTTTCACACAATCTCTTAATTTTTAGAGAACATCAGGTAGATGACATGGGACGACCACAAAATAGTATTAATACTGAAACTGAAGGTAATTTGAAATATGTTTTTATATAGGTGCTAATATAGGTAGGAATAGTGGCAAATGATAATGTGTGAAGGATGTAGGTGATAGCTTTTGGGATATATGTCTCAAGATGAGCAATTAACTGCAACTTCAGATCAAATTTATTAGATTTGGTGGTTCACAAGCACGCACTAATGATTGCAATTTGTTGTGGATAGGAATATCCACTGGCTTGACCCTACTGTTCTGGTTTTAATTTGTAAATTGGTTTTAACTTGGTTGTTTTAAATTGTGGGCCAAAACTATTTAATTATTTTAAATTGTTTTTTTAATTTTGTATGCTCTGTTTTTATTTTGGCTGTTCACCGCCCTGAGTCCAGCTGGAGAAGGACGTTATACTTACTTACTTACTTACTTACTTACTTACTTAATAAATAAATCTATCTATCTATCTATCTATCTATCTGCAGCCCTATATATATAGAGCACATTGCAGTAGTTCAAGCATGAGCTAACCAGGGCTTGAGAGACTGAGCGCAGGGACTCCTGATCCAGGAAAGGGTGCAACTAATGCACAACACAAAGTTGTGTAAATGCATAGCTTGAATTTTATTTGTCATGTTAAGGTGACTAACAACATTCACGAACTCTAATATTTTGCTCTTTTTTCACGCAATAAATTGGAAAGGTGCAGTTAACTATAATTCTAATGTACATGCTAGATTCATTATCAGCTGTAGTACCATATTCTAATGAAATGGGAAATTATACTTAGCTATAGCTTTCTGTCTTGTTCTGCCATTAAAGGGGGCCAAGGGAGCTGCATGTCCTTTATGTCCATAAAACTTATGCATATTGCATGAACTAAGATTTTCTCAAAATAAAATAATTGCATCTGTATCAATGCTATGTAGGTCTTTATTTTATCGGTTAACTTTTTTTAAAATACAGAAAATAATGAAGTGGTTCAAGATAATCAGCAATATATTGATCATGTGGCTGTGGTATCAACAAACATTCTTTTCTTTGTTATCCTATTTATTTTTGCAGTTTTTGAAACGTAAGTATTTGTTTTTTTTTAATAATCTTTCTTACATTTCTTCATAATTTTGTGAATAAAGTCTGCAACATTTCCTACAATAGCTTTTTCTTACTACCATAACAGATTTAATACATCCAGACATACATGAATTATCACTATCAGCCATCCTACTTGGGGTGCTATTTATTTATTTATATCTCACCTTTATTACTTTTTACATATAACACAAAGCAGTGAATATATCCAACACATCTTTCTCCTATTTTCCCCCACAATCCTGTCAGTGGAACACCAAACTGGCTTCTTGGCTAAAATGGAACTGAACTCATGTTTTCCTGATTTCTAGCCTGTGTGTGTATGTGTAATGAAATTAATTTTATGTTCAGAATTCAGAATAAATCACAAGTTGAGTTTTTAAGAGAAAATTTCACAGAAGGATAACTCATGCATTATCAGGGAGAAATTTATCAAGCATATACTTTAGAAAATAATTTATAGTCCAACTGGATAAAGTAATATTGTTCTAATTGTAAATATAGAAATGGCATGTCTCTTATAAAATCATGTTTGTTATGTAATTATATAATTCATACATATTCAACTATATTGTCATACATTTCTAATTAGATTTTTTTCTTCATAGTTTTATTTAACTATATAAATTTTCTTGCACTTGCTATTTTTCCTCACATACTATATTTTTTGTGAAATGTTAATCATCTTTTTCACAGTGTTCTGTGTAAAATTTTATTATAAAAACTTATTAATTTGTATTTTAGTCTTAATTTCTTTTTTCAAGGACCAATATTTTTCTTTAAATGATTTTGAATTTGAAACATTTCTATTCTTGGCACTTGATTTTTGTATTATGTTATTAGTACAAATTCTTCATGCAGTTTCCGTTCAGTTTCAGAGTTGTTAGTTACAATTAGATAGTTGAACACTGAAATTCAGAAAGTTCTCTACTATATTTAATTTAATACATCTTTTATTGTATTTTTTTAGCATAGCTACACCATTAACAATGGATATGTATTCATGGACCAGAAAAAAAGCAGTGTTTGTCAATGGCTTAATTCTTGGTGCTGTTGGCATCGAATCAGTGGTTGTGTTTTTAGCAGTTAAAGAACTTTCTAAAAGGTAATATGTTCAAGTTATACTGTTTTAGTATATTTATTTTCACAAAAATCTGATTTCAAAAAAAGGGATAAGTCCTAGAATACAAATGGCTGTGTGTAAATGCATTCTCCAATAGTGATAAATTTATGTAATATCGTTGATTCTTAAACCCTTAAGAACAAAGGACTCAGGGTTTCAATATGGAAAATTTTCTTTGGATAAAATACGGGTACTGTAATTTTAGTTTTCATTATTCAACAGGATTGGTGAACGTGCAATCCTATATGGAGGTCTAGTCATTATCTTGGTTGGATTCTTTGTTCTGTTGCCTTGGGGGAATCAGTTACCTAATATCCAATGGGCAGGTATAAATTTAAATGTTTGAATTATTTTAAGGTCTTTGATGACTATATGTGGCCATATATGGTATTTATTTGTATGTTTTCAGACATAAAGAATAATTCTACTCCAGGAAAGATCTTTGGTGAAACCTTTGCATTTTTGTGGATGTCACAAATTGAATTTTCATCCAATAATACAGCTGAAGCAACAGGATGTCCTAGTATACAATCTTGGTGTAGTTATACTCCAGTAATTCAGCTGGGCCAGTATATCACGTCTGACATTCTAATAGGATTGGGATATCCAGCCTGTAATGTGATGTCATATACCCTATATTCAAAAATTTTAGGGCCAACACCTCAGGTAAGATTTAAATTTAGGCGGATACATTTTTAAACAAATTTAACAGTTTTGGGAAACAAGTTGCCAAGTAGATTACTTGAGCTTGGAACTGGGTTTTTTTTCATGCTTTGATTAAATGATAAAACTACATAGCATCACTATATTTTATCATCTAGCTCACATGATTTGGTGCAGTACAACTATAAACTGCTTCCTGTAATAGTTTTATTTCAGGAGTGTCAAACTCAAGGCTTAGATCTGGCCTGCAGGGCTCCCTTGGAAACAGCGAAAGACTGGTCCGCAGTGCCTCTGCCAGTGAAAATGAAGCTCGGGAGGGCCACATACTCCCGAGCTCCGTTTTCGCTGGCAGAGGGTTGCAGGAGGCCATTGCAGCCAAATCGGGAGTCCGTTTTTTCTGGCAGAGTGCTTGGGTCGCCACAGGCAGCCCCAACAAGACTGATGTTGAGCTGGCCATGCCCCCCTGCCCCCTCCCAGGTCAAACATAACCCTGATGGAGAAGCTTGTGGAGAAATCGAGTTTGACACCCCTGTCTTACTTCATTAAATAATTTTTTTATCCCTTCAGATTATCAAACTTTTTAGTAAAGCTGAGCTACTGAATGTTTTGTGTATGAGGGACAGTGAGTTTTTTTGGAACAGCAACCATTTTACTAAAAGCTATTATTGTTATCCTATAGAGACCTGGATCTTCCATCAGGCCTTGGGCAGAGGAGTTTCATGAATTTATGAATATGCTACAATCTGTTTTAAATTTCGTATTTCCTTACAGGTTGTTTGATAGTTTGTTCTTTTAATATTATATTATTTTTAACTTAGCTTATATGCCGCCTCGAGTTGCTTGACAATCAGGCTATCTCATAAATCCTAATACTGCTATTGCTGCTATTACTAATGATGACGATGATGGTTGTAGTTTGCTATTGCAAAATTGGGAGAATAATAGATTTTGTTTGAATATTTCAGGGCTAAAACCTGTAATTAACACTGAACACAATCTGATCTATTTTAGGGCGTTTATATGGGATGGCTAACTGCTTGTGGAAGTGGTGCGCGCATTCTGGGCCCAGTATTTGTCAGTCAACTCTACAGTTCCTTAGGACCCCGCTGGGCATTTGGTTTCATCTGTGGAATTGTCGTACTTTCTCTCTTACTACTTGAAGTGGTGTACAAGAGACTTATAGCATTTTCAGTCAGATACGAGAACCTACAAGAACAGATCTCCTAACTATTTCTGCTCAGTCTTGTTTTACTTTAATCATTATTTGCTCTTTTCATGCATCTTTGTGCATCTTTGGCAGATAGTTCATAGAATTATCATTCACCTGGACTGACAGTATTTCTACCACCAGATTTGTATCAGTTTAATACTGGAAATGACAGACTGTGATATAGTAAATGTTATTATTTTGGAGCAGTTTTAAGAAATGGCACTAGTTCTAATTATATACATTGGATATATTTAAAATACATTGATTCTGTGAATCATGTCTTAAATGAAACTGTTTTTAAACTGAACTGAAAAAGGCTATTTATTCTAAGGAAGTTTTATGAGAATGATTGTTTCTGCATTTTTATAACTGGTTGGCTTTTTAAAATTGAATTTATTTTAAGTAAAACATAGCAGAAAATACCAGCATTAGCTAATATTTTGTTATACATAATTTATTTTGGGATTTTCCACTCATTCAGTGTATATTTTATATTTTTTTAAAAAATGGTTCAAATAAGATCAAGATTAAAAGTAAAAAAATAAGGAATGTTGATGCAGCACTTATAATAGAGATAAACACTAAAACGGATAGTAGAATCCTCAAATTTAATACCCTGTTTTCCTGAAAATAAGACCTCCCTGGATAAGCCCAATCGGGCTTTTGAGCACATGCTTTAAAATAAGCCCCCCCCCAAAAAAATAAGCCCTCCCTGAAAATATTTAAACACATGCGCAGCCGGTCCCCACCATTTCCTCTGGTTAGGGTTAGGTAGACAGAGGTGGAAATCAGGTAAGATGACAAGAGGAGCCCCGTCTTGCTCCATGCGCCCCAAAATAATAAGACCACCTTGAAAATAAGGCCTAGAGCTTATTTTGGGGTTCAAAAATATATAAGACAGGGTCTTATTTTCAGGGAAACACAGTAATTGGAGGTTACTGAGGTAGATATCTGAAATTTCCACTATTACACCAAGAATCTTAGTCACTGCTTTCTTGAATAGTAAAACTTTAACCTACTGTGAAATACCTTCATTTTATTAAACTGGAGAAAAAAACTTAAAATGGTAATTGCACAGTGTTGAAGTTACCTCTTTTTCCTGATTGTGCAACAGTATAACCAAATTGATTTTAGATTTGGTTTTCTTAACAATTCAACCTTTTTCATCTTAAAGCTATCTTGCGCAGTTCCATGTCTCATAAGCAGGACTTCCAGATCACAAATCAGAAAACTGGTGATATCAGATGTTGCTGAGACTCAGGAGGAGAAATGGAGATAGTACACCCCTTGTGATGTCACAGAGGTGGGGTTCTGGTTGCACAGCACGCCCTTTCATTTATTTGTAGATCACTTACTTATCTTCGGCTTTGAATCGGAGATGAGCACCGCCCCCTAGAGTTGGGAACTAGCACATATGTGTGAGGGGAACCTTTACCTTTACCTTATATGACATGTTTGATAACAAGAGTTTGGATAGGGGTATAGAAAATGGTGGATTTTGGATAGGGGTATAGAAAATGGTGAATTCATACACTGATAGAGCTGGTATCATTTGATTGTTTTCTTAAATGAAATGAGTTTCATTCTGAAACAAAATGAAATACTATAGGCAGTGGTGGGATTCAGCCAGTTCGCACCACTTCGGGAGAACCGGTTGTTAACTTTCTGAGTAATTTAGAAAACTGGTTGTTGGAAGAAATCATTAGGGCAGAGAACCGGTTGTTTAATTATTTGAATCCCACCGACTATAGGGCTATGTTGTTCCAACTAAATACTAAAGTGTGGATATCTGGGCTGAACTGTTTGGTGGGAAGGTAATGAGAATGGGGAAAAGTCAAAGATAGCAATGACAGATCAGGAAAGTAGTAGGAAGGGAAGGAAAATATTAGGAAGACTGCACAGTGTGATGGGACATGCCATGTAGACACATCGCTATCTATGGTCAAACAGGGAAGGGAATGCATTGGAAGATGGTGAGGCAGGCCATTATTGGGGGGGGTGGCTATATTACAAATGGAAACTGTGAAAGGGAAACACGTAGCAGTCTTGGCTTATTCACTTTATAAAAATCACACTAAACCCCTGTTGGTTTTGTTTCATCCAAAACTTGGTACAATAATAATGTTCAAAAGATCAAAGCATAACTCATCCAGAATGATTTGGCAGAATATGTGTATCTGAAATTTGAAAAAACATTTTCTATTCCGTGCACACCTGTTTTTGTTTCTGTTCGTCTAAGTCAAAGCATAATAAATAAAATACATAAAAGTCTTTATATTCTTATGTTCTCTATAAAATATACATGCATATATTCTCCTTTCCACATTTTTTTTCACTGAACTGTCTACCAATAGCGAACAATGCAAAAACCAGGACTGTATAATATTTCAGGTTTGGTCTCCAGTATATGTTTTGCAACATTTTAGAGCAGCTGTTATCTTGGAAAAGAGTGGGATTACTTCAAAATTTGGCAGATAGTTACTATTTTAGTGCTTTCTTCCACTCTGAAGCACCATAGAGATTCAAACCAGTACTGTATAGCTGTGATAAAAATTCCTTCTCCTGTTTTTCATTTTTTAAATTTGTGAAATAATGTATTTTACAGTGATCTTCACGAAGAAGACAGTTGAGAATATTAATAAAAGTCCTAATGCTTCCTGTTTTCACAATGAAAGTTAAAAAAAGTTTTAGAGGAGAGAAATGGCAATTAATCCTGTCTGATGTCATGAAATGTGCTAGGCTGCTTCCTCAACCTAGGATATGGTTATTTATAAATATATAATAGTTTCTATTATATGTGATGTTTATTTATTGATCAGTTAAATATAATATAGATGGAAACAAGTAAATAGTGCCACATACCGGTAACTGCTAGGTAATAAAATCATACAGATCTGTGATAAAATTTGTCTAATTTATATTTTATTCTCTGACCTGCTTTTTCCTTATTTTGAAACTTTTACAATTGGGACTCGGATTATTGTTTTCTCCAGAACTCTTTCAGGCTACAGGAGGGGGGTTTCTTTTGTCAGCCTTGTTTGCTTTTTTTATATTAGCTTTTACTTCCAATGCAAAGAAAGCAAGACAAATACTTCTGTTGGCTCAATAACATTTTTTTTACTACATTAGTTCTATTATTCCTGTTTGAACTTTCAATTTCTCTTTAAACTACAATACAAAGCTAGAGATAGTTTCTAGAAGAACACCCTCAGGAATGTTTCAGTCACAATAGATTTCTTTCCCAAATTAAATAATACAACACCAAAACCATTATAAACCTGTTACCTGGGGTGCGTGCAAGTGTACAAAACGTATGGATTCTACTGTAGATTAGAGTTTTATTAGTAAACTAATATTACTGTGCATATGTAGACATTTGTGTTAAATAAATCAAGGGATCTAAATTATCACTGCATTTATTTTTTAACACTTTTGCAGGGATATTGCATTAAAAAGTTACAAAAATATAAAACAATCATAAAATAATACTTTTCATATCTGAAAATAGCATAAAATACAAAATATTTACAGGCATATATTGCAAAAGAGGTGTTTTTTTTTTTCTTTAGAGCTGCGAAAACAGAACATGCACATATATACATTTGTGGGGTGGGGGTGGGGAACCAAGATGGTTACAGGATTTTCTATAAATTACATGAAATGCAAGTAATTTTGCTTTAATGTTTTAAAAGTAGAACACTTATACATTAATTCCAGTCAGGAAAAACCAGTCTAGGTTTTTTGAGGAAAGTCTACTATTGTGAGTATAAAAAGAATTTATTACCATCGAGTTATTTAAATTTGTCATACGCAGTTTTGTCAGTGAGGGCCAACTGGATTGGTAAACATTACCAGAATGGAAGATAGACAGTGCAACTTTTCTTTGATGAATTCTGGAAGTTTCTCGTCTTCTCTATACCTAAGAAGATACCAATATTCCAATTTTAATCTTTTGGGATAACACTTTTTATTTTACATAATTCTATTATGTAAGAGAAGTAATCTTACAGTAGGTAAGAACGGTATTGAATACTTGGGAAGGTACAAAAAATCGTAATGAACTGTTGCAGGTTTTTTTGGGGGCGGAGGCTAGGTTTTAGTTCTCAAAACTATATTAAATTGTGCAAACCTAAAATGGTTTGACAATGGATTCCCAACTATGTTGCAATGGAGGGATAGGAGGCGTAATCTATAGTGATACTCAGGATGTTTGTCCTCAGTTACAAAGTGGATGTGGATCTCTAAAGCACAAGAGATTCTTTACAATATTCTCTGGCACTGAAGAGAATTTAGGAAAGCTGATATTAATCCACCCATGAATAACCTGTGGAAGCAGGATCTTCATTTGTGAGGCAGAATTAGCCAGGAATTAATTACTCACTTATCTAAAGGTTAAAAAGTTTCCATTCCTGATCTTGCTAAGTGATGGTAATTTCTAATTCATTCAATTTATTTAAAATGGAGAAACAACCATATTGAGCCAGACAATATTGGATTTCGTGAGCATAGGTGAAGAATAAACTCCTGAAATGAAAACTATGGTGATGGGCATAACCAGCTACTAAGAACCAGTGGTGAAATCCAATTATTTTACTACCTGTTCTGTGGGTGTGGTGTGGCTTGGTGGGCAGGGGAAGGATACTGAAAAATCCCCATTCCCTCCCCACACTGAGGCCAGCCAGTGGTGGTATTTGCCGGTTCTCAGAACTACTCAAAATTTCCGCTACTAGTTCTCCAGAACCTGTCAGAACCTGCTGGATTTCATCCCTGCTAAGAACTCATTTGTGAACTAACCTCCTAGGCTATTCTCTCCTGAAGTATCTTTCTGGAGCCTCTAAAGCATTTCCCTACTAAATATGCTGAAAGCTGGTGCTTTGCTTTGCAGCAGGTCAGTTTTCTAATTTTGTTTTATTAAAAGTCATTTTTTAAAAAAATCAGGTAAGTTAAAAGAGGATCAAAGTGGAGTCCACAAGCTTTCACCTCTTGCATTAAATGTTCTGATTAGAGCTATCATCTTATTAACAAATGAAACCAATGGTTTAATGATTTAAACCACACTTTCAGACAAAAGATAAGGGATTAAAAAAACCTAACAATTGTATGCTGTGGTTGTATTTTGCATATACAGAACAAAAATTGATCAACCATATATAACCTGCACTGTGGACAATAACGTGTGGTTGGTGTGTGGTACAAATTCAAAAACCAGGATTGAGTAAATTATAGTTATGTTAACCATAAATAGGTTACATTTTTTTCACATTTCTCCTACATAAATATATTTTAAATACTGGAAGTTCCTAAAATTGATTCCTTAACTGCTGTTTTGTAACATCAGGAGTTTTTGTTGTTTAATGTTAAAACACAACCACTAGATGAATTTGCACATAATTGTAGAACATTGGTTTTTGCACAAGTGTATATGCATATTGTAAGAAAGCAGTTATCCAGCTGCTACCCCCAAGGCAGGGGGAGTCAACAAAAACTTAGTTCACTAGCAGATTCCTATTTTTGTCATTATATATAAATCAGGAATTGTGTTTTTAAATAAATTTGCCTAAGAATTAAGAGTTTTAAGAATTTTGAGTTATTATAGTTTGCTTTAATCACATTTTCTGATCTATATATAAATCAGGCTTCACAGATTATTTCAGCTCAATAATTCCAGTTGAGTGAAAACATGCAAACAAAGCATTCATTTCAAGTCACAGTTCAACACATGCCTACTAATGGATTATATTATATGTTCCCTGTTTTCCTAGTCTTTTCATAAAAGTGAGTTTTCAGAACATGAATTATACTATCAAAAATTTGGACATTGCTGTATAATTATAGGACTGTCCATTTATAAAATGGCTTACAATTAAGAGCTTGTAAAAAGGTGGCTCCTGTACTTAGAAGACATTCATGTGTCATGTTTCCAAGGATGGCTTAATTCAGTGGTGGGATTCAGCTGGTTGTGAACAGGTAGTGGTGACTGCAGGAGGCTCCACCCATCTGCAATGTGCGAGGCTCCGCTCATCCGCAATGCACGAGCAAAGAGCATGCACGGAAGGCCGTGCATATGCAGAGGAGGCGCATGCGAACGAACCTAGTGCGCGCACGCATGAGCTCACATTTGCGAACCAGTAGGGAAGGTAAGTGAATCCCACCTCTGGCTTAATTACTTTAACTTGGCCTCTGAATTAGTTGAGTGTTAAAGAACAAGCAATATAAAAACTATATGATTCAGGGCAGTCTAGATTTAATTTTTAATTTAAAAATTGAATCATGATATTGAAAAATATAATTTGGCATTTAAATAATTTGACACTTAAACCTTTTTCTCAATATACATACCCACATAACATTTTTATTGTCTATTGGTTTTCCTGTTTTTATTGTTTTAGGGGGAGTTCTTCTTTTCTCTCTTAATTTTAGTTCAGATTTGTTAAACATTATTATATAACAGTTTTTTTCTGTCAAACCATTTTAAAAATAATATACATGTAGCAGTACAACAGATAGTTGATGAAAAACAAATGGAGAAAGTAATAAAATATCAGAATTTGCAAACTGAAATTTTATTTTTTTTTAATCAAAATTGATACTGACTTTACAAAAAATCACCTTGATTGGAACTTCCCACATACTAAAATCTGCACAGTCCCCACACTCTTGCTTAGAAATCAAATGAGAAAATATAAAGTCTAGAGACTGATATTTATTGAAGGATTACTTAATAATAACAAAACTAATACATACCTTACTGTGTCACCAGCTGGAGATGTGTAAGTAATAGAGGAAACACCAGCTTGAGCAACCAATTGGGATCCATCATTAAATTGAACCCATACTGCCCCACTTGTGAACTAGAAGGGAAAAAAAATTTATTTCATATATGGAAGTCTGTAAAATAGCTGTTTACGTAATCACTCAACAAGAATTGATTATCAAAAAAAGTATCCCACATTGTAAGGCCATTACATTATATTAAAGTGGTTTCATAAAAATTTATAAATAAAAAAAAGTGGTTTCATAATTAGGACCTAACTTCAGGCTTAAATGAGAAGCAATCTCCATTATTTTGGTTACTTAGTTTCAACTCAAAGTAGTAATTTATTCAGAGAAATTACTCATTCCACTGGAGACAAAACATAGCATTGGATGGAAATCATTGCATTCCCTTTTCAATGCAAATAGTGTTGCCTACTATTTGAGCAAGGTATAATCAGTTTTTTTGGCAAATTATATACTAGCTCATGCACCTATTCATATGCATTGTAATCCTAGCAATTTTTATGTATCAAGTACAATAAGAAACTAACGGTAATATTATGTTCTACTATTAACAACAGTCTAATCCGTAGCAAATATCAAAACATGAGCAGAGAAAGAACAGAGTTACAGCTTTACATATCAATTTGTAACTTGTTCTCTCTTCCACTGTGATCATATAAATCTGATTGGGTGTTTTTTGGAGTGAATTACAGACTCACCTGAGAAGCCCAGCCAACATTCTTTACAAAGACAGACTTTAACAATTGGGCTGAATGTGGAACACAGTCACTGGAGCTACCAGAAGAGTTCTTTGATTCAGATGTAGCTTCTGTGAATGCAGATCCTTCATAACACATCTAGAAGGTATTCATGGAAATATAAGATTGCAATAATAGATCAAACTTTGCCAGAGGCTTCAGTATTTAACAAAATAATTTAATTTCATTAGCTATATGCCAGGAATTCAATCTTGTCTTTATGCACCCTAACACCATTGCTTGGGTCTCTTTAAACAATCTTGGGCAGTTACCAAAATTAAAATTTAAATGTATAATATAAATAAATATTTAAAAATCTCATAATAAAAGAATGATCTGTGCATTTGCTTACTTACAGATAGGTTAATATTAGACGCTTGAGTTGAAGATTCAGATTTGGCAACATCTCTCTTCAAAGCTGCACTCATCAAAGATGGGGCTGTACTTGATAAAGCTTTTGGAGATTCAGGATTTCCTGGTTTACTGAGGTAGAGAAAAGATATATGTAGCTCTACATGAAAGTATAAATGAAAATCTCTATGAAAAAGTCTGCCATGTGAGAAGCAATTATATTGGAAAATAAAGAACACCAAATGTGACAGCTTACCGACCAACAATAATGGGGAAAAATGGAACATTTTCACTTCTTTCTTCTGCCAGAATGGCAGTTTCTAGTGCAAGGCAAATGCGATGAGCCTATTAAAATAAGGAAATAATTACATACAGGCACATTAAAATTACACTGATAATGCAGTTTTGTTCCTTTTTGATGGAATAGGAGTACAGCGGACAACAGCAATAACAGTGTAAAGTATTGATAGGTCTATAAAATAAGGCAATTTAAAGCTATATATTTGAAATTGATCAATTTATTAAAAGTTATTCACCAATTGATATTATTTTTCATTGATTCATTTGCCCCAACTATCTATCACAACTTCTTACAGTTTTTCAAACATAGAGCTGAATAGATGAATTGGAAAATGCACGTTCACACCTCCACCTTTAAAAATATAAACAATACCCACCTCATTTGCATGATGCACATATATTTGTATATCCTTCTGTAAAATTTCATTTTCTTCTCTTATTGTATAGGCTTTTCCGGATTTTTCAATTATTCGTATTGCTCCTGCTGCTTTGTGTATTTTTGCCCCTAGAAGGAAAAAAATGGTCAAGTAGAGGAAATGTACTCTCATACTCTGTGATGTATATTAAAAGAAAATAAAATTACAGTTGAAAATTTCCAACAGTTCAGTATTATTCAGTACCAGAATAAAACACAAATGCAATCTGTCTGCCTAAAGAATAAATATTGTGAAAAAAAATTCCTTGGAATACAAATTTCTCACTGCCTTCAAAACTTTCTATAAAAAAATTGCACAGGAATAGAAGCTCTCTTTTATGACTTTAAATCAATGTTAGAAAATATTTTATTGATAGTCCTCAGCTTATGATCACTCGTTCCAATATCCAGTCAGAATTATGAAAGCACTGAATCAATTATAGATAGGTCCTAGTAGTTCCAGATATCACAGCAGCCTCACAGTCACGATCTCTGATATTCCCCCACTGCTACATTGCCCAGTTTGGTGACATGGGCAGCTATATAAGGGTATCTGAGGAACCATTTTACCCCAATGGGACTAAACCACCCCACTCATTCCAATGGTAAGGGCCCACTTCGGATCATGTAGGCGAAAGAATTTCAGCTGGCAGAATCCAAGAAAAGTACCTATTCTGTGACCCCTGCCCTCTGGAATATTCTCCCATCGGAGATGAGGGCCACCACCCCCTCCCCACATTCTTGGTCTTCTAGAAGAGCCTAAAAACTTGGTTCTGGTTGCTTGGCCTGGGGACCTGCTACAGTGGGGGCTGCATGACAGGGTAGAGATTCCCCCCCACCCCCCCGCCTGCTCATTTTTTTTTAAAATTGAACTCTCTATTCAATTTTTCTAATTGTAATTGTTTTTAGCACTTTTTAACTTTTTATTATATTGTAAGCTGCGCAGAATTGCTGTAGCAGCACAATTGATGATATAGATATTTAATAAATAAAAAAATAAATTTGATAGCTAGATAAATAAATAAAATCAACGCAGAATCTAGCAGGAAGTCAGAAGTGCAGCCATGCAGTCCTGGCTCAATGACAGCAACCGGGACTGCTGGAATTGCCACTACTAAGCAACATGGTGACACAATGTTGCACTTTGCAACCAGATTGCTAAGCAACAGAAAATCAGTCCCTTCTGCTACTGAAACCTGAGGATTACCTCCAATGATCAGCTACATGTGGACATTTTGCTGAAGGAATTTGAAACTAAAAAAAACTTTTAACTTTGCTTCTCTGAAAAAGGAAGTTTCTGCCAGTTTTCAGCTATTGTGATCAGAGGAGATTCTGAAGGCCACTTAAAGGGGCTTCGAATTACATATGGCCATGTCAATTGCACACAGAGGTTGGTAAAAATAAAGTGTAAATATTAACATTTAATTTTCAAATAATTAAGTTTTATAATAATCATAATCACTTATGAATATTATAAAACAAAAAATTCCTTAAGTAATTAAAAATTGTCTCCACTATGAAGTGGTATGTAAGTCTAAGTGATATTGCTATAAAAGCACAAGAAAAACATATTTAGTAGTGCTCAGCATGTGATAGCCAAATATGTCCCAAAGATGCTTTTTGAGGTGGCAACTGGACTTGTTTTTTCTTTGAAGACGTTTTGCTTCTCATCCAAGAAGCTTCTTTATCTCTGAGAGGATAGTGGGGAATGGAAGGATTTATATTCCTTGCGGACAGCTGGTCATTTGCATCCTTTTAGAGGGTCACTGAAGCACTTGGATGTTTATCTGTGTTCTGGTTCCTGTAGTCCTGTAAACGACAGACTACAGGAACCAGAAGTACTAATCAGGTGACCTGAGGGTTATAAACCCTTCCATTCCTCACTATCCTGTCAGAGGTGAAGAAACTTCTTGGATGAGAAGGAAAACGTCTTCAAAGAAAAAACAAGAAAGTCCAGTTGCCTCCTGAAAAAGCACTTTTGGAACAACCATGACCTGGATGACTGAGAATCTTTACAGATTCAAATATACAAATATATTAATTTCAATTAAGAGTTTTAGTATATTTAGTGTATGATGACTCAATTAGCAAAATTCCTTAAAATATACAAGTTATGGAACTATTAGCAGAATAAAGTCAGGGTCAACTAATAGTTTAATTACAAATTTAACAGTTGAAGGAAATGTGCAAAAGAACTGAAGGACATGTACCATCATAAAAACAAATTTCCACATCTGCAGGAGCCGAATTTTCCATCAACATGCACTTGGCATATCTTGTATAGAAAGTGACTTTGGGTGTTTTGGATCTTACCAACTGCACAAATTTGGCAGCATATTGATACTTTTTCCAGTACTTCTCTAAAAGAAAAAAAAAAGAAAGTTGTTACAGTTCAGTTTATCTTTTTACTTATAACAAGCGAATATATCTTGATTTTAACCTAAGAAAAACAAAAAAATCATTTTCCCCTACGTTCTTCATCCCCATATATGTAAATCATTACATATTTCTTTTCTTTTCCTTCCTTTGTTTTTATATATCTCCTATGGGCCATAATTCCAAACTTCATTCATATACAGACAACAGTAGACAACAATGGACTCATTTTGTGCAAGACAATTCCCTGTTGAAACTATTTGATTCAGCAAGTTTATTTATTGCTAAACAGAGGCTGCTCAGTCAGGCTGTAAATAAATGTAGTCTTATGAAGATGGCAATGTTGAGGGGTGAAGGCAAGCATGTGTGCATAGTCACTGGCAGGCAGGGGGCTGAGACTAATGAGCAGGGCCTGCAGCAGAGAAGGCAGTGAGCCATGTCTGGCACAAAGAGCCTCAGCAGGCAGATCAGACATGCTGGTGGAAATGTGCAGGAAGTTAAGACTGCTGTTTGTAATTGAACAGGCAAGCCAGGAAACCAGTTGCCAGAAAAGGGGACGTAGTGGCAGCAAGCCCGGCACTGACAAAGCGCAACCATACCAAGAAGGAAGAAAAAAAACAGGCAAGGTCAGTTGGGGGCATCAGAGATAAGCGGTGGTGAAGTGAGGATGGTCTAAAGGGCAGAGATGGAGGGAGGTAGAGAGACTGGGGAGAGTTGAAGCAGAAGAGTGACAGGCAGAAGAAGCATGAGAACCTGGCCTAATGACTACAACTGGGACTACCACAATTAGCATAGCTAAATGATGCAGTTACATGATATTTCACCTAATGACTACTTAGTGACAGAAATTCTGATCTCAATTAGTTCAAGGTTAGTATTAGCAAAAATCTTTTAACAACTTTTAATGTTTATTCCAGTAATTCAATATTTTCATTTAAAAAGTCTAGAATTTATTTTAATATTTAAATTTAGTACTGCAAAGCAATGCAGGTAGGCTAATAAGTTGCTGCATATTATCATAAAGGTAATCGTTGACTTACAATAGCAATTGGGACCAGAATTTCCATTGCTAAGCAATGCAGTTGTAAAGTGCGACCACATTGCTTAGTGATGGCAATCCCGGCAGCCCCAATTGCTGTTGTTAAATGAATCGTATGGTCGATGCAACCATTGGCTGGCTTCCCACAACCAAAATCATTGAGGAAGTTGTCAGGAAGTTATAGGCCACAGGAAAGTAAGTAAGTCACTGTTGCCAAGTGAGGGAGAAAGCAATGGAGATGTAGAGGAAGGTTGGATAGAGTGTGAGGGGGGCAGAGTGTGAGTGCAGGAGGTTGCAAATAGGAGCATGAGAGGCACAGTGCAGGTCAGAGATGATATATTGAGGGCATGCATAAGAGGTATGGCACGAGTCAGGGCCATAGGGATGCACAAAAGGCATTGTGTGAGTGAGTGAGAGTAAGATTTTAAGATTTTAGATTTTTAAATTGTCCAAATGGGGTTTTAGTTATGAGGTTTTTAAATTTACGGCCAAAATTTATAATTCTTTTAAATTTTAAATTTTGTATTGACTGTTTTTTTATTTCTGGCTGTACACCGCCCTGAGTCCAGCAGGAGAAGGGCGGTTTATAAATTGAATAAAATAAAATAAAATAAAATAAAATAAAATAAAATAAAATAAAA
>WNWU01000007.1:13932394-14003224 GCA_012654045.1 Ptyas mucosa | reverse complement strand
TCTCTCTCTCTCTCTCTCTCTCTCTCTCTCTCTCTCTCTCTATCTATATATATCCCCTTCCAAAAGAGAACTAGCCCGTCCGTTATTTGGAGAAAAATCTTAGAGCCGCGGTTTTGCTTAGACAGTGCTCTACCTTAATGGAGCTCTCACATGGCAAGCAATGGGACATGCCGGCGCAGGATACGCCGTCGCCGGGCAGAGGGGAGAGCAGAAGACTGAGGAGCCACTGCGGCATCCTGCCCGGGAGTCGAGCCCACTGAGAGGTCTGAAGCTTAAGCTATGCAGACGAGCGATCTTGCCGCCCTTTCTCCCGCTCCCGAGGGAGACGCGGCTTCCAACACCCGCTTCCATAGCAGCAGCAGCCGCCGCGGAGGAAAAACTCCGAAGGGGGGCAAGCCAGAACACCCTCCCTGCCCGTCGGGATCCCGCGGTGGTTTAAGCTATTGCCGCCCAGCCGAGAAGTACGGAACTCCAAGTCTGTTCGTTTCAACGGGGAGTGAACCCACGAACAGAACCGATCGGACCGAGTCAAGTTATCTCAATGATGGCGTAGAGATTTCACTTTGAAACCAAGCCCGATATTTAGGAGCGTTGGACCTCCCTTCTTTCCCTCAGGAAAGAAGGGAGTGCCTGAATCCCATTTGAAGCAGACTTTAAATCTGCTACACACGCGTGTGTATGTGTATACACTACACATATACAGAGAGTAGGATAATTCTCTAAAGCTTTAGTAAAACAGCCTTTTCTAAAGGGCAACCTGTCATTCTATTGTTTAATGGAAACTTTTTTCTTCTTCTTTCCTGTCAGTATTTGGATGTGCTTTAGATTGTAAAGCACTCTAAATTTAAGGATGGGATGAAGTATAAAATACAGGTAGTCCTCGATTTATAACCACAATTGAGCCCAACATTTTGGTTGCTAAGCAAGACAGTTGTTAAATGAGTTGTGCCCCATTGTATGACCTTTTTTGCCAAGTTATTAAGTGAATCACTGCAGCTGTTAAGTTAGTAACACACTTCTTACGGGAATCTGGTTTCCCCATTGACTTTGCTTGTCAGGTGGTCGCAAAAGGGTAAATTACTTACACCCTGGGGCACTCAACCATTATAAATATGAACCAGTGGCCAAGCGTCCAAATTTTGATTCATGACCATGGGTATGCTGCAACAGTCGTAATTGTGAAAAATGGTCATAAGTTGCTTTTTTCAATACTGTTTGTAACTTTGAACAGTCACTAAACAAATGGTTGTAAATCAAGGACTACCTGTATCAGGGTTATAAACTAGAAAGAATTATAAAACAAATACATTATTTATGTCAGATAGGCTGCTGATTTATTTTAAAAAATCAGGCTAAATACTCTTCATAGTTTGGGAAACAATTCCTGTCAAATCCTGCAGCCACTAATAGAATATAATTGGATATCTGACAATATTCATGCTCTAGACATACTCCTCAATGTAATGGCTGGATTGCAAAGGCTACATGACTACGATATAACAAAATGCTTGTAAGCACAAAAAACCTTCCATCCTGCATTTTCAACAAACACAACTAAGAGAAATTTTTCAAGAGAATCTGTCAACAACTCTTCCAGTTAAGGCAACAGGCCAAATTTTTAACATAAGAGCTCTTTACACCATTATACAGATTTTGCAGTACTGACTGATACCAGCATGCACAATCCTACAAAGAATCCAATTTTTGACAAAAGCTCTGATTTGGCAGATGAGCTTTCAGCATACTACTGCAACAGCTCCACATATTTTTCCAAGGATTCAATTTTTTAACATCAATTCAAATCTTGAATTGTCAATTAGACTAAAACTTTGTTTCTAAACACAAGCACTATCACATTTTGAATTTAACGATGTGTGAATATTAGTATTTTGTAAATACATGTTTTCTATTTTTTGTTATATGCTAGAGTTGCACAAGCCAAAATTATTAAATACTGTAAAAATAACATCTGATTTTAATACCTGTAGTCATAAAAAAGCTTAAAACGGGAACAATGCCAATCAAATAGATGGCATATGCCATCTTTTAAACAGCTGTGTTTTCATAACTTTTTGAAAGATGACTGAAATAGGGGATTATTTGTTGCACTATTGACTTAAATAGGAATCTGTAAGAGATCCTTCCAAGGAACTTCTAGAATTACATACTGGACAGATGAGCATTACGAAAGGTAATATCAATATCACATAAACACGTGTTCCTCGGTAATATTTACTCTCTTATTCATTTTTCTCTTAGACAACCCCTGTGAGCAAAACTGATCAAAACAGATCAGCAAAACTGATCTGTGTATGTATATACCTCTGTGCGTGCACACATACACACACATATACAATTATAAAGTACAAAACATTCTCGGGAACTTTATAGAATATTTCAGCTGGGTCTCTGGTGTTTACCTTAAAAATCTTCTAGTAACCAGATTAAAAAAAACTTTGCAAACAATAGAGGCTTGTTAGTTCCTTTTCTAGACCATCAATCCATGCATAATTGAGACCAACATACATATGTATTTCCTGTGAAGTATTTTCTTTCTGCCAGCTTTCCTTTCCATTTCTTATCACTTTCAGAAAACAGCATTATCTTACAATCTATAATACATATAGTCCTTGACTTACAACAATTCATTTAGTGGCCATTCAAAGTTTGGAACTGAAACTGAAAGAAGTGACCTATGATCAGTTTTCACACTTATGACCATTGCAGCATCCCCCACAGTCACATGATTCAAATTCAGACACTTGGCAACTGATTCATGACAGTTATAGTGTCTCAGGGTCAGTGATCATCTTTTGTGACCTTCTGACAAGGAATAGCAGTGGAGAAGCCAGATTCACTTAACAACTGCAGTGATTCACTTAACAATTGTGGCAAGAAAGGTTGTAAAATGAGGGCAAAATTCATTTAACAATGGTCTTAGCAACAGATATATATGACTCAATTGTTGTCATAATTCAGAGACTATCTGTACTATATGCAAAGAAATAATAGATCTGAGAAGGTAGGAAAGCTACCATGTACTCAGACTTACACTTGGGAAGTCATTGTAATGCCTAATCGGGCAGTGATGTTTTCAATATAAAAAAAAGTGGGGGACGGGGGTCTCCGAATGTATTGCAGTAGGAAATGGGGCACCTGTTGCAATACTCTTAAGCAGTTATGTGTCTTCCTGGCATTGCATGTAGCTGCTTTAAGCTGTTCCAGAGAGGTGATATGTTTGGTTTTCAAAGAATCTTTTGGAGTGGAATCGGAAGTATTATACATAAGTGACATAAGAATTCCAACACTGAAAGCAATTTCTGCTTACATTTCTGTCTATTTATTATTAGATTCTGAAACAATGGTAGGTGGCCAAGGAAGGCAGCATAGTAATTGAACTAAATTGATAGCAAATAATTTAGTTTCATAATATTTGAAGGGATTAACTTCTAGGTAAGTCTGTATTGAGCTGCAACTATAAATTTAGCATCATGCTTTTGGAAGCTGTAGTCCATATCCACTCAAAGTATTGAGCATTCCTATTGTTTATAAGAGGCTTAACTATAGATTTCTCAATCCAATTTTCTGAGGCATATTGAACTATAAACTAACCATACCAATTGGTTCTACAGAATATGATGGATCATATTGTTGATTGCTTTGTGGCTCAGTGTAGTTAGTGTACAATAATTGACCTCTAAGAAGATAAAATTGTGAAGTTATCTAGCTGATCTAGATAACTGGATAAAATGGATTAAAAATCTAAGCAAGATTAGGTCTGCTCAATACTTGGATAGGAGAGCTCCAGGAAATATCAGGACTAGCCTAACTGGGAAACCAAGCAATGGCAAACCAGTTATCATTGCAAAAATAATAAATCCTAACAATATAGAAGTACCCATGAATTCACCAAAAATCAATCCTGACCAGAGAATCATTTATACACCACTTCTAACTCATTCAACTAACTAACTAACTAGTTGAACAAAATGGCTTACTTCATGCGGAAAACTGTCAAGAACGAATGATTTAAGAGGGTTATGACAGAATTTAGTACAGAAATGTTAGATTTAATTTGCAATTATCTAAACTAATATTAACGTGTAATATTAAGAGCCCTGGTGGTGCAGCAGACTAAAGCACTGTTATTAACGTCAAGCTGCCTGCAATTACTGCAAGTTCAAATCTCACCAGGCTCAAGGTTGACTCAGCCTTCCATCCTTTTTAAGGTAGGTAAAATGAAGACCCAGATTGTGGGGGCAATAAACTGACTTTGTATAAATATACAAAAGTATGAAGGCTATTGCTTAACGCATTGTAAGCCGCCCTGAGTCTCCGGAGAAGGCTGAGACTCCGGAGTCTCCGGCATATAAATCCAATTTTTAAAAAATGTTGAAAAATTGAAGGCATGCTTCATAAAGTATTTTTACAATCAAGTTGGCCACGGGCATATTGTTACTATGAAAGCTTTCCACAAGGGGATAATTTGCACAGGATAACTGAACTACACAGCTGTTGGATGCCCAACTTGTTTCCATTGTTTTATCTTAAACCCAAAGGTTTAAAATTTTGGAAATGGGGAGGGATATATTTTTCTTTGTTTACAAGGGGTAGTGTAGGTGATCCCGACTGATCCCAAAGATGTTAAGCAGGTGGAGATTCGGAAGTTTAAAAAAGCATCTGGGAAGAAAGCAGTGGCAATCATTTCCGGACTAGAAAACAGAGACGCATCCAGGAAGTTTACCCGGAGTCAAGTTTAGTAAAAGTTTTGGGATCAGCTCAACTATCCGTTTATGCGAGCTAGACAGAGTGAAGTCCTTTCCCACAAAGAACTTAAAGAAATATATCTTATATAGGAAAGGAACCTGAGCCGGTAATAATTGATCGTCAATTGTGTTCTACAAGGTGATGCTTTTGCGCAGCATCTGTCATGATAAGTGAGATGGGACTATTGAATCACTCAGAAAACCTGCCTCCCTTCGACCGGATAATGGTTGGATGCAATCTTTTCCCAAGGAGCGAATGGACAGGAGGTCCATCCTTTTTGTCCGCCCCGCCCGTAGTGTAATGGCCGCACCTCAATCTTCTCGCCGATGCAAGTCGCCATGGTGAAGGCGATGCTCTCACTTCGTCGTGTAATCCGTTACCGCTATCGCATGACCGCCTAGTCTGCGTCCTTGTCCTACGGTTGTCGGTCCAGAGGCCTGTCCTTCCCCGCTATGGGGGTCGGGGAGAAACTCCCTCCTTGCGGGGCTCCATTTTGAAAAATCCCGCCGTTGCAAACTTCGCCCAGAAAGGCTGCGTCTGACGTCACACGTCATTTCCTCTCTCTGGTTCCTTGAGAGGAGCGCGTGCGCCCTGGACTGTTTATTATCGTCGAGAAAGGGGTACAAAAGCGCACGCGCAGGAGTGGATAGTCGTTTTTGAAGCGGGGCGGGAGACTTTATATCCTGGGGAGCTAATTATGTTACAAATAAAAGGGCTATATTCATACAACACATTTACTCCTAGTTTACGTAGTGGTCCCAATTTATTAGGTTTACCCAACGCGCTAAACCATAAACTAAGAATGGAATTGTTGGCTGAGAATGGAATTGTTTGCGACTAAAAAGTGATGAGTTTGTGGTTCTGTGTGCTGAGCAAACGCAGCCAAAATATATTAGCTGGCTATTCAACTATTTCGTGCAAGGGCCATCAAAATACTGGAAGGAAACTTATAAGCATACATTGAAGGCTTCTTTCATTGTTTCTATGCGCTCCCTATTCATTTATCTTCAGTCTACAAACTTCTTGTGTCAAACCAAGGTACGTTGAACGATACTATATAAACATGCTAATCCAGAAATTTTTACTTTTTCTATTAATCCCACCCAGTCTAAAATTAATCTATCTCAGCTGTGCGTATAAGGATAAAAATGGAAAATTTAGGGTTCCAGACATTGTAGCTTTGTCAACAATTATTAATTGGAAAATAGAATTCCTTATTGGCCAAATGTGATTGGACACACAAGGAATTTGTCTTTGGTGTATATGCTCCCAGTGTACATAAGGAGAATAAAATACATTCAAGAATTTGAAAGAGACAACACTTAGTGATAGTCAAGGTTACTAATAAGCTATCAAATTGTACTGGGAAACAAATAAAAACAATATAAATGGAAAAATACAAGCAACATGGTTATAGTAAAAAGTGGGAAGAGATAGATACCAGTAAGGAAGAGAAGAATAATAGTAATTCAGTTTTAGTAAATTATTTGAGAGTGTTGTGGGAATTAGTTGTTAAGCAGAGTGATGACATTCGGGGGAAAAACTCTCCTTATATTTAGTTGTTCTGGTGTGCAGTGCCCTATAGCTTTGAGGGTAGAAGTTGAAACAATTTATGTCCAGGATGTGAGGGGTCTGTCTGACTCCAACCTGGCTCTTATAGCCTGCTATTCCAGTATTTGCTTGACTGGTTTTTTCAACAAAAGGCACAATTGGCTGGCTTTGCATAACACATTAAACCATACCATATTATGAGCTCATCCACACAGCCACTTTGCTATACTATCGTGGAGTTTGGAGAAAAATGTCAGTATATATAATGCTGCCACAACAGGGTGGCTGTGACATGAATCTGGAATAGGAGCTATGCTGTGGAGAGAGCCTTACATGTTCTCTGTGTAACCCTTGTAAAAACAGCAAAGAGTAATTTTCTTGGCTGAAATTCAAGCATTACCAATTGCTAAAAAAACTTCTTTCACTTGAATAGAGACTGAGGATGAGGCATTTAAGACTCCGGTGCCTGTGTCCAGTTCATTTTTTGCCAATTGCCTCTTATGGATTGTCAACCTAATGACCAGTAGTGATCAGTATAATGGATAGCTGGATTTCTGTAATTTATGTGCAATTGCTGCAGAAGTGTTCTTGGAGCCAGTTCAAGAAAAAGGTGATGCTTGTATATGTGAGAAGTGTGAAGGTAAAGGTTTTCTCTGTCCAGTTCTGCCCGACTCTAGCAGGCAGTGCTCATCTCCGTTTCTTAGGAAGCCAAATCTCCTGTAAGCTTTGCATTATACCAGGGTTCAATAGTGGATTCATTTACTATTATTATGATTGGATCATATGTTACATTAAACTATTCTGTGAATTGATTTTTTTTCTTACTGCATTGGATGAATTTGGCTATTGTGACATCTTGACTCACCCAGTGAGTTACAGCATAAACCATAAACCTTTAAATGAAGCATGCTTTAGTGTGAATCTTAACAATTAAAGAAGTTTTTAAAAATACCGTTAATCTAGTAAAACAGCTTTGAATCAATTAACAATGAAGCCTTCAGAATAATATAATATAGGCAGTATATACACTTGCCAAGACAAAGTTGTAGTAGTAGTGAATGCATAGTTATACATCAGAGTTGAAATATTGAAATCTTGGTGTTTGCCACGATTGGATTTCTTTTTGGAAACATTTTCACTACCAAACTACCATAGTATCACCAGTATTTCAACATAGGGGAGTAGGATTTTCTGGTGTAAGGGGGGTATCAAGAAATAGGAATAATGCAAGATAAAACGATATAGCCAACCAAGGCCAATCACAAACGCAAACTATCAAGACAAGTAGGACAAGCTGCAACATATAAAAAGCTAGCAAACCCACTTCTTTGTGTCAAAGTACTGTTACTTAGGTTGGTAATGAACTGTCTGCAAGAAAACTAAAATCCTTACATAAGGGTAGGACTTTGCAGCTTGATCCATGCAGTTTTCTTAGCACTCGTAGGAAAGTATTAGATCTAGATTCCCTTATAGATCGCCCTATTGAGTCAGTCCTGCCTGGCCATCTTGATTCACTTTCAGGATTAGCTATATGCTGCCACACACATTGCAATTAATTACTGTTCTGCAGTAATTTCACCTGCATTTGTGCTTTATTTTTAATGGCATAACTATTGCATGTTATACCGTTTTCTGTTGGAATCTGAAGTTCTTGTCATTTTGTTCTAAAGGATAAAAGTTCCCAAGATAAATGGTATGATTTGAATCTGGCATGTTGTTTTGTGATGAAACATTCTACAGCTTATAAAGAAAATTTAAATAGCTCATCATTGTTTTTGAATAAGATATACTCAAATTTACGGTTTTCCAACATATAGTGGCAACTGAAATTTAATTTGGATCTATTCTCTACTATTTTATTTTATCATGACTTAAAATATATACATTTAAAACAGATTACCTTTTATATTTCAGATCAAAACATTCAGGTTTATATAAGATTTATAAATTCTTTGTCTATTCTACTGTATATTAACAGACTATAATTGAAAATTACTGTTACTGAATAAATTTTACGGTTATTATGGATTTTTTATTGTTCATGGTTTTATTGGTTTTTAATGTTAGTTAAGCTGCCAGAGTCACCTCAAAGTGAGATAGGTGGCAAATAAATCTAAATAAATAAATAATATAGATAATGCTGTAATAACTTCTTAGATTTCAGGAGAAAGTCTAATTGTTTGGATAATGAAAAAACATTTTAAATGTTTACAATTTTTTTAGCCTATGAAGAACTCAGTCATCCTAGACTCTACAATATTATTCCCATCACAGATATACAATTGAGAATAAATCATAATTGTAGAACAGTGAAACCAACAGCAATAAAGAAGTCTTATGTAACAATTAGTTGAAGTTTAAGAAGTAAATTTAAATATTTATTAAAATATATTACATACAATCTCTAGCAATTTGTATTGCTACTTAGAAGTCAATTGACATATTTGTCAATTTGTGCATGTCACTATGAAAGATTCTATCTGTTCACATATATAGGAAACATTTTGTAACACTGCTATAGATTTATGCCAGTTGAGAACACTTTGCTACATAATACAAAAATTTGTTAAACTAATCACTTTCACAATGGCAGGTGACTTCACTTCAGCTTCTTGCTAATACTTAAGTGTTTCTTTCAAATGGAGTGTTTAAGTGCCTCCCCCTCCCTCAGGTCTGTGTTGAATACCATCATGAGACGTATGCCCAATTAGATCATACTTTTAAAAAACAGTACATCATGAAATGGGTACAAACTAAGTATGAAATCACCTTCTGTAGTTCAGACTTAAAATATTAAAATATCTTTTCTTTCTAATTAGCCATTGTAATTTAGCAAACTTATACCCTCCATAATATGCAAATGGCAGCTGAGACCCCAGTTCATCCAAGGTGCTCTGAAATTTTTTTCCTTATTAAGTCTGACAATAGAAGAACCTTTAAGGCATGTATAATGTTTTGGTTGTGTACAAGAGAGAAAAAAGCAAGCAAGTTTCTAATTGTCCTCTAGGAGCCCTGGCCATTCATGCTTCTCTTTTTCCCTACAATAAACTTCATTATATTTTCACAATAATATTTTAAGTTTTAGTCCAATTTAGTTTGAGGATAGTTTGAAAAGTTTATTAAAATGGATTGTATTTTCCAATAAATTAGTGTCTTACTATAATTAGGTAAACAAGGCATTAAATATAATTTGATACTATGTGAAGGAGGGAATGGGAGGAAGTTAGGGATGTCTAAATAGCTAAACAGTGGGAGCTGATTAAAATTAGCTAATGTAATTAAGTTTATTAAATCAATTTTCTATTGTAAGACAACTGGTCACATAGGAATAAAACCAGGCAGTATCAAAACTTTTTTTGTAAAACTAAATTGCCCATGTTCATATATACCAATATCAGGATTGAGAAAAGAGTGCAATTAATTCTATAGGTGAAACATCAATCATTGGTAGGTTTAGCATCTCCTGGAATTCTTATGTAATAGTAGATAGAATCTAATAAGGTTTTGCAAGATGGTTTTGTTCCTGGCTAAGAATGTGTATTCAGAATAGTTATCCCTTAATAAATCATTGTTAATAAATTTATCCTTGGTTAAGTTTAATACAGTTTAATACAAGAAAACTAGTTTTTAAAATGTGGTGGGGAAACAAGCCATATGAAACTGCGAAGCACTTGCACAAAGTATTCCTTTAGGATTTCCTTACACTCCTAAGCATTTTTCATCAGCATCTATTATTGTAAGGACAACTATTTTTCTACACTGAAAGTGCCATAGACTGCAACTTTTTCATGTCATTGGTATTTTACTTCGTTTTACATGTCTGTGTTTATATCATATCTATCCTTTTAAGGCTAGTACTTCATGCAACTAATGAAACAGATTCCATCACATAAAAAGCTTGTCATTACAGGTTAGATATTCTTTTGTATTTCACAAACTTTTTATTAATTAAGCTTTATATTTTTGGAATTTTTTTCCTTTATTTACTCTTTAAGTTAGTATTTGAGCAACTTTTTCTTATATATGCTCATAAGTGGACAATTTTTTTCAATATAGAATGTTCTGTACATTTTTAATATACTATTGTGCTTTTTTATATTAATATCCCATCACATATTTTTATACTGCACTTTAAATTAATTCTCCAGTCTAATATCAAGTGAGTATTTAAACAGAAAGATAACATCTTTCCCTTTCATGATCCATCAAAAATCCATCAACTAAAACATAGCTAATAGTGGAAAGAATAAATCATTATATAGACGCATCATACCCTAAACCAGAATGTTTAAAATAAATCATAAAATGTAGACCTGTTATTGTACCATACACTGAATTAATATACAACATAAACATATATTCAAAATTTACCACAGGCTTACATAGGTAAAGACTATATATCTGAAAAGGCTTCTATAATTACTGCTTGTACAAAATTGATTGCATAAACAGTAGAAATATAAGACAAAATAATATAAAATGTGCTTAATGCTTTATGTAGTGGGTTCTCCTTAGTAAACTATCCTCAGTTATTTATGCTATATTCCAAAACAATTTGGTTATAATCCATTGGCTGGCATGATAGGCTGGCTGAACAGTAATTGGCAAATGTTTTTATGTTACTCTTCTTTTAATCAATTGGGACAGATGGGAAAGCAGTGTCTACCATACACCACCAATATGAATATGATATACTAAAACACATGCTATACTCAGAAAAAGAACATATACCAGTAATTCCTCTTCAGGACAAAATAATGTGTCTCTGGTTGCTGAAGAACAAACTTTTTTTTTTTGGCAGCAGCAGAAAATTGATTTCTTCTTTAGGATCTAGTCAGTTAAATCTAAAATGTAATAACTTAGCAAAACAACTTATATGTGGAATAAAAAGAACAGAAATCTGATTTACAAGATTTTTGCAAAAGCATACATACATTATATGTTATAATTTTTCAGCCAAAAATTGGAATGAGCAATGAAGGATTCTCAGTCTCCACATGATTACTTTGATTAAAAAATTGCTAAGTGATATTAGCATGTTTTAAGATTATTTTTTAGATTCATCTGTACTGATATTAAGCTTAAATGTTAGTAGCTTATTTTATCTATTTGTTAAAGATATATCAAATGATATTCTGCAAATGCTTGGGACAATTACCAAAAATGATAACTAGTATGAACTTTCAGTAAGCGCAGTCTCTAACCAAGAATATTATTTTTGCCAAGTAAAACAAAAATAAGGAATACTGTGTAAGTAATATTAATTGATGACAATATATTATGTGTGTATTTTTTACGTTTAATTCCAAGAAGGGCATTTTGTAAAAACAGTCAAAGGCAGCATTCTGAATAAACCCAAGCCAGTTAGGTCAGAGGTATTTAAGAGAAATGAAAGCATGTCTCTCTCGTTACAGTCTTCCAATTCCATACTATTACAACTTTAAGAGCATCTCGGCATCAACACAAAATATGATACAGGACCGTGTGAACACGGGGACCACAAGTTTTATTTTAAATCTTGTTACTAGTTTGCTGACAAAGAATGCTGCTGGTGTAAGGTCCTTTCAAGCTTTGGATATTGATCAACAAAATTCTTACAGGTTTTTGTGTTACATCAACAAGATGAACTAGTTTGCCAACTAATCTCTATTTTAATATTTATATTAGAACAATACAACAATTAAAAAAAGGTCAGTGCTTCTTGTGGCAATGTTCAAGCCATGTCAAACTGAATATTTTCTAAAATGAAGATGCAAAAATCTACACTTCAGCATCGAAAGTGCAATACAGTGGTCTTTCATGAATAAAGGAGCAGTGGCTTACAATAAAAGCTTTGAATAAGGTAGATTGTTGTCATTTATGTATCAATTCTGCCTCTTTGATATAAAATATATCATAAAAGCTTAAACTGATTACAATCTATATTCAACTAAAGCTTCACAATAAGCTTAATGGAATGAACAATGAGAATGTACTCAATAGAAAAACACTTTCAAACTTAATGAAAAGAATAAAGGACAGAAAGTTTTTTAAATAACTGAACATATGTAGTGTGAATTAAGAAAAAAAGGACCCTCTGATTACTTGCACTGTTTTTAATGAACTCAAAGAATTGTAAAACTTAGTCCATGTCCATTTCTTCAGATGATTTAGGCTGCTGGCAACTATCGTCTAATTTAGTATCAGAGCTGCTTTGTCCATTCATTGGCCTGTTTTGTTCACTATTAGATTTTCCTTGATCTTTAGACAGTGGTTCTGCTTTGGACTTAGGTTTGTAAATAATTGGATTACATAAATTGTCCAGTTCCTATTAGGAAAAAATAATTGTAATTACTATGCAAATAACACAATGGCCTATGAAATTTATTACAATATAAAATACAAGAAATGAGCTTAGCAATAAATTTATAAAATTGCCCTTATTTAGAATATTAAACAACGCAATAGCATACAAGTCAACATAAGTAGTCTCTAATAAAGAAACTTCCTTACATGTTCTTAAATTTTGAAAATAGAGGGGTTTTTTTTACTGTTTTTTCTTCCAGCAGTGAAAGCACATAGATGAACAATTTTAGCTTTAATAGATTAATAATAGAAACCTCTTCCATCAATGGAATAAAAAAACTCACGGATCAAACCATATTCTCCTGATTTAAATATACTTGGTATGCTAACATCTGAATTTAACACTTGAGAATTAGTTTGGGATAGCGGTTAAAATGCTGGCCTACAAATCAGGATAGTGTATGTTCTAGGCCTCCCTTAGGCATGCAAGCCAGCTGGATAATTTGGAGCAGTCCCTCAGCCCAACCCACCTCATAGGGTTGTTGTGGGGGAAAACGGGAGGCAGGAGAATAAGGTACATTCATGGCCTATATAAAAAGGTAGGACAACTTCATCACCTAGAGAACCTTGCTTACATATAAACAGGTATAGCAGATTGACCTACGCCATCTGCATTTCTATGGAAACTTATGAAATATCTATTTGTTGTAGTTCTCTTTTGCCAAAATATATTTGTGTCCTGATATCATTTAAAATACTAAGCTATTCTTAGGCTAATTCCTCCTATTTTTTCATTAGAATAATTCAATCCCAAAGTTAATTTACCTTAGATTTTGCTTTTATTTCTGCCACCTTAATAATAGGATCCTGTGTCAAATTCAGTCTGTGCTGTATATGCATCTTTGAGCTCAACCAGTTCATAGCTTCACTGGCATATTTTTCAACCTTTTCCATATCAACAGGATCAATGTGATCATATTTTTTATCCTACAGAGAAAATATTTAAAAATATTCAACAAATAATAAACAATAGGTTTATCCCATAATGGATTATACAAGAGTTGATTTCATAATGATTTATTACTTGAACAAAAACATTTGGTTAAAGATAATTATAAATTTAAAGGAATTTGAAAATACAGCCTTCTTTATTGTTTGGGTTTAGAAATTCCTGTTCCAAGTGGAGCTAGAGTATTGGTATCATAAACCCAAATTATCTTATATATCTAATTTTGAAAACTAGATTTCAATTTTATATACATTTTTTGAAAATGTCCATATAATGTAGATTATTTATGAATAATTATTATTAAAAACACATGCACTGCCCTACCTTTTTTTCGTATTCTTCTAGAGCTTTCATAAGCGTCTGGAGTTTATTTTCTAAATCAAATAAAGCTTTTGGTCTTTCTTCGTATTCCTTATATCTATCATGAATAGGGCCACCAAATTTCTAGAAATTTAGGAAATATATTGTAGAAGTACTCATTAAAATGTAGAAAAATATAAATGAAGATAAAATCTTTTTAATAATTGATCAGAACTACTTATAAATGACTAATCACCATATGAAAGAAACCAAGAAAATAGATCACATATGACAGCCAACAAGCCTATAGCTTAATTGTGGGGAAATTCTAGAATAGGTAGTTGAGTTCCTTGCTTAAAATAGGAAATCCAATGCTTTTTTCTCACACATTCCACTATCGACTATAATTTGGAATAGCTGCCATTCCAATCCCCTGGTAGAAAGGCAGGATACAAATGAAACGAACACAATAAAAGATCTAAAAAGTATCTGAGGCTTGGCAAGAAATCTAATGCTCAAGCAGACTGTAAGGTGGGATCATGATAATGGATCCATCAAGTAAAGTATTTTTGAGGAAGCCAAAGCTTTGGCTTCCTCAAAAATAATTTACTTGATGGAACGATGACAGAATAAAACCTATAATGTATCTCTGTCAAAAGCTCACTATTTTTAAAGTAGACATCTCTATTTTAAACATTGTCTATAGAACTGGAATTTCTGATAAAGTCACATCAGTGGCTTCATGTTCTTAAAATGTTGAAATTATATCTGTAGGTTTGAGATTAAGATTGATCCATCAAAAATGTATTTAGGGAATACATAACTCTTCGAAGAATGTATTTGAAAGGATGGATATCATTTTTTTTGTGCTGGAGGTATCCATATGATATAGTCATGTAATCATTTGGCATCTTTTTGGAACTGTGAATAGATTTATGGGGAAATTTTACTATTTAAAATATCTTTAATACTTTATATGTTAATGTAAACTTGAATTATGTATCAAAGCTTTGGAATTTGACTTTATAAGGAACTGTGACTGGGTTGAGCATGAGTGTGTGTGTGTGTGTGTGAAAAATAATTATTTTTTATTAAACATAAAAAATAATAATAAAAATAAAATAAATATTTATAATAATTAAAAATAATATTTTTAATTATTAAAAAATAATTAATTAAAAAATAGTGGTATTATTCCAGATGTCAAGGAATGACAGTCATAAATGTGTGATCTGTTTTGTAAAAGATATTTTATACTAATTAACGAATGCAGCAATGTGTAAATGACAGAGATTCTGTGATATTTTACAATATCTTGTTTATAATATAGGAGTAAATTGATCAATCAGTCTCTCTCTCTCTCTCTGTCCATTGGAATGCTGAAAATGTTAAGGTTACAATTTTGATGATGTAATTGAACAAATGACAAGCAATATGCTAAGCTTATTGAATGGCTATATGACCTGCTTAAACCTGAGTGAAGAACCGAATGATTGGAAGAACTGTTACTGTTCCCTATACAAGTGCACTCTGCAAAACTATGGGTTTGTTTTGAGAAATTAATATTTGTTGGAAGAAAAAATGACTGTGTATAACACCATGTTTTTTTACTCTTTGATATACGGAAATGCAAGTAACTTCAAAATGTTTGTGCTATGATAAAGATAGAGGCTTGATAATTAATGTGGATTGAGTTCAAATGTGAGTGATCAGAATTGAAGAAATATATTGAGGTGGTAGTTTCATATAGTGAAACTGAACGAAAACGAAAAATGGCAAACAAATATACAAAGGAAGGGTGAATGGGATAAAAAGGGGAAAATTTAAAAAAGTTGTTAAAATTGCTGGGATTCTTCAAAGCAGAAGTGAAAAGTTTTAAAAACTCAAAGGAATCCATAAGGAAGTGATGCACATGGTAGAAACAAAATGTGGAGAAAGATATAAAGAAGAATAACAGATAAAAAAACTCATTTTAGTCAGAGAAATCAACAGGAAAATCTGGTAGCAGTTCTCAAGACAGCCTGAAGTCAGATAACCCACTGCTATTCCATCTAATTTATATGAATATATATTTACACAAATAAAATCTTGCAGTCTCTGATATTCCAGTAACTTAAAAAGTACAGTATCAAGTTTCTAGAAATATAAATAGAGATTACAATTAAGGACACTACAGAGAACAAATTCAGGCCCTTTATTTCTAGCAATGGAAAGCTTAATGTTTATGGAGATTCTCAGTCATCAAGGTCATAGTTGTCCCAAAGGTGCTTTTTCTTTCTTTTTTAAATGTTTTATTGATTTTTTCTTTCACATACATATTTTATGAACAGAGTATTTATCAAATCATGTCTTGAAAAAGGTGCTTTTTCAAGAGGCAACTGCACTTTCTTGTTTTTCTTTGAAGAAATTTCATTTCTCATCCAAGAAGCTTCTTCAGCTCTGACTGGATGGTAGGGAATGGAAGGATGAGACTCTGAAGAGAGATCCCACCAGCAGTTACAAGAAAAAGGTCATTTATTTCTTGCAACAACAACTCAAGGCCAATGCCACTGACAAGCAACAGTGCTACCGTCTTTACCCTAGGGAAGCCACACCATGCATATATGGACTCCCCAAAATCCACAAAGAGGGAACTCCACTCAGACCAATTGTCAGCAGCATCAACTCTGTCACGTACAATATTGCAAAACATCTAACCACCTTATTAGCTCCTCTGGTTGGCAACACTACCCATCACATCAGAAATTCACAGGACTTTGTCAGCAAGGTTTGGAAACTAAAACTGGACCAGGATGAGACTATAGAAACATTTCTTATGATGTAACTTCCCTCTTCACCTGTATTCCATAAACTGAAGCAATCACGATACTGAAGAAACGACTGCTACAAGACAGCACCTTAGGTGACAGAGCCAACCTCAGCCCAGGCCATATATATGCCGTGCTGGACCTCTGCCGGATCACTATCTATTTTAAATACAGTGAAGGTTTCTACAAACAAAAACACGGCTGCACTATGGGTTCACCTATGTCCCCCATTATGGCCAAATCTCTACATGGAAGAAGTAGAAATAGAAGTCCTAAAGTCCTTCACCAAAATTCTGCCCACTGACTGGTATAGGTATGTGGATGATAGATCAAGATCAAAAGACAGGAATTGGAAGTGTTCACCAAACATATCAACTCTGTGAACAGATACATCAAATTCACATGGGAAGATGTTAAGGAAAATAGTCTAGACTTCCTGGGCTGTGCAGTTCACATTAACGAAGATAGAAACCTTAACACTGAAATTAACAGAACACACACACACACACCCCACACACGCAGATCAATATTTACATTTTGATTTTTATCACCCACTAGAGCACAAAATGGGAGTTATCAGAACCATACACCACTGAGGTGAAGACCTGCCCACCGCAAAGATAGGAAAGAAAAAGAACTAAACATCAAGGAAGCTCTCAGAAAAAGACCCAATAGGAGCTGCTCCATAATAGACAAAGAAGAGAACAATAAATGAAGCAATGTTGTCTTTCCATATATTGCAGAAATATCGGAAAAGCTCAGGAGGATCTTCAGCCAACACAACATGTGTACACTTCAAACTCAAGAATACCCTAAGGTAGAAGCTTGTCCAGCCGAAGGATAAAATACCCAGACACAAACTCAGAAACGTAGTATATGCAGTACAATGCAGTGAACCATTTGCAGATCTGTACATTGGGGAAACAACACAACTATTTAATAAACGCATGGCACGACATAGAACAAACCCATGCATTTAAAAGACAAACCCTACTCTTTTGAAGACACCAAAGTCCACATTTTGGACAGAGAGGACCACTGGTTTGAAAGAGGGGTCAAAGAGGCCATCTATGTCAAAATTGAACAGGCCTCTCAATAGAGGGGGAGGGATATGACATCATCTCTCTCCAGTCTACAACACAGTCCTTTCAACAGTTCCAAGAAGGCTCAGCATCCATTTGCACTATTCAGGTGACCCTGACAACACAGATAAACAACAACTCTCAACAACTCTCTAAAAGAATGCAAATGACCAGCTGTCTGCAAGGAGTATAAATCCTTCCATTCCCCACCATCTAGTCAGAGCTGAAGCAGCTTCTTGGATGAGAAGCAAAACGTCTTCAAAGATAAAGAAAGTCCAGTTGCCTCTTGAAAAAGCACTTGGGGACAATGGAAAGCTTACTTTCATTTCCTGAAGTTTTTCCACATATACATGTTTTGGTTGATCCTCTCCATCTTCATAAAGCCAAATTTCTACATCCTCTAACATTAATGTTATTTTTCTTGAATCCTAGAGGGAAAATAGTACAGCATATAATAAGCCATTGACCGTTATCATTTTAAACTAGTGAAAAAATAATTCTACAATATTTCGCTACTTACACTGAATTACAGTAATAAGATTATAACAAAGCATCTTTTGTAAGCTCTTATTTCTACACCATTCATAAAGAACAAATAACTGTAATTGCAATGTCAAAGATAGGGCTTCATGCTATTTAATATTTTAAAGTTAACTTGGAGGAAAATAATATATTTACTAGAAGTATATAGTATAAATAGGGGATTCTTGGTTTTAGTTATTTCAGGAATATCATAGTCTAGCTTTAAGTCTCTCCTACACACATTCTGCATCAACCCTTGTAGTAAATGTTAATAGTTAGGCAAATCTAATATAAATATACATTAGATCTAAATCTAATGGTTAATTTAACAGCAACACAGGTAGACCATAATTCCATTTAAGATTTTCTCATAAAAATATCTAACTGGTTTAATTCTATACGTAATAATGACAATACTTCTGGAATTTACTGTATTTAAGTCTGTATTGGGAATAGACGCTACTTTCCTTGTCAAAGTGTGGAGAAAGAGATTTTAATAAATGTAATATCAATGTTTATATTTCTGTAGGTATATTGTAACACCAAGAACATGGAAATTAAAAAATTGAAGCAGACATTAAAACAAGGAGCTTTGTTTGAATGCTTAAGTGAGCAAAGACCATTTTAATGTATAGGATTGAAAACACCTACATATATGAATATGTTCTTCTTTAAAAGTTCAGCATTTACTAAGAGAATGAAGGCTTGTAACCAAAGGAAATCCTGCCCACTATCCCACCAGTAATTCAGGTAGAGGTGAGTGAATTCATCTATGATGAGAAGGATTATTGTTTTCTTTTTGTTCCCTCCTGCTTTTTCTTCTTTTGATTACTGCTGATGCTCCTGTTACTAGAATGGAACATTTCAATAAATTATTCTGGCCCAATACAATGGAAAAAATGCTACTAAAGGACAAGCAAGGAAGGCTTGATCTTTGCTTCTGGTCCATGCCTGGCAGTAAGGAAGACAATAACATTCCTGAAGGTCTCCAGGAGTGTATATTACTGTTTTAATGAATATAATTTAATCATTAAAACAGTAGTTTTATTTTCATTTCCTTCTTAAATAGCGTTCAATGTAACTTTTAGTTTAATGGAGATTCATCCATAGTCTGCCTTGATGTGTCAGTGAGGAGAAAACCTTGAAAGAGTTAGCAACTTTTAAGTAATAAAATGGAGACATTTAACAATCTTTCCTTCCTCCCACTCCAAAAAGAAGAAAAAAAGAAAAACACCTCAAAATTCACAGATCATTAGAAATTTATGTAAACTTATGAGGAAATCTAATAAAGTTTAGGAGCATTTGAACTGATTTATAAAGTAAAATAGTTATAATCAATGGAAGCTCAAATTTATCTTAATTAACTTACCCCCCTGATTTTAAAGGGTTATAGACAATATAATTGGAAATATAACTAGAACCAACTCACTGCAATGCTTTATTACAGATGCAGCCATTTTAATACTAATGTTATTTTAAAGGACTTCATCATGTTATAGATTCATGAGAATTCTTACATCTTCAGTTATGAATTTTTCATAGACGCCACAAAGCTTATCTCTCAAATCATACACATATTCTTCAACAGCATTTTTGGCATCATTTTTCTCCTTCTCCAGAATGTCTTGCATTATCATCTTCCGCTGCAGCAAATAAAAGAATTCAGATAACTTAATCACAAATATAAAACAGAGTTGATTTTTTCTTGAACTACATCTACAATATATCCACCCCAAATTACTGGATTTACAAGTAACAATTAGAGCGATTTTTTTCTTTTCTGCACTGATACAATTGTAATTATTTCACTTCTATGGTTCAAGATTTCTGCAGTTGCTTACCTCATTTTCAATGTAGCAATTAATAAGATCCTGTTCAACCTGTCTATATAAGTTAACATGGATAGGTAGATCAATGCTCTTGATCTTTGTTTTGCTTGAGTGATTTGCATCAATCTTGTCTCCTGAAGCAGTCTGCAGAATAAGAAATTAGTTATCATAATATTTGTTCCCATTACACGTAAAGATAGAAATCTGATGAAAAAAACTATACATGTAAATTTAGCAGATAAAGCAATATCCTAATATGCTGCCATTTTTAATAGCCACTATCTTGCAATTTCTGCATTTTAACTTCTTATGAATTTTAAAATACAAGATTTGAAAAATAGAGTGATTCTATTTTCCAACATTGCTTGAAAATAAATTCACCCTGAAGTGTTTTAGACTAGCAGTCAGACCAGTCCACACATCAGTTTCTTCAAGGGTTATACACGACAAACATCCACCCTACCTCTACATAAACATGAACCCTTTTAACATTCAGTCATGTGAAGAAGGAAAGTATACCCTCTCTGAGTTTTATGGTTTTACATATCAGGACATAGTAAAAATCATCTGGTCCTTAGCAGTTTTCAAAACTAGTAAATACAACCTTAGGTGAGTAATACATGACATATTACACCATTACAAAAAGAAAGCCAAATGGAAAAGCCGTGTGTGAAAAACTAAGTACACCTTATGATTCAATAGCTTATAGAACCGCCTTTAGCAGCAATAACTTGAAATAACTGTTTTCTGTATGACTTTATCAGTTTCTCACATTGTTGTGGAGGAATTTTGGCCCACTCTTTTTTACCTCGTTGCTTCAATTCATTAAGCTTTGTGGATATTTGTGCACAGCTTTCTTGAGGTCCTGCCACAGCATTTCTCTTGAGGTCTGGATTTTGACTGAGCCATTGCAATTCCTTGATTCTCTTCTTTTTTCAGTCATTCAGTTGTAGATTTGTTGTTGTGCTTGGGATCATTGTTCTGTTGCATGACCCAATGTCAGCCAAGCTTTAACTGGTAAACAGATGGCCTCATATTTGTCTCTAGGATACTTTGGTATAAAGAGTTCATAGTTGACTCGATGACTACAAGGTTCCCAGGTTTAAGGCTATAAACAAGCCCAAATCATCACCTCTCCACCACTTTACTTGATGATTGATATGAGATGTTTGCGCTGATACGCTGCATTTGGTTTTCGCCAAATTTGGCATTGTGCATTATGGCCAAACATCTCCACTTTAGTCTCATCTGTCCAAAGAACAATGTTTCAGAAGTCTTGTGATTTGTTCAGATGCAACTTTGCAAACCTAAGCCATGCTGCCATGTTCTTTTTAGAGAGAAGAAGCTTTCTCCTGGCAATCCTTCAAAACAAACTACTTTTTCAGTCTTTTTCTAATTGTACTGTCATGAACTTTAACATTTAACATGCAAACTGAGTCCTGTACATCAGAGTTCCCCAACTTTTCTGGCTTTCTGGACCAGCAGTGGGGGAAGGGAATTGTTCCGTGCAAGTGGCTGGCAAACGCGCACAAACAGCACCATTTGTGCAAGTGGCATGCAAATGTGCCCACCACTCATGCAAGTAGAGCACACGTGCACACGCTTGCCCTCTGCTTACACATGTGGGAATGCACCACACTCACCCACCATTTCCACAGCCCGGTTGCAAACAGCTCATGGCCCACTAATGGGTCATGGCCCAGAGTTTGGGGACCCCTGCTGTAGAGTCTGAGATGTAACTCGGACTTTTTTGATTTCTCTGAGCATTGCACCAGATTGATAGGCAGCAACAATTAGTGCTCTTAAGATCATTGCTAATGTTTTTCCTCTGTGGCATTGTGTTAACACACACCTCAATGCTTGATACCAGAAAACTAAAACTTTGGCTTTTATAGAGGCAGTCACACTTGCTAATGATTAGCTGATCAAGGGCACTTGCTGATGTTTAGCTTATCAAGCTGCTACTTAGCCTCTTGATCTTTATGAAAGCAATAAGAATGTACTTTACTAGTTTTTCACACAAGATTTCTCCAGTTTGGGTTTCTTTTTATAAAATAAATAATGACACGGTGTGATGTGTATTGTTGTTCATCTGAGGCTGTATTTACTTTTAAGAACTGATAAGGACTAGATGATTTTTACTATGTTCTGATATGTAAAAACCATATAACTCGTAGTGTACTTTCTTTTTCACATGACTATAAGTGAGAATGCCAATGTGTCAAAGCATGGCACACTATTCTCATATTGTGTTTCCCTGAAAATAAGACCCTGTCTTATATTTTTTGAACCCCGAAATAAGGGCTTGGCCTTATTTTTGGAGGGGGTCTTATTATTTTGGGGCACAATTTGGGGGTGGCAGGTGGGGTGGAGAGGGGGAGAAGTGAGGGGCAGGAAGTCCTGCCATGCCCAGTGAGAGAAGAGATGGCAAGAATCACGGCTGCTTTTGCAGCCAATTGAGGCTGCAAAAGCAGCAAGAGAAATGGTGTAAGGGAACCAGGAATATCGGGTAGACGAGATGCCAGGCGGTGAGGGTGGCGGCTGTCGGTTGCCATGAGTGAAGCACCGGGTGGAAGTACCCGCTGTGCAGGGGCAGCTGAGCCTGTATCGTGCGGCTGGCCAGGGCGGGCACAGCTTCCTGAGTGTGAGCCTTTCCTGGTCGCTAGACACCGGGCCCTCCCCACCCTCCGCTTCCGAGAAGGGAGGCTGTCCTTGGTGGGCGGAGCGGCAGCTTCCTCCTCTTCCTCCCCGAAGACCTGCCCCACTTAAAGTCCCAGCATGGTGATTCCCCTAGCCCCTACCGCCCCTTCGGCTGCCCCTCTCCAAGTGCTCCGGTCACGCAGCCTCCCCACCCCTCAAGATAAACCCGCCAAGAGGCACGTACAAACAGCAGTGAGCTGAACCTGTCCTGAGCCTCACCACTTTCAGTCACTGCCTCCCTGGCCTGAGGCTCCCGCAGCGTGCCTGTTCGCTTAGGGAGGACGTGCCCTTTTCTGGCCAGTCGCTGCTTTGTAGAAATGTCACAGCTAATCTCCACACAGCCTCACCCACAAACGGAGCAGGCCGGGAGCCCTTTACTCACGGTTCTGCTTTCAGGGCTCTACTGGGTGGGCCCCTTCCCACACATCCCTGGTCTGCCTTTGTCAATGTTACAGAAGATGCAACACTGCACACTGCCCATAAGCAATGTGCAGCCTCTCACAATAATGAGAACTGCAGGCAATTCTCACCTTACTGTGAGAGGCTGCGCATTGCAAAGAAGAATGAAGCAAGGTGGTGGGGGGGGGTGGAGGACAAAGCAAGGCAGGGGCTGCGGAGCTGCCCCAAGGCCCCGCATTGGCTTACCTGAAGGCCCTTCAGCCAGACCACCCATGCCAAACCCTCCCCCTCCCTCCCAGGGTAGCCACATCCCTTCACTAACCTGCTTTCCAGCTCCATTCTCCCCTGCACGCAGACTGTTGGACTATGGTAAAAAAAACAACCACCAGTAGTTTAGACCTTTCAACTTCTCATGAAGAAAAAAAAATCTCATGCGGTTGGAAGGTGTTTTTACCATAGTCCCACAGTACTTTTCTTGCCCTGCATGTGATGGTGGAGAACGGAGGTGGAAAGCAGGTTAGTGAAGGGTTGTGGCTGCCTTGTGAGGTTGGGGGGGGGGGTGAGGGACCTCTGTGTGTTGTGTAGAGGTGGGGGGGGGGACAGAAAGAACATTGCTGCCAGCCCTGGATAACTCTCCAAGGTTGGATCAGATCTCTCTCTTTCTCTCTCTCACACACACACCATTCTTTCTTTGGGATCATAGCACAGACAGCCCTTCCAGGATTGCAGGCTGAAGACTTCAGATGGAGCATTTGGGGGATGTGCGTCTGTGCTGCGATCCCAAGTAAAAAAAGATCAGAAGGAAAAGGGGGAGGAGACCGGCAGCTGTGGAGGTACTCTGGAGATCTGGGCCAAGTTGCACAGCCCTTGCTGGCTCAGCTGATCAGTGGGCAGCAATTAGAGCTAAACCTCCAGGTGACGAGGAAGGGAAGGGTTGCCTCCTGTGCTGGCCATGCCCACCCCTTCACTAGGGCTTATTTTCGGGAGAGGGTGTATATTTATGCCCACCCCAAAAATCAGCCTTGGCCTTATTTTTGGGACATGTCCTATTTTCGGGGAAACACGGTAGTATTTTTTAAAAATTTCCTAGCGCTATCAAAAGACAGTTCTAACATTAGAATCTGATTTTATCATAATTTCATACATACCTTTCCTTCGGTACCTATATGATCAGTTTCCTCATCTGTTTGACTTTGTTCTATTTGGCTCTTTTGATTAGCATCATCTTGATCAATTTGCATTTTAGCCTATAAAATAGAAGTTTTAAAATTATTTAATTATTTTAAAATACAAATAAAAGCAATGGTACTAACTTTGGTTTATTTTTATTTATTTATCACATTTTGTAACCACCTATCTTCCTCACAAAAGGATTTTGTTCTTGAGATACACCATTCCCCTACCTCTATGGTTTTTAGAAAAAAAAATATTGAGGGGTTTTTTGGGGGGAGGGCAATGCATGTGCCTTTTTGTCAGTCATAACTTCTGGCAATCTCATGGACAAATCCATGCAGTTGTTTTACCAATACTTTTGGAATAGTTTGTTACTGCCTAATAAAAGATTATTCAGTTCCTTCAACATGGTTACTGTAAGGAAGTATTTGTGACTGATAAATAATTGTGGCTATGAAATAGTCTAATTACTTAATAATACAATTCTAATTATACATTACTGAGATTGTATTACTAATTACAATACTAATCAGATATTAAAAGTAAAACAACCCTCTTCAAAAAAATGTAATTGCATTTACAACAAAGAACACTTTAAAATGTTCTATAAATAATGAAGGAAGGAGTTTTTTGGAAAAGAACCTTAGAAAAAGAAAGGTAAAAGTCTTAAACAGTAAGCAGAACAATAGAAAACTGAAAATAATCCCTAGTATTAACACCTCATTAGTGTAAGAATTCACAAGCTTGAGGCAGAAGATCATTATTTATTTATGAAAATTTATACCCCCCCACCCTCCCAATTCACTCTCAGTGACTCTGGGTGGCTTACAAAAGTAAGTAGTGGTTAGAATGCAGTATTGCAGGCAGTATTGCAACAACAGTGAATCAAAAAGCCACTTGATGGGCTCTATCCCACTCAGGCTTCCCCAAGCCATAAATTATGTTTCTAGGATTTATGTCAAAAAATTATTCCAATATTTTTGAATAGTTTATTTTTTTAATGTACACAGGCACCACTATTATGCTCAATTGCTAGTCAACATCTGAAGTTGAAGCATTTTTGCTATAATTATAAAGTACCAAATAATCTATATTTTTATAGGGGCGTACAACATAAAAGATACAGTAATAGAATGATCCAGGAAAGGTCACTGCTATTTTACAAGGTTGCCAACATGTGCTTTATGAGTAGTCCTATATGCATTGAATCAGGGTTTTATTTGCGTCAAACTCCCCAAAATGTTAAGACTTTAATAACTAGTGCAGCTATTAGAAAATCTTTACACTCGCCATCTTTTTTATCCTACTGTATACTCAAAAAGAATCCAAAATTTAGACTATCTTTGCTATCTTCTGCTTACTGAATGCTATATATTTCACTTCAACCTCAGAGTAGAAAGGTTGCATCTTCACTTATGAAAGATGTCAATACTCTTCATGGTGTCAGAAAATAGTTAGCAAATATTTGAGAGAAACCAAGGCTTAAAAATTAAAATGGCTACATTATTATCCTTTCAACTCTTTATCTACATCATTACTAACATTTGCATTAGCAATATTCAAATTACAATCATATTTTCTGTTGCTTTGGCATGCTTCTAACAGATGTGCTGTAAATTTGTTTAAATTAACTATTTTAAAATTTCTATGGAAGTTGAGACATATTTACAAATAACTAAGCATGTGTATATAGTTTTACAAGAGATTTCTCAATACAATGTCAGATATAGCCTTTATTAGTACAGAGAAAGAGTGAATAAGTATGCATGTTTATAAAAGCAAGGGATATAAGAAAGGTTAAAGATAGAAAGCAAGTTAATTTAATATGAGATAGGAAAAAATATTGAAAGCACTAGGATTAAAAAATTTCATAGGTTTGGAAAAAAGTTAAATTACTGAAACAAGCTGGATTTTCAAGACAAAAATTCTTAATGACAAAGATTAAAAGTAAAAAAAACCTGCATTTAGTCAGCACAATACATATCACAATTTAGAATTAAGAATTCTATTTATAGTTTTTATATACCAGTTCATCTTTGCTTTGATGACATGACAATTCTGTGTCCATTGGAATATCATTAGGCTCATTGTCCAAATTTTGCTTCTCCACTACAGATGCATTAGCCACGCTGAAAATTCCATGGATATTAACTCGCACTTTAACTTTAACTTTAGAATTATCACCATCGTTTTGGGGACCAACATTTTGAATAACAAAATGGCCTAAACAACATAGAAATATGGCACCGGTTAGTACACTTACTTACTTATAGAAAACAATTACAAAAACATTTATAAACTTATACATCACTTATTGTTTTTAATGATGGTTTGAAGTTATGATGCCTCAGACTGTGGCCTCACCTCTAGTCACGTGATTGCAAGTTGGGCACTTAGCAACTGGCTCCATTTACAATGGTTCAGCATCTTGCAGTCACATAATCGTAACCTTCCCAGCCAGCTTCTGAGAAACAAAGCCAACTGGGGAAGCCAGAATCATTTAATGACCACATGATTTGCCTAATGACTACAGTGATTTGTTTAATCATAGCGATAAAAATAGTAAAAAAATCAGTTCTGCTCATATGATGACTTGCTTAACAATCACACTACTTAATGACTAAATTATGGGTTGTAAGGTGAGGATACCTGTAAGCATTGATCTTTGATGGACAACTTCCTCAAATAGCTGCTACTACAGCTATGGCTGAATAACTGTAAGCTGCCTAGAGTCACTTTGGGAAGAAGGGAGCGGCATAGAAATTTAATAAATAAATAAATGCCAGACATTTATTTCCATTAAGAAGAAACAGAAGTGAACAATAGCAAACCATATCTGTTTGGTGTATAGAAAGCCTTGGTGAACTTATTACAAACTCAGTACCAGGCCCAGCACTAAAATCTAATTGAAAATAGTAGAAATAATCAGTTTCCTCCAGTGCTCTATGCAACAGCATCCTATTATCTCTCTATAACCTCCAGAAAGGATAGATAAGGAACATATAAACATAGGACTCCGAATCCAAAATATTTTGTACATCTACAATCAACAACTGCTAAGTAAAAGAAAATACAAGCAGTCTTCGGTTAATTATAGTAATTGGGACCGGAATTTATATTGCTAAGCAATGTGTTTGTAAGGTATGACTTGATATGATTGTGCCACTTGGTGATAGCAAACCCTAGTTATTAATAAGCGACATAGGCAGAAAAGTACAAAATACAGTAAAGCAAAAGAACTAAGAGAATTGTCCACAGAAAACAAGGCATTACTAATTAAAACAGTTATTTTATAAATCTATTAGATTCTCATAATTTGAAGCAAATCTTTAAAAAGGTTTTTGATGTCATGCCCAGCAAGTAACAAAAACATTTACCTATTCTTGTATCAGGATAAGGAACATCATGAGGATGTGTATAAAATGCTTCCAGTTCAAAAGGCTCTTTTTTGTGGAAAGTAATAACTTTTGAGAATGGAGAAGCATGATTTTTGTTGAAGACTTCACATTCACTATAGAAAAGAATATAATTTAAACTCAAAAAGAACTACAAATAATGAGAATAGGAAAGTAGTCACAATGTATTCTGTGATACTAATTATCTGAAGCCAGAGAATTAAAGACTGAATCGTAAAACTATTGATTACTTCCATTATAATTGTAACCTTTTTAAAGATAACAAGCTAGGATATGTACAACTTAATACTTAGACAAACACTATAGGAAGTTGAGAGGAACTCATTTAAAAATTAACCACAGAATGGCTTCCACTTACAAGTCTTTGCAATTAACAAGCAGTGTACACTAGTGGTGGGTTCCTCCCAGTTCCGCTGAACTGGTATCGGTGACGATATGACATCACCGAACCGGTTCTGCCCCCCCGCCCCCATGTTATTCTTACCTTTTATTTGGCCCCATCCCCAATCTATTGCTGCCTCCTGAGTCCCAGCTGATGGGCTATAAGGAAAAACTGTTTAAACTCTTGCTGTGGGGCTTCAAAGGGCCGCCCTACAGCTGATCAGTGGTAAAAGGCAGTTTGGTGGTAGACCGGTGCCTGCAAAAATAAATGGGTAGACCAGTGCCTGCAAAAATACATGAGTGGACCAGTGCCTGAAAAAATAAATGGGTAGACCAGAGCCTGCAAGAATACATGAGTAGACCAGTGCCTGCAAAAATAAATGGGTAGACTGGTACAGTTCTGCAAGCAGTTAAAAGCCTGGTAGACCAGTACCTCTGCTAAATCCTAAAAAATTGTTACATGACCATCAAGCCACGCCCACAAAATAAGCCACGCCCACAGAACTGGTAGTAAAAAAGTTTAGAACCCACCCCTGGTGTACACCTGCCACACACATACATGCACTTACACACGATGGGGGGGGGGGGGGGGGGGAGGGAGAGAGAGAGAGAGAAAACCTAAGATAAATCCTACTTTAAATTGAAAAAGTTAAATGTAACTTTAAATTGCTTCTGTAGGTACATTGAGAATGAACTGAAGACAAATGAGACTACATAAACTGGATAGCAAAATACATAGCAGAGTTAGTATGACATGAGGATAAACCCAATATGTTCCCTTATTTCTCTTGCATTTCTAGAATAGTCATGGAGAAAGGGGGGAAGTATTGATGGAAGAGTAGTATAATTATAGTCCTTACTACTTGAGTGGAGAGGAAGGAAAGGGGATGAAAGCAGAAAAGATGAAATCAGCAGGATTAGGTCAAGCTATTCTGTTGCTTGAGACAGAAGAGCAATCTGTTTTCCCAATATGCGTAGCATGTAAGATTGGCTAAGCTACTTTGAAGTACAAGATAAATGTACTGGAAGTTTTTTGTTTTTTTTTTCCTGGAAGCAAAAGTATTTTAAAAAAACCCAATTAACTAGACTGTCATGACTTTAAATGGAGCAAAGGAACTCCCTTTCTCTTTTCAATGTATCCCTTGGGGAGATTTGTTTTTTAAATTGCATTTAACACTGAGTTGACTCTCAAGCCCAGCAGAAAATCAGAATCAAGGACAGTCATGTGAAAAAGAAAATACACCCTCTTTGAGTTCTATGGTTTTACATATCAGGACATAATAAAAAGATTATTCACAAGTGAAAAGCATTCAAGACAGTTGCCAATCTTCCCGGGGCAGATATCCCAGCAAATTCATCCCAAGGTTAGACTGTATAATGCTCAGAAAATTGCAAAAAATCCAAGAGTTACATCTCAGACTCTACAAGTCTCAGTTAGCATATTAAGCATTGAGCATTCATGACAGTACATTTTTTTAAAAAAGCCTAAGGAAGTACGGTTTGTTTGGAAGAATTGCCAGGAGAAAGCCTCTTCTCTCTAAAAAGAACATGGCAGCATGGCTTAGATTTGCAAAATTGCATCTGAACAGATTATAAGACTTCTGAAATATTGTCTGAATATTTGAAAAATATTCTGAAATAAGCAAAAAAATTTGCTTTCTTTTTGTAAAATAAATGACATGGTATAATATGTCATGTGTGGTTGTTTATCTGAGCTTGCATTACCTATTCTTAAGAACTAGAAAGGACCAGATGATTTTTACTATGTCCTGATACGTAACACCATAAAATTTTGTCAAAGAGGGTGTACTTTCTTTTTCACATGTAAGTATCTGACTACTTAGAAGAACAGAGTTACATTAAGCTTCAAAATTATTCTATCCCAATGTTCAGTAGTAATATTGCCTTCTCATCCCTCAATGAGCATGAATATCATATTCATAGGAAAGATGAGTTGAGAATGCCTTGTCTTTGCCTAAATGAATTTTGGAAATGTTCACTAAAAGGAAAATGAGAAGAATGCTTACTATGATGTGAATAGCAAAAGGATTGTGGGGCTCTGCTCTCCAAGGAAAATAAAAACATGAAGAATTGTATTTCCTTACAAAATAAAGCGATTATGTAATAGTTTTTCATGTTTAAATCAGTGGACTTGTTTACAATTCATCCAAATAATACCGTACAAAGTTAACAAATGGCAAATCTAACCTACTTTTGTTTATAGATATACTATCTACTTAGTTCTTTCATATTTTTAAATCTCAAAACTCTTACCCTGTTCCTTCCTCATAAGATGATTGCCACCTCAGAGTAATTGAGTAAGGAACAACATCTGTGATGGAAAATTCACGAACTTTAAATGCTGGGGACAGAATTGCACACTAGAAAAGAAATGGAGTATCACTCAGACATGTGTCTCGTACACATTTATTTTATTTATGAGGTACTAGTCAACTACATTTTAACTTCACAATTATAAAACCTAAGAAAAATTGTTGTAGCAAAATCTATGTTCTTGGAAATGACTAGTAACTTTTTTCTGTGACCAGAAAAATCATACACGAGATGTGACATTGCTCACAAAGAGAGCTCAGCTGTTTCAGAGAACAGATTCAGGGTTAGTCAAAATGATTAATTAAAAATATATGTAATTTAATTTCTGTTAAATTAGTTAAATAGCTGTGTTACTTTCAACTCTTAATGTGAAAATTAATGTAATTATAGCATGCTTCTTTTGATAAATTTGCAAGGCCAAGAAATTTAAGTTGTTATACTGAAAAGAAAAACAGTTTAACACACCTGTAATGCACAACCCCTTGCAACAGCTTCATCTGCATTTAATGTGGTACTTATCTCTTTACAGAAAAAATTGCAGATCTGTTCCTTCACAGCTGGAATACGAGTTGCTCCTCCTACTATTTCTACACTGTAAATATCTTCACGCTGTAGTTCTAGAGACAAACGGGAGATAATTTGTTTTTATGGATGAAAAATATAATCAGTTTTAAAGGGAATGGATTCATTTGATAGAGAGACGGCAAGAAAGGAACCAGTTTCTCTATCATACATTGGCACGTCTCTTCTGTTAACATTAAAACCTACTGAATACTTGTGGAAATTCTGTTTCAAAAATGTACTTACCATTCTTATAGGTAATAGGGCTCTAAGTATTAAATAAACATGCCAAAATAACAGTGAGAAATTAATGCCACATATAACATAGGAAGTTATCTGCTAGGTTCCAGAACCTAGCAGAAGTGAATAAATAAATAGATAATAACAATAATAAATATGGTATAGTGTAATTGGCAGTGAGGATTAGCAGCTGGCAAAAGGCTGTTTGATCTGTTTAGTGTCATTAAAAAACAAAGACAAAAAGACTCCCAAAAATTATTTATATGCTTTTCTTGGCTCTCTAAAGGGACAACTCTAAAAGTAAGGTAAGCAGATATATTGAATAATCTTTCTCTAATACTAACTTTTGTTTTTCAGCTACAGATCCTAAGTTCTTAGGATTTCTGATGTTCCAGTTGCAAATGTTCATATTTCTGAAACCAAAACTAATATCCAGTAGAAGCAAAGTCTAAGGACTTTGAGAACACCAACTTCTGTAGAAATGGGCATATTTTAATAAAAATAAAGTAATTCTAGGACAGGGCCTCAAAACAGTTCTACAAAAGAAAAATTTGTTCAATGGACATGAAATTCTCAGTGGCTGTTTGAGCAAAATGAAGACTATTAAGAAACTAGAATCCTAAAAAAGAAGCATTTCACACTGCAACATTTTAATGCAAACTTTACTTGTTTTGCTGTACCTTGATTTCTACTTCTATTACTATTGGAATATAAAAAAAATGAAAGTATGATAAAATGCTTGTCTTCATTCAGATTCTGTACACATAAACCATTATCAGTGGAAGTAAGAACAATCAAAACCTTAAATGAGCTTTGGGGCCATCTGGAGGCTTGATACACAGATGTCCTATATTGAATTTATACAATATAACCAGAAATTAAGTTCAGAACACTGTGCTCTGCTGGTGCATGGTACAATATTTCAAAGTGATGTCCAAATAGTGAGAACTCCCACTCAACAAATGAACTATAGCGAACTAGTGACTATTGACAAGTATAAAATATAAGGCAGTTCTCCCCCCCTCGTTTTGATTGTTTTCATCTTCTACTGTACATTTGTGCCGGTTACTTGACTATACCATGACTACACCATCCTGATCTATACAAAGTCTATGAATCCCCAGGACCTGTTACTTAATTCTAAGACACTCTTCTTGAGACTCATGATTTTGGTTGCTTATTCAATGTTAGATCTGAATCTGTATGTGTACAGTCTAGCTCTCCTTTCCCAATCTTCTACCAAATTTTCCTTCCAGCACATTTTCTTCTCTTTCCAAACCAACAGAGTATTCAAACACAATTATGTACATGGGTTAGGACTCTGTCCATCTGACTGTCCATTAGCATGACAACAGTCTAGAAACCAAGTAGAACAGGATCAAATTTGGTGTGAAGAACTGAACAAAAAAAGATCAAGTTCAAAATAGACTGGATCAGACAAGGAACAACAGCATTAAAAAAAAATCCACAAAATTCCCCCAAATGCATTCCTTAGGGAAGAGGTAATTTGGAGCTGCTCAGTATATTACCAACTCCTGCAATCTCGGAACCCTTCCTTCCTCTTTGTCACATGACACAGAACAAAACTATTAGGGGATAAAAAAAATTCTAGAAGTCATACTTTGCATGTTTTTCTTCTCTTGTTTGCTTTCTTATCTATTGTACTGGATGCCATTTTTTTATCTAGATCAGGGATGTCAAACTCAATTTCATTGAGGGCCGCATCAGGGCTGTGGTTGACCTCTGGGCCGGGTAGGCATGGCCGATTGGGTGGGCCGACCAGTGGCATCAAGCTGGTCAGACCCACTGTCCAGCTTGATGCCACTCACTGAGCGTGGCCAGCTTGACGCATCTTCCCAAACTGCTGGCATGTTTTCTCTTCGCACTGGGTAGATTAGGCCAAAGCCACGCTGGCCCAATGTTTCCTCTTCGCATTGGGTAGACCAGGCCAAAGCAATGCGGGTAGACAGGACTGAGGCGACACGGGTAGACCTGGCCGAGGCAACATGGGCCGGCCCCTTACATTTTCCAGGACAGCCCCGCGGGTTGGATCCAACCACATTGTGGGCCGCATACGGCCCATGGGCCTTTTATTTGACACCCTTGATCTAGGTAATTATTTTCTTCCCTCATCTTCTTAGCATCTTTTCTGTACTTGATAAAATCACACATACCCAACTTTGTCAAATTATATTTTCAATTTCCATAGACATTAAATAATTAAAGAATATTCAATGTGATACACATGACCTACAGTAGCAACCAGAAGCCTTTATATTAAGTATAAGCATCCAAAATAAGCTGTTGCAGCATTTACTTACTAGCTTGTTCCATCACTGCTCTCAAAGGAGGTTCTACTCTGGCCAGAAGAGATGCACACAGTTCTTCAAACTGAGCCCTATTTTGAGAAAAGAATATTAAATATTTCAGGCATATAAATGGTTATCTCATAATTCCCACTTTATACAATGAATATGATACCTGTTCATTTTGCTAGAGACATCAATGTCATTCATAAAGCATTCTATGTTTACTGGAAGATCAGAAGTATTTGCACTCATCAGCTTCTTCAGTTTTTCACATTCCTGGTATAACCGCAGCAATGCTCGACCATTGTCCTTAACATTAAGTTTATATTTCATTCTGAACTCTTCGCAGAAATAATCTACCAACGCATCATCAAAGTTTCTACCACCCAAAAAGGGATCAAATGTAGTAGCAAGTACCTAAGAAATTAAGTACAATAATAAGGAACATAAAAGCAAGCAAGCAAGAAAAGAAGACTTGTGGTTAGATAATGCAAATAGAAGACTAATGCAGTGTCCGTGCAAGAATAATGCAATGTATAACTCTGCTGGCATTACATCCTTATTCTCATCTTCATTATTATTACTATTATTTAAGATTTAATCTTCAATTCAATTGACAGTCTGAGACTGATAAAAACTTAACAGTTCAAGTCCTAACCAAGGACCTAAGATTATTAAGGTAGTGTCTCTGTATATAGGCAGTTCCGAGTAAGGTGGTTTTTTGCAAAGTCAGAATATTCAGGGCTGATAAATTCAAAATTTCTATGTACCTAGGCAACCCTTTGGGCATTCTCCAAGGATTCCTATTACTATTGGCACAACCATTGATTTCTTCCTCCGCACTCGCTCAACTTCAACCTGCAGATCATGGTATTTTGTTATTTTTTTTCTAACTGTGTTATTGTTATTATCTTCTTTTATTCATTAAACATGAAACTCAGTCAACTAAACATTTAAAGATGTATCACAAATATTGAGTGGCTCTTCTTATTATTCTTATTATTTATTATATCAGAAAACTTCAAAGCACAGCTGTGAGGCAAAATATTATTACAGGCTTTTTTCCTGATATGCTATTGCTCATATTATTTATTTTCTGAACTTATTTTTTATCCTGTTTTATCTTTCTTATTTATATGTTGCTTCAATAATTTACCTTCAATTTTCCTTTGTTAAAAGCACAAACAGAAATCTGGTAGGCAGAATGTCCCATGTCTACAAAAACCACATTCCTTGGTCTCTCTTCTGGGGCTGGTAGATCTTGTTTATAAATTCCATAGGCTAAAGCAACTGCAAGAATGTAAAAAGTAAATTCTATGAAGAAGAATTCTATGAAGAAGAAGAAAAGCTTTAAAAATAACTTATAGAATTATGAAAAACCAATTAAAATAAACCAAGTAAAATAAAGAAAGCATACTTTTTGTTTTCAATAAGTTCTTCTAACATCAGAAACAATTAGCTTCAAAACTTTGGTTGCATTGTAACTAATTATGTGCAAAATTATTATTCTAACTACTTTTGGAACATAACAAACCAATCAGATTTACTGAAATTTCATATGCTTGGAAAAAAATGGAATGGGGACAGTGAAATATTTCAAGATGGAACAGAGTTTCATATAACTTGGTAATTTACCACTGGGTATCTAAGTATTTTCTAAACTAAATCAATTAGCTTTAGGGAAACAATATTGTTTGATAATTTTAAAATATTTTGAAACTTTGACTTAACCATTTTTTTAAGGGAAAGGGTTTAATTTTTTTTTCCTGCCAGTCCTTTACTCTTCTGCTTGGCAATCCACATTTGCTAAATTCACATCTGAAGGCTGCTCCTAAATATTCAAAATGCCATTTTTTTAATACTGTCAAATTAAAAGCTACTCCAGAACACTAATTTCTCTTACTTATATTCTAATGATATTCATTACAACTCACTGAAATTACTTATAGTTAAAAATGGCATAATTTGAAGAATTTGCTTTACTCATGAAACTTAACAACTTTCTCTCTTTCTCTCTCTCTCTCTCTTTCTCTCTCCTTTATAAAAATGGTGAGGAAACAACAATACTTATTTTAGTAGAAATCACTCATACTGGAGGATAGTTTACTTGTGAGTAAGGTACCCCAGTATTTAGTTGTATACTGTATAATCTTGCTAGTTTGTTATGTTATATACTTTGATTCTGATTTGAATTTGTTTAAAAAGCAAAACTGCAATATATCACAAGTAAAACATTAATTTACCTGCCGTAGTTTCATTCATTAGTCTCAAGCAATTTAAACCGGCCACTTGCACTGCTGCTATAACAGACCTTCTCTCGGCATCAGTAAAAAAGCTTGGGATCTGTGGAAAAATGTTTTCTATTAATTTTACCATAATCACCTTTCTAATGAGTTTCCTACAGGTGGCTTATGCCATTACAAAAACTTAAATTATAATCCTGAAATATGCAATTTAAATATATTTGTGCTAATTAATCCAATGTTTCAGTATTAATAGGCTAATTAAAATGTATAGATTACACATATTTCAAATGGATTCGTTTGGAATAATTTTATTGCTCTAGGAGGCCCTAAATCAAATTAGATCTCAATGCTGCAGAAAGACATATATTTTGGCTGTACATATTTCCTATTTTCAACTTTTGCTTTTCCACAAAATGCCAGGTTGGGAAGAAAAAGGGAACTGAGTAGCAGTCTACATTTCAATAATGACGGCTTCATGAATAGCCCTGCACACATATGGGTAGTTCTTGACTTACGACCACAATTGAGGCCAGCATTTCTAGTGCTAAGTAAGAGATTTGTTGAGTGAATTTTGCCTCATTTTCCAACCTTTCTTGCCAGTTATTAAGTGAACTGTAGTTGTCAAGTTAGTTTGGCTTTCCCATTGACTTTGTGTGTCAGAAAGTTGCAAAAGATGACCATGTAACCCTGGGATATTACAACCATCATAAATATGACTCAGATGCCAAATATCTGAATTTTGATCATGTGCAAACCCTCTACCTGCAACAAATGTAAGCTAATAACTAATTAAGCAACTTAGGTGCAAAACCTAATGTATTATTTGGTAATTGGGTTTCTTGCAAAATAATATCAACAATGTTTCATGTTGTGCTGGCCACAAAACAATGAGAGGGAGGTGACAATGTGAATTATTTATTTTGCCTCAAAGCAACCAATTTTCAGAACGTGATGAACATCCTAAATCTATATGTCTGAATTTGGGCAGACTTCAACTTATCAAGTGTCTACTATATATACAACTGCTTACTGTTTACACATTTCATTATCAGTAATTGAGAAATCAGAAAAGAATATTTAGAAAACTTTATTAGCTTATAGTTTAATGTTATAATTGCCCAAAGTCACAAGATAAGCGGAAAACAAACCAAATCAAATAAACACAGCTGTATTTCCAGGAACATATTATCATTTAATCATTCCAAATGTTATTACTCTATAAGTATATCATTATAAAAACTTACGGAAATGACACAATCTGCTACAGGCTTTTTAAGTGCACTTTCTGATGTCTCCTTAAGCTTAACTAATAGCATACCAGTAACTTGTTCAATAGCAAATAATCTCTCTTCATCCAAATAACGTACCTAGAGTTTAAAAAACACCCAGATAAATTAATAATGAACTAGAATACATAGTAGGCACTCATGTTATAAGAGCCCGGATACGTCACACTTATTTTATTATTATTTCCAGCAAACTCTATTTAGTGAGATAGGGGTTCCCAACCCTCGGCCCATTACCAGGTGGCATGTGAGCAGCTCCACTTGCATGGGCGAGTACGTGCATCTGCACAGTTCCATTTGTGCGAGTGGTGAGTGCATGAGCCTGCCGTTTGCACAAATGGAGCCTGCACCCATGCATTTACCTGCCATTCGCATGTAACTATTCCCTCTCCCCCCTTGCCAGTCTGCAAAGCCAGAAAGGTTGGGGATGCTGCATTAGAAAGACCACATCTTAAAATTTATTGTTCTGTGTATTCTGACAGCAGGCATCATAAGAGAAAGTTCTATGCTTACCTTCACTCCTACACTCCCATTAGGTAATTTCTGAAGCTCATATGGCAGTTTCTCTTTCTCAGACTTTATAAAGGGATCATTAAATGCTCTCCCATGCAGCTTTTTAAATCCATGTAATGTATTCTTAATATTTGTGATAATCTGTCAAAATAATATTAAGGTATTAATTTTGCATGTTCATATTAAAGTTCCTTTCATCTTACAGTTTTTCAATAGTTTTATTAATTTATTAGTAAAAACAATATTCCATTCTTATTATGCATTTATAATTCCTTAGTACTGTAATAAGATTTTATTTTATGCAAGACATAAATGCCTAAGTTCATAGTGTCCACTTGTGGTAATACTATCAATGCTTTTGATTTAAAAAGAGTTTTGTAAATAAATTTTCTTATAAAAAATTAAGAATTTCTGCTGAATAAAATGATAACTTTTGAAATAATTATAAACTTATGTTTACCTGGCTTTTTGCTGCATTTCCAATAGTCCGGGCTTTGGATCCCAAAGATATACAAGCTCTGAAAAACAACAGATACTCTATAAATGTACACGAAGAAATCAAATTGTTATCTATAGGGCTGTGAAAGATTCATCAATCTGAAAACAGAAAAAACAACACTAAGCATAGATGTATATAAATTTCAGTCATGTGATCTAGTCTGGGAAGTTTGTCTACAGAAGTGGAGCTTGATTCAAAACAATCAATATAAAACAAATACAATGTTTAATAATGGAAAGGAGTGATGGTAAAGGAAGAAGCTAACCTGATTCCACAGAGCAAAGAACCAAACCACGAATCATAAGCAGCCCCCTTTCAGAGGCAAATCTAATCTCACCAATATATTTTTACCTTCAGACAATAAAAAATGACAATACAAAAAGTAGAATTTTCAAGGATTTATTTGAGAATCAGCAATGTAAATCATTGATAAGTAGCAATAGCACTTAGATCAGGGGTGTCAAACTCGTGGCCCGCAGCCTGGATGCGTCACGTGCCGGCCATGCCCAGCCCGGTGACAAAAAATAAAAAAGACAAAAAGTTGTGATACATCATGACATGACAACATGAGTTTGACACCCCTGACTTAGACTTATATACCGCTTCATAGTACTTTATAGCCCTCTCTAAATAGTTTACAGAGTCAGCACATTGACTCCAACAATCTGGGTCGTTGTAAAATAAATATTTTAACTGAACTAGATTTAAGGATAACCAGGAATTATTGAATTTTAAAATGTTTGCAAATTATCCAAGATCCTAAACTTCAAAGCTGCAAGTTAAATTCTTATTTTTTTAATTAATACTGTAAATTCAAGGAGCATAAAATAGCTATCAACCTCCAGATATAGCAAAATAGCCTCTTCCTAGTAGTAAAGAGTAAGGCTAAGCAAAAGATTTTTAAGTCCTGTTTCTGATTTTGGGAATACATAGAACAAGATGAATTTTGGCCTGATCCAACAGATACATAAATACATTCATTCACTCTCGCTCACACACACATTCATGTTTTTGTATAATCAATTCATTATCAGTTTTTGCCACATTTAAAGAAAATAATAGGTGGAATGCTTGCAATGACAAATATTGTTTTTCAAAGGAACAAAGAACATGCAACAAATAATTGGGTGCTTTTGATTATATAAATTTTCGATTCTGCTAAATCTACAAAGAGATGGTACCTATTTACAACTCCTGGTTGTAACCCATGGAAACAGGGAAGAGTGAACAAGTTCTACCTACTTCTGCAATACTCTACAATCATGTACACATCATCTCTTTCCAGGTACCACCCTCCACGCCTGATAGTTAAGAGAGGCAATAGAACAAGAAGTAACATGTCAGGCAAAAGGAAAGAATGCTAGAAAACAGAAAAGATGAAATACTGGCCAACTTCTTTTCCCCTCTATATCCTCTCATGTAAGGTTGAATATGCAAAAATGGTGCATATTACTGTGACCTGAATTGCCCTCAGCTATAATACTTTTAACTGAAGAGAGACAATTATTTTGAGATTCAGAAAGAAATGCTAAATCATGGAATTATTTGCAAAAACTTAAAAATGCTTGTTTCAATGCTATTGTGATGGATGTATGAAAAATGGCAATGGACAAAAGTAAAAAATAATGTGGGATAGTAAGTGTCATGATCTTCACAATAGGTTCTTTTAAATATCAAATCATAGTTTTTAACAGAGCTACAATGTTTTAGATGTGCAATTCTCGTTTTTTAAAAAGGTAATCAGATGAGAAATGAGACCAGAAGAACAAAATAACACTTAAAAATAATAACAATAACAATAGAACAATTAAAGTGAAAAGAAGAAAAATCTTTTTGGAAAAGAGATAAATCCTATTTCTCTAATCCAAAGCCTCCAAAACACTATTTGATTCAAGAACAGGATTCTGGAAGTTGGAATTTTAAGATATCTGGAAAAGGTCAGCACTGTTAAGAACAAAAATTCAGCACTAGAACACACATTTTGTGTGAAAAACAGTGCCAGGAAAATTCCAAGCCTTTCTAAATAAGACTGATCAAGACACTTCTGGAAAAGTTAGTTTTATCTCAATCTAACGATCTTCCACATTTGGCAGTTATAAACCTATTGGTCTTATCCAGCAGGACCAGTTAAAAACGAGTTGGAGGTCAAATACACCCAGCTAAGCTGAGAAATGGATAATTTGATAACACCGAACTACCACAGTACAGGATCCGTGCTCCATGCTGATACACAGCAGCTTCTTTCCCAAGTTTATACATGACAATGAGCCACGATTTAGGATGTCGTGTGAACCCAACTACTATGGGTTTGTAAACTGTGATAATAGCTCACAATCCAGAGAGAGAAGCCTGTCATTTTAACCGGCCCTTGCCCAACCTCGTAATTTCCAGGTAGGCAGAGTAGCACCGGTCGGGGAGGGGGGGGGAAGCTTAAAAGGTTTCATGAGGCGGAGGCTGCCGGGGAAGGAGCCAACGGAAAGAGCACGAGCCGCCGTTAATCCCTCCGGAGCGGAGGCTGTTGCCCAAAGCCCGGTTGGAAGGCTAAGACTCACGGGGTGCAGCGGTCGCTGTACTCATTGGCGATGGTCTCGATGCCGCCCCTCCGCGCCACCGCGATGTAGCAGTTCTGAAAGCCCAGGTCGATGCCCACCACAGACATGACTGCGGCGGGTGCGGTCCGCTTTCTTCCTCACCCCTCCCTCCGCGGTACCGCGGCGGGCCTTGGCGGGACAGTGCTCGCGGCGGGGAGACGGCACCTCGGCGAGTAGGCTCGCTCGCTCGCTCGTTCTGTCACTGCGGAGCAACAACCGCCAACCGGCACTTTCTCTCCTCTGCGCAGGCGCGGCGGATTGCCAGACGAGGACGCCGCGAAATTCCGACTTGGGCTTCGGCAGTTTCCGCGCGTCCTCGGGTAGCCTCCAGGAGTTCGAGAAAGATCTGGAATCCGAGTCAGGAGAGTACGAAAGAGGCTTGTCTAGGACGCCCTCTAAGGGCCAGGGTCCGGAACTACGGCTCCTGGCTGTTCGGCCTCGGAGGTTCTGTTCTGAAGTACTGTCACAGAGGCCCAGAGCGGGAGAAGCGCGGAATACGATTACGGGCAGTTTGCAGTTATATAGCCAAAAATGATTACCGTTTTACTTCCTTTGTATTTTACGTCTCCAATTCCCGGATTGAATAGAACCCAGGAAATATGAAATCAACACCGAAAGAATAAATAGACTGTGAAAGAAGAGGAAGAGGACACGTGTCAGAATAAGAAATAGAAATATAAATAATTGGGATATTCAGTTGTTTTTAATTTAAAGATGTGAATAGCTGCTCATCTTAAAACCAAACTTTGGCTCACACTCAAAAGACAAAAAAGAATAAAATTAGTACAATGGGACAATTGATTCTTATATTGTAAATGATGAGCATATACAAGACATGAGTACAGGATATGTAGTCTGATAGATAATTATGTACTATCAAGTTGATATCAATTCTTAGTGACTACATAAATAGATTTTCTCAGTTATAACAGAGTCAATCTATTTTTCTGCTTGGTTGTCTTCTCTTTCCTTCCACCTTTCTCAGCATTACAGCCTCTAGGCAACTAGGTCTTTGCATACTGTGTCTAAAATAAGATAATTTATGTTGAGGTATGCCTGAAGCGAGAATTCTGGATTTATTTCTTTGATAATCCATTGGGACTTCTTTGAGCTGCCTTAATATTCTCAGGAATTTTCTCCAACATCATATTTCAAAGGTATCAATACTCTCCCTAACTTGCTTCTTTAAAGTTCAACTTTCACTTCCATAGAATGTCATAGGGAATACCATGGTTTGCAGTATTTTAATGTGTATCCTAGGTTTCCACAATTGGTGCAACTCTGCAATTAGTGCAAATTATTGTACAAAAATACAATATTCTCCCCTCAGCCATCTTTTCCCTGTGTACTAGAGCAAATAAACAGGACAGGCAGAAGGCTGTGACTTTGCTGATAACCCACAACTGTCTGTAGTGTGTTTCAGATTCTATTTTGCACTCAATATTTTTCTTAAATGGGAATTGTTTTTGTATACAGATAGTCTTTGACTTACAACATTCATTTAATGGTGATTTGAAGTTGCAATAGCCTTGGAAAAAATGATATGACCCATCCTCAAAGTTGATTGTCATCCCCACTTGCTTACATGGTCACAATTTGGCCACTTGGCAACCAACTCCCATTTATAGTGTAGGACGTTAGCACCCACCCCTCTCCTAGAAGAATGAAATAATCTAGGAAATATTAAAAAGACAGAATATTATACCTCCCTGGATGAGAAAAGGAGAAACATGCTCTTGGAAAGCAGCCCCCACCTTTGTTAATAGCCCCAGAAAGGCTGGGTCAGCTTATCTACAAAACAAAAGATCTTCACCCACAAGACGTGATAGGATTAGCCCAAGATCCAAACCAGGACAAAGCCATTAAGCCATAATAGGAATTGCACAACACCCTTTCAGAACACAACCCTCTTCATTACATCATCACCTAGCAAGATTCAACCAAGCCTGGGACAGCCTACAGTTTCCCCTGCATGGCCCATGGGAGTCTGACAACCAACCCAGATACCTGCCGTCACACAGGAACAGGAAGCTCCAAGGTGGGTCCGAAGAGAGGGTATAAATCTCTCTCTCTCTCTCTCTCTCTCTCTCTCTCTCACACACACACACACACACACACACACATGTGCTTATTTGCCCAGGACCCAAAAAACCATGTTGTCCTGTCCACCACTAAACCATCTTTCCAAACAGCCTCCATGTTTCCAGTGTCTTTCTCCCCACTTGGAACTGAACCTAGATGGACAATTCTTCCAGCACTTGAAACAGAAAGCTGATGTCAGAAAAAGACCCAGTTGTACATCAAGTCTATCCTTTGAGTTTTTGTTTTTCTGTTTTTGTTTTCTTTTTATTTATTTTTAATTTTTGTTGAATGATACACATGTTTATCCCAAGCATGTTTAAATTCAGTTACTGATGATTGACTCACTATCTCTGTTGGAAGTAGGTTCCAAGCTTCCACTACTCTTTCTGTGAAGCAATACTTTCTAATATTACTTTTGAATTTCCCTCCTGTCAGTTTGAGGTTATGCCTCCATGTTCTTGAACTATATGATTCACTTAACAAATGTGGCAAAAAAAAAAAAGTGTGACTCACTTAAACATCTGCCTCACTTAGGAACACATATTCTGGTCCCAATTGTGTAATTTGAGGACAACCTGCATTTGGCTTTGAATTCAACTTTTGATTTACTTAAATTGCTAATTCTTTATTGCCAGTTCACGTCTGCAATGTTTTCATATTCAGTTAAATTTACATTGTCTGGATAGTGTTCAATTGTGTTGTGTAATATATTCAACATCAGAAGAAATGTTGCCTCTTCCTAAATGAATACATATACCTTAAAGAATGATGCTAATTGGAGGAGTCAAGGTTTAGTCAAAATCTTAATCTTAATGCAGAAAAAGATGGACCTTAGAGAGAAATATACCAAGTGAACATACATCTTATTGGATCCTTGCACTCCAATCTGGATTTACTAGGAAATAAGCTCTTTACTGGGGCTATCACTTCTGAGCTATAATGAGATATAGTAAATTCTATCTAACTCGTTTCTGCCCTTGGCCAATTATTTAACATCTGGATTTTTACAGATGTTAAATAATCCCTAGAACGAGCAGTTCACTTTTAAAGATTAGTGGTCTAATGCACCCTGTTATTAACACCAGCTGCCTGCAATTATTGCAGGTTCGAATCTCACCAAGGCTCAAGGTTGACTCAGCCTTCCATCCTTTCTAAGGTAGGTAAATTGAGGACCCAGTTTGTGGGGGCAATAAGCTGACTTTGTATAAATATACGAAAGTATGAAGGCTATTGCTTAGCGCATTGTAAGCCGCCCTGAGTCTCCGGAGAAGGGCGGCATATAAATCAAATTAAAAAAAAAGAAAAAAGAAAACTGGCTCTTAATTATTTGTAGCATAAAATGCTTAACATGCTTAAATTAAAAAGTTTTAAGAATGTAACAGTACCAGACTTTCCTTTGCTAGGCAACAGTCACGTAATGGCATATAACTGCATAACTTAGTGACAAAAATACTGCTCCAAATTACTGTTGTTGAGAGAACTATCTCTATATAAAACCAATCAATTATTTCTTTCAACAAACTCTGGAATAAAAAAGAATATTTTACCATATGTGAATGCAGTCAATCCTTCTTTATAATATAAAAAGATGTAGCACAAAACCCAACAACTAATTTTATTCAACAAACCATGACTTAATGCAATATGTGAATCAAACCTTAGTTTCCAGTTATGGTTTCGGCAGCGAGATTCATAGGGTTAATACACAATAAGCTAAAAGTACATATATTCTGATTTAGCATATTGTGCATTGTATATAGCTACTGTAATCTATAATCCATGGATTACTATAATAATTAAGATTATTGTGCAAATAAGGCAGATTGTTTGTGAATACATTTTAACATCAAGTTTGTAATATCTCTGCCTGTTTAAGATTGAAATTGTTTTTTTTTCAATTACTGTCTCAGTATTGTTCGTTTCTAATACGTCACTAGCAAGATGCTATCTGCAGCCAATTTAATAGAAGTATTTTTTTGTAAACTTTGTCTTCCCTGAAGACACCACAGTCTCAAAAAAATGACTTCAAAGCACTATTCAGCTGTGGTGGTTGACAAAAGTTCTTCTATAGCTCTTCACCCATCCTTTCAGGGTGCAAATGAGAAAGTTATGATAGGTAATTGATCTTTGAGAATGCAAGTGATACATGAAGAAAAAAAAAGATTTTCCATAAGCCTGTTGACTGGCATATATGACTTTTCTTAGCACCATCTATCAAACAATCAAGGTTTTCTTTCCTCATTACCATCTTGATGTTGGAATTTGAAATCAGCCATCCCAGTTGTAATGATACATCATTTTTCTTTCTATATTTAGGAGAAAACAATCCCACCCCTTTCTAGATTGAGCTCTGCAGTATTATTCTCCCTGTTTGATATAGAGGTAATGCTTCTCCTGATTATTTGGATCCATATAATTTTCCTAAGTATTAAGCTCTATGTAATGAAGACTACTAAAATGTGTGGATGAAATTGACCAAATAAATATTATTTCTTAATATTTGTCTAAAAATTTAAGGAATCTTTTCTGGCAGGTGTCTGATTTTATTAATCTATTCTATTAGTAACTAGGCTAATTTCTTCCAGATATTTGCTTCTAAAAAATCTGGTGCAAAAGTTAACAATAAGATTATTTTCTTGAATGGGTATCATCAGATTTTTTTGGCTCCTAGTTTATCAGGGTCAGTTTAAATATGCATATAGTTTTAAACCTTAGAGGTTCAGTTTTCTACTTAAAAATGTTTTTTATTATTTTCATAAAATCTTCTGAACCCCTTTTTTCTGAGATCAGTATCAATGGACATTAAACAAGACTCTATTGAAAAGATGACTATGGTTACACAAACATCGTTCTCTGCAGATTTCTTTATATCTGCTCAGAAAACTTCTTTTAGCATTGGTGAAAAACATTCTTTTTCAATAGCCTTACAGATTTGTTAGTAGATTCTTAACAGAGAGTATTCCTTTTAATTTCCTTTCCTGTGATTTTTAGATTTTAATACTGTCTTTCTCTCTCTTGTTCTGATTTACTGTCTTTTTTCTCTGCTTATTACATTTCATTGCTTTCTGTTGTAAATCACCTTGTGGGTATCTAACAAAAGGCACACTGAGGCTCTCCATCCATTTCTACAATTTATATCCTGTGAACAGTATCATTGAAGAACAACAGATTTAGAGATTATAATCTTTACTAACTGTTTTACACTGATGACTTTTACTACACAAAGTTAATTTATTGCTTTGGAAAGATATAACTGAAATTCTTACATAGTATTTGATTCCTTTACCTGAACATGCCCAGTTTTTGCTTCAATACATATTCTTTTTTTTTTTAAACTTCTGTGATACTGGAAAGGTTAAGGAAAACTGTCTCCTAGCAAGAAACTCCTATTATTACTTTGCGGCAGAACATTACAATACATTCATTTCAAGATGTCCTTAATTCAACTGGAAAAGGTTTTATTTCTTACTAATAAAAAGTTTAAACTCCAATGTAAACTACTCGGTTTGTCTCAGAGCAAACTGGATTCCAATCCAATCTCATTTATCAACTATGTTAGACAACTTTGGCTAAGCAATTCAATGTTTCTCTCTCCCTCTTCCTCCCAAAAATTGTTTATCTTCAAGATGAAATCCAGGAATCTTGATTTTGAAGGTAAAGATAAGGATTCAAGGAAAAGACTGGACAGGGAAATAATAGGCAAAAGCCTTTTGAAAGTAAAAACTAAGTAATGTAACCTTTAAATTGCTTTAAAATCATAACAGTAAATACTACTGACTTGTTACAAAGTGGAATACTAATTAATAAACCAATATTCAAAACAATAAGACTTTTATCTCTACGTGTGCAATGCAAGTAAAATGAGATTTTAGTCAGATGTTCGGCCTAGTGAAGGATCAATATGAAGGAATTCCTTGATTTTGTCATAAAGGACTAGCACCAAGGCACCACCTGTCCCACGAAGAACATTTGAAAAAGCCCCACGAAAAAAGGCACTTATTCCTTCCTGGCCATATATCTTGATAAAGCAGTCAATGGTTCCTCTATATTGGCGTTCGGTCTCTCCACTCTGAATTAAAAAACATTCAAATATAAACAAAGTTAATGCAAACCATATACACTTCATATATAATAAATAATTATTCTGTAATATTTGTTTTACTAAATTATAGGTTTACTACCGGTACCTCAAATGTTGCCACTGCTAAGAACTGAATGAGGAAATATTTTCCTGATGCAGGTCTCTGCTACTATACTTAAATTGTCTATGATTTTCCCATAAGGTTTTCTATAAACTTCAGACTTAAAAGAGGTCACTTCAAAGGAAATTTTTAAAAAACTGCTAGTTTAAAAATAGTTTTTAAATGTCTAGTTTTGGTGCAAAGTTTTTTTAGTGAATTTTCACTTTGAGGTTTCTCATTATCAGTAAATATCAGTCTGAGACTGATTGATTGAATGTTATATTCTCCTTAATTAATTTGTTGAGAGGGGATATAAATGCAATTATTTGAGGGGTTGCCACAGAGAAGAGGGAGTCAACCTATTTTCCAAAAAATCAGAAGGCAATACAAGAACCAATGGATGAAAACTAATCAAGGAAAGAAACAACCAAGAAACAAAGGAGTATTTCCTAATGGTGAGAACAATTAACCAGTGGAATGGCTTGCATTCAGAACATTTTGGTGCCCTGTCACTGGAAGCTTTTAAGAAGGGCCATTTGTCTGAAATGGTATAGACTCTTCTGCTTGAGCAGGGAGTTGGACTAGATGACCTCCAGCTTCCTTCCAATTCTGTCATTCTATGTTCTATGATTTTGCACCAAATGATTATAATTCTGCAATGTATATATAGATGCTTTAAATGTTGGCTCTATAGTAAATAAATAATAATAATAAACTGAAACCACAGTTGTGGTTATTTTTCTTTTCTTCTTGCTAAACGCTCTCCCAGCGCCGTGAAGCATCAGAAATCCTCAGAGTTTGCCATGGTGCACCGGGCAGTGACTCCGGAGATGACAAGGGAGCTGTAGGCGGTGGCTGTTGTGCCAGCAGACTGGGACACCTATAGGACACCTATAGGACACCTATCACCCACCGGTGGCAATGCAGCTATCAATCAAGTTGTCCAGACGTGCCCTAAAAGGGATAGACTCCAGTTGCTGCTCTATGTTGATCAGGGTGGTGATAGTCGGCCTGGAGCCCCAGGGACAACTAACCAACCAGCAGCAGCAGAGGGCAAGCTGCCCTCACAGAGCCCTCACAGAGTCTCCTCAATGTAATAGGATCTTCAGCTCCCCAGATCGAAAATAAAGAAAAAATAAATAAAGAAAATAATCCAAACTGGAATCTATCTAACTGGCAGAGCAGTGATGCACACGTCTCTCTAGCTAGACTGAGTGAAACAACTGAAGCTCAGCCGAGCAGAGGAGGCATGGTCAAAGGAAAAAAGAAAAAAAAATTTACACTCAGTCTCTGGCAGATAGATGAGAGATAACCCACGCTTGGATTATCTAAGCAGCGCACTGGAAAACCGTATTTTATTTTGCAATTCCAATGTTAGCTATATCAAGGTTGTCTACAAATCATAGCTAGTTTATAAATACCAATATCCCCAATTGAAATTGTAATTGCATGCAATGTATAGACCCATGTGTATGTCTTATACAGAGGCTACTTAGTAACAAAATACTTGTTTATAGAAGGTTCCAGAATCTCTGTAGGTGTAGAAAAGATTCCTGCTGAGATTCTGAAGAACTATTGCTCAAATAAGTAGACAATACTGAGTTAGATAGGCCATGGCTTTATTCAGCATTATATTTTAATATCACATTTTCTGATTAAAGAAGAGAGCAACAAGTAATATCAGAACAGAATGATGTAGCCCAGACAGTCACAAGGGCATTCACATGTTTTCTGGATGAATTGCTTACCTGCATCATCATGCGTCTTCTGACAGTGTCAAATGGATAGGAGAGTATCCCAGAAAATACTGTCACCACTTGAGCAATTGCAAAAGATAAAAGGAATGGGGTTTCTTTTGGATTTGGTAGCATTCCCTAAGAAGGGAAAATTTAGTCATTGGCTTGTATTCAAATATTTAAATTTAAGCATGAATGAAGTCATATTGACACAGAAAAATTTTATACCTGTTCAAAGTATTTTGATGAATCATTTTATATTATTGAAGTAATTTAAAATATTTTTCATCTCATGTTTTAGGGTGTCAGACAAATTAAACAGGAAGAATGTTTCATATATGAAAAACTAAGATGCAATATAGCTAGATGTCCAGATGGTAAACTGTGGTCCACTGGTGAAACCAAAATCTTAAATCACATTTATCTAAATGCAACAATCTTGCCAAATTTTAGTTAGGTAAAAAATAAATATTTGTCAAGAGTCATTTTAAAGATGGAATCAATTACATTTATATTTCATTGTTTTTGTGCTTTCTGAATACTTTCTAGAAAGTATATTCTTTAGTCAGTCATCATCATCCATTTATTCATACTAACTGAATTACATAATTAAAGACGGTAGTAATTAAAACTACTTTTAAAGAAGTGCATAGAGAGAAAATGTATTCAGAACATTAGCAGAGTCAGCAACCATCCTGATTTTATCTGAAGTAAAAATACTGCCCCCCGCTCCCCCGAACGTCTTCTGCTTCAAGTTGGTGGTTGTGTCTTTCTGAGAAAGATGAGTGAAGAACCAAGATCATCAAGAATCAGTAGAGTCATTCAAGGTATAAATTTTATCACATCTGTCTAGCTAAAGCAAGCAGACTCCTATACGAACAGCAGAATTACACGACAATGCTAAAGCTGAGTAATCATTTTACTGGCAATGACAAAAGCATGATTTCATATTTCATGGAAGAAAGACATGGTAAACCACTCTTATATTATACCAAGAAAATTACTGTGTTTCCACAAAAATAAGACTCTGTCTTAAAATTTTTTGAACTCCAAAATAAGCACGGCCTTATTTTCGGGGAGGTCTTATTATTTTGGGGTGCATGGAGGAAACCAGAGGAAATGGCAGGGACCAGCTGTGCATGCGTTTAAATATTTTGGGGGGGGCTTATTTTAGTGCAGGCGCTCAAAAGCCCGATTGGGCTTATTATCGGGGGATATCTTATTTTAGGGGAAATAGGGTACATGGATTGATAAGAAAAAATAATTGATGAATGCTTGATTATCGATATTCCCTTACAAGAACCTCTAGAACAAAAGAAGTTAGATCAGCTCTCCAGTTGTTACCAAGTCAGAAGGCTAGAGGAAGTCACCGAATATCTACAGAAATATGGCAAGTAGCCTCAGAAGAATTAATCCAATTTTAACTAAAATATGCCAGCAAATATGGAGAACAATCCAGAGACTAAGAGATTGGAAGATGCTAATCTACATACCTATGTCAAATAAAGATTTAACAAAATCTGCAAACCATCAGATAATATCCTTACTTAGCAAAATAATGCTTACGATTGTTCAACATAGCTTAGCCATATACTCAAAGGGAAATATCAGAAATTCAAGCTGGTTTTAGAAAAGTCTGAGGAATATGATACATTAGTGCTGGTGTACCTTGAATAAGTGAAAAAGCCAAAGAAAACTGAAAAAGAAGTCAAGATGTGAATAATTAATAGATGTCATTGATTATAGAAAGTCTTTCATCTGTGCCAACTACAGTATATCAAGCTATTGAATTCTCTTAGGAAATAGGAATCTATAATATGTCATGTAGAATTTATACACAAGACAGAAAACTACAGCCCGGGAACATGGCGGAATAGATTGACTCCAGGATGGCAAAGGAATGAAATAAGGCTGTATATTTTACGTAAATTATCATATAAAACATGTATAACAAATATAGCATATCAATATTCAATGTTTTTGAAAAAATAGTTCAAAAAACTTACTTTTATGGTGTCATAACATCCAAAATATGATGCTCGATATACAATAATTCCCTGTACTGAAACACTAAATCCTTGGTATAGACCAGTAATTCCATCTTTTCTAGCAATTTTAACAATACAGTCAGCTAGACCTGAGAATTGTCTTTCAGAGGGACCTTAAAAATGAAGTTAAAAAAAGCAAATTTTCAAAAACATGTTAAAATATTTGAAGCATAAGTAAAAACAAAAGATTCCTAGTCGTCATTTTGTAAATAATTTCCTCAGCCAGTAGATGTCTCTATCTGGAAAGATTGCCAAATCTGATGAGAAATCAGAGTCATTTTGTAGATGAATCAAGTAACTATATTTTGTTTGGCCAATTTGTGGTTTGTTTATTGCATCTGTTCTGCCAATTTCCAGAAGAAACATGTTGAGCACAAAAACAAATCAGAGGAAATTAACAATTTATTTATTTATTTAATCCAATTTCAAGGCCAACCAACTTCAGGGTAGTTTACAGATAAAAGAAAGAAAGAATACATACAAAAAGGATACCACTGAGTGGAAGAACACCAAGCCTTAAACCAAACCAAACTAAACCAAACCAGTCTCAATAATCCCTCTTTCTACAATGTAATAATCCAAAATGAAAACAAGTCATAAAAGAAATTCAAATCAGTTATTCCGAAATTAATTTTGGTTTTTTTTCTTAGAATGAGTTAACATGCCATGGTAAACTAAAAACGAATATCTTGTGATATTTTTACATGACGTGTAAATGAAGAAACTTTGGATAGTATCTTTCATTTTCAAAGTGACTGGCACAAAGTAACTGGCACTAAAATTTATTCAAATTTAACATAGTAAATAAATTGTTCCATGGAATCTCTAAGTCCAGAACAATTTTCCACAGAATACTTAATAGTGAGGAAACATTAAACAAAGGGCATAGTTGTAAACTTCTTAAAGATATCTAATGGCTGTTGAAAAAGGTAAAAGCTTAATGTGCTTTACCTAATGAGATTTATATACAGGCAATTCAAAGTTTAAAATATCAAGTTTTGATTATATCTTCAGTATTGATAGTACAGCATATAGAAACTAAAATAGCCAGGTGACACATCTTTAAAATATTTTTAACATGTAGCACCTTACCTTTGCCAATGTCAGCACCCAATCGAGTTCGTGCAAAGTCTAATGGATATACTACACACAGTGAAGTAGCCCCAGCTGCTCCACCAGCAGCCAGATTTGAAACAAACCATCTCATAAACTGTAATAGAAATAGTGTGCTCGGTTCAAAAATCAATATTGCATTCAAGCCCTTTTCTTGCTGATAAATATCTCAACTATTGTAAACTAATGTTGATATGACACTGATTTTATGTATGATCAAATTCAAATAAAAGCAAATGACCATATTTTAGGGAGTTTGGATGGCAAAATTACTAATTATACATACTCACAAAATCCTTTTTAATTTTCTATTAATAGCAATTGACATAGGTTGAATATCACTTCAACCTATGTCAATTGCTATAAACAGAAAATAGTGGCCAAAATAATTTTGATTGTAGGTACCACAGATTTTACCTATGACACATTTTCTTAAAGAAACCACCCTGAACTTTATGTGTTAAAGTGTAAGTAACCTAGTTACTTACTTGTTTTGAAGTATTCTGTATTAACTTCTTTGAAAAGTACTGCATTTACAATTTTAGATTCATGTGTATGTTTCATTTATATTACTCTTATTTAATTCAAATGAGGGTGGTAGTTTTGTAATTATTAGTATCTTTTGTTAAAATACGTCTTCCAGTGGTTTTATTTATGCACTGAAGCTTAGTTATTTTAGCTTTCATTCATTACACTCCATTATATTATGGAGTAAATGGCAAGATTTACTGAGCTTGGCTGATCTCAAAAGCTAAGATCTGTACTTAGATCTGCGTTCAAGAGAAAACTAAGGGCTGCAGATTAGCCCAGAAATCAGAAAAGCATTTTGTAAAAAGTTAATGGTAAATTGCTTCTGTGTTGATGCCAAGAAAATAGCCTGGGCATGTTCATATATAGGCATCAAGAGTTCTATTCACTGGAAAGAGACATTGCCACAAGGTATTTTAAGAAAAGTATCATGTTCTCTAGAATAATAATTTAAGAATTAATTTGTCTCAGGTTGACAGAAGATGAACATGTAATACAAAATATTGAAGATTAAATAAAGTCATTTGCAAGTGCTCATAAAAGAAAGAACCTTAAACGTTAAATAAGTATTTGCTAATTCAGAAGATATTAAAATAAATATACACAAATTGCCTACTGGCAAAGGGAGTTTTAATTCTCCTTGACATTATTCTTATTCATACATTTAGGACACATGTAAATAAACATACCTGTTTTTAAAAACATCCTTTCCTTAAAGATTGACGAGCTCATTAGATACAAAACTTTGTATACTTTCTGTTCTCTCTACCATGTAACTTTTCAAAAATACATAACTATTTATTTACTGTATTTATATCAGCATATTTTAATCAGAATTCCCAGTGGTTTACAATTAGATTACATTAATTAATTACATTAAAATGAAATGTGAAATCTAAAATATTTGGAAAGCAAATTACTTTCCACTATTTTATTGCACAATTGTATAGTAAGTTAAAAGCTATTTTTATTATTACTTCCTAGGGAATGAAATAATATTAATTCTTCAGTGCCTTTTAGAAATATATTCATTTAAACATTTACAGATTGAAAAGACATTGTAGGGGACGCAACAGCCAATAATCTACATCAATACAGACAATTATTTTCAGAAGCATCCATACATTCAAATGATTGATCAATCAGGTTTCAAACAATTAGATAATGCTGAAATTTGTTTGCTTAATATAACCTGGCCAAAGCTAATATTTTTCAGATACATTTGGACTACAATTGTTGGAATTTAGAACCTGGGCTGGGATGATAGGTGTCACAGCCTAAAACATTATGAGACTGCATAAAACTAACTGAAGTTCTGACTCCTTTTTTGTTGAATGCCTACACACTCTCTCACAAATTTCCTTCCTTCATTTTCAAGTGGTCAGCAAGTATGCTATCTGTGATTTCTAGCTTGCTGACATTCCAACACATCTAGAAAAGATTAAGCAGAGTATTGCTGCCTTAATACAACCGATATTAAAACACTGAAAAAATAAACCAACATATTATTGGGTCTTAAGCAGTGGTGGGTTTCAAATTTTTTTACTACCGGTTCTGTGGGTGTGGCTTGGTGGACGTGGCATGGCTTGGTGGGCGTGGCAGGGGAAGGATACTGTAAAATCCCCATTCCCACTCCAATCCAGGGGAAGGATACTGCAAAATCCCCATTTCCTCCCGATCAGCTGGGACTTGAGAGGCAGAGAATAGATGGGGGTGGGGCCAGTCAGAATTTTTACTACCGGTTCTCCGAACTACTCAAAATTTCCGCTACCAGTTCTACAGAACTGGTCAGAATCTGCTGAAACCCACCTCTGGTCTTAAATAGAGCATTACAAGTAATAAGACTCAGCATTTCCTCATGTAACCATTGAATTAATCCTTTATTAAATATTTTGCATTTTTATGCAAAGGTCAATGGTTTGAATTCTAAACAGGATTCCACAAAAAGAAGCTAGGGTCAAATCCAATGGAGAATCCTGCTGATGATAGGAATAAAACAAATTTTCAATGATTCTCCTTTCTTACTATGACCCTTCTCTATAGTTTCAAAGGATCCTTCGAAAAAAGGGCTGTAGGAAAGACTATCAGGCCATATAAAGTACATACATATTTTTTTCCTGCCAGGCATGTCTCATAAGTGTTAGTCAACTCAGGAGTTGCCCATAATCATCCAAAAGAAACCCACATTTCCAGTACTTCTTAAGATTAAAACAAAGGAAAACTTTTGGAATAAACCTTTATTAAATCAGACTTACCTGTGTATCTTTATCAACTCCAGACATGAAAATCTGCTTGTATTTGTCCTTAAAGGCAAAGTTTAGGGCTTGAGTTGGGAAATATCGAATAACATTAGCAAAATTGCCACGCCAGTAACTGAGAAATCCTATAGGTAGAAGATTTTAAAATGTATAGGGTTCCTCATTTTAAATAGTTTAAACTTGTATGACTATACTTTATTACTGAAACTTTTTCAATTTATTTCAAGTTTGAACACTTGAAATAAATTGAAAACATTTCAAAAATTAAGTTACTACTGAACAACTTTAAAATTTATATTGTTTCCAAAGTCAATGCTTAACTTTTGCATTATAGATTATTCTAATCTTAACTATTTGATAACTATGCAGTGGAAGCTTAGGTCTAGATCAGAAATGGCAACAAAATTAATTGATAATTTGTTGATATCTATTCTGTGCTGTTCTTAGGACCATTCCAATGTGCTTATTCCATTCTTACTACATATCTAAGAAATGTAAGAGTTGCTTCGAATTTGATAATAATAAATATACAATATCGAAACATAATCATCAATTGCATAATAACTTTACAATAGAACTCAAGAGTTTTATATATAAGATCCATTTTATTTACAGCAAAACCTCTCATTACAAGATGGCATTGTTCTTAATATACCTCTCAAAAAATCTGCTGAAAAAAACAAAACGGGCTGTGGCGGCTTTTGTAAAACCCAACAAGTTTTATAATATACAAGGCAAATTGACTAGAAATGAAAAAAAAAATCACCAGTTGATCCATATGACTAAATGATAAGATGCTACCAAGATTAATTTGTGTAATATTTCCAAAATATGAACGATTTCTGGAGTCCTAGTTTTGAACACTGCAGTTTACTACTGTAACTTTATCCAATGAGTCTACCAAGAGCTTCCATGTAGTTCTCAATATTAGGAAGCCCCTAAACTTGTTTAAATATGAGCACATATTTGGCAAAGGCCTGGACACAGTAAGGATTAAATATTTATAATGAAGCCAGTTCTATGTGATGACATTCATATGATTTTCAGTACTGTAGCTGATTTTACTAAGCTTAGAGTTGTAGGATGCCCATTTGCTTCTGTGACAATCCATTTTGTTTCAGCTCACTTCCATAAGCATTCACTATGGAAAACAAATATTGGTACCAGTGGATAATTTGCTCGTAGCTTGAACAAAAACTGAGTTACACCAGAGATAAAGACATAAATACAACAAAGATACCAAGATAAGAGATAAAAAGTTTCCCGCTCTCAATTTTAGCTTTTTTAAAAAATTAAAATCTACTACAGTATGCAGAGGCAAACCATATGAATAAATTCTATGAAACCAAATGAATCCTTTTGATTTGGAAATGATAACATATTAGTTCTGAGCTTCTTCACTTTCTGCCTGATTAGACCAATGTGTTAAACTATGGGAAGAATAGTTGTGAACTAATAACTATTAAAATTCCAGTACAATTTTTGTATAGGTAAGTATTTTGGATTTAAAGTCCACCAGTAAATCTTCTTTGTGGGCAGTTGATTCTGCAGGTGTGCAAAAAGGAAGTTTGCTTTATTGTGGCAATAGCTTACATTATAAAATTAGAGGCTTTTAAAGAATCATTTGATAGTATCTAATATACAACATTGTTCATCATATATTTTATTAATATTTGTTGAAAATATCAAATTGCATTTTATATGTTGAATGCTTAATTACCCTTTATCGCCTTAAGCTAAAAAAAGGCAGCTCTCATCCAATTATGTTTGCCAGCTTTCAAAAAGTACTATATTCAACAAATTTGAGCAGAATAACAATGTCTGTCATATTATATATTCCAAGTCCTAGTTGTCAGATAATGCTTAAAATCTCTAAACTATATAAATCTGTATGGTACTCCAGTATTTATTTTCCCATAAAATGTTACTGGATCTGTTCTGCTGCAAATTACTCCCAAATAGAAGTAACTCATTCCTAGTCTGGTTGATTCTGTTTGCACACTAAATTAAGACTACAGTCTAAAATATTCAGAATGTTAATTCTTACATAAAGATTCTACATAAGAGATATACAGAGAGGGAGGGAGAAAGATGGGGGGGGGGGTTAGAGAATGTATTGGCGTAGACATGGAAAGAAAACTTTATTATTAGTTTCAAATTCAGTATATTCCAACCATGCTGAGGAAATATTACATATTATTTACTGTAGTTTTAGATTTATTTTAAATCATCTCTGCAATATGAAACCATAAGGACAAACCATTAAAAACTTGAGTATATTTGATCACAGCATGCATACACAGATACATACACACACACACACACACACACACACACACACACACACAATGGCAGAATGTCAAAAAATTTCCAGAGGGCAAAAGTTATTATTATCTTGCAAACACAAACATTCTGGATGATATATTACTTGAAAAGTTACATATTCTTGAGTTCTATAATGGAAAAATTATACTAAATAACATTTAAAAATGAATAAATTCACATTCTGCTAATTCTCTCACTACATTATTTGGAAAAATTAACCGGTAATCAAGATCCTAAACTATTTAATCATGAAGGTAAGAAAACACAGTTGTTGTTTTCTAAAAAAATCAGGGCTGGAATTACTAAATAATAAAAAATAAAGGTTGCAATCCCATGCACTTTGCAGTAAATTTTACCTTACTCAGTGGGCCTTACTTCCAAACAGGCATCAGGTTATATGGATATGGCAATGTGAAATTTATATTAATGTTATTTGTAGAATTAAGTAGCTCACTGTATACAATTTTATCAATAGCTTCTGCATTTACAAGTGATTATGAATACAGGAAATGGGTACAAATAAATGGGGCCTACCTTGCTCCTGAGGAATGCGTACAAAGCAGTCTATCATGCCTTTGTATCGCTGGTCGGCACGGATCTGCTTGGATGAGCCCTGAACCTGGAGCAGGAGCTTCACCCGTTCAATGGGTGCTACTGTTGTTTTGGAAATAGCAGCTGCCACCCCACCTATCATGAGGTCCTTCCCAAATGAGACAGGATCGAAAAGCTGCTGCGCCTCAGCAGCCTGCATGATGTCAGTTGGGTAGAAAGAAAGATGTTGGTGGAACTACTAAGGCCTGCAAGCAGCATCACCCAGCAACACTTCTAACTGTCACTGCTCAGAAAGAGCTAATGGAGTTCCCCTCCCCTCCCCCCACTTCATTCTCAAGCCACATGATGCAGAAGCACCCAATCATAGTAACCGTCCGGCCTTTTCCTTTTAAAGGAAAGGTTGGGGCTTTTGAAGATGGAGCTAAGTTCAGAATAGTGAAGCTGAGGCCTAAAATGAAGGAAGAAAGCCTGCAAGAGAGAACTTGACTCAAGAAAGACCTTTTACCTTAGTTAATGCAACCAATAGTTATGAAGGGTTTTCAGTATCCATCCACATTTCACATTAAAAATAGAAATTTGGCTGACTAAAAAAGCAAAGTGGAAGGCTTATCACATTAATTTCAGCAAGAAAATATAGAACACCACTCCTGTTCCTTTCTACATTGAATACTTGCATTAACATGAGTGTCAATTATAGTGTGTAATATCACTATTTATTTAGAGACGTTTATATATTGCCAACCCCAAAGGAGTCAAAATAGTCTGTAGCATAATAAAATACCAAAATATAAATATATATTCAAGACAAAACACAAATAATGATCAGAATATAAGCTTTCGGATAGAGCAGTTTGACTACAGTTAGCACCCCATAGAATTAAATGGTATTGCCCTTTTAATGGGCAAAAGATTAAGATAAATAGATAAGTAAAGCAAATGCCTAAAAATATAAAGATTTTAGTGAATAACAGACTATAACTATTTGCATATCACCCAGACACAGCAAACATAAACAGAAATTTTAGAAACCTATTTCTAAAAGAAGACAAAAGGAAACAAATGAGGAAGCCCATTATCACCATTTTTGGTAATTTTGGTGAGATGATATCACCCATCTCAAAAAAAAAAAAAATAGATTTACAAAAAAATAGCAATGCAGGAACTAATTGCACCCCAGAGGCTAATGGTCCATAATATTTGATTTGCTGCCAAAATCAGGTTTTGCACCACCATTTTCTTCTTGTGGAATAGGGACCTTATAGAGATATATACATACATATATATATATATATATATATATATATATATATATATATACACACACACATATATATATATATATATATATATATATATATATATATATATATATATCTGGCATGACTGCACAGGATGAGCAAATTCTATTCAGAATAAATGGTCCAAAGGTAATGAGGACTTGAGCCACATAAGGTATATAGATTAAAAATAACATTTTGAAGTAGACCTGGAAGCTTTTGGCAACCAATGCAGCAACTATAGGTTTATATTGGCAAAGTGTCTCTCACTTACCAGCACTCATACCATTGCCTTCTAAATGAGTATTTTCTGAATTATCTTCAAAGGTATCCCCCAAGTAATGTGCATTACAATTATCGTTTGGCAATAAATACATGAATCTCTGTTCTGAAGAATTTGCTGGATCACAAAAAGATACCACTGGTACACGAACTGAAGCTGTCCATAACTTCTGCTTACTGTTCAAGTGGAAGTCATAAAGGATTAGTGAGATTCTTTCTTATTCTGAAAATGGGTTAGCATATAGTAGTTGTTAGTTTTAACATTTGACCATTCGTATTTGTTTTCCATCTCTCAATGATTGGAGAAATCTTCCAAGGAACAAGTTGGACAAGAGGCTGTTCATTAATAGGAATAAATTTATATTTTGTTTCTTGTAGTCTCAATTGACTTGTTGCTGTTGGCATTGCAATAAAGTCTCTAATTTACACAAGAAGACATTAATTTTCCAATAGAAATTCTAAGCATGAAAACTTTCCTGAATTGGGACGGTAGTGAGGAAAATCAGAGTCCAGATTTAAAAGTCCTTTAAAAAGCCTATTTTGGCTGGTCTATATATCATACTGAACATATTGTATGTTGCCTTTGGCTTTAGCCACTGTAGTTGATTTATGGCTTCATGCCATGATTGTTATTTATGACATTTATCTAGTTTGGTCTTTACTTTCAAAACTCTAGTGCTAAGTATAGTTCTCTAATGTATTTTTATATGTTCAAGAAATTATTGATATGAATATGTGACTGATAGTTCTTTACTTTTTAGTATAATTAAAAAGCATGTCTTTAACTATCAGGAATATAATGAACCCACAAAAAGATATATAAATTATATGCAAGACTATTTGAAGAATATTCCTTTATTGTAAAAAAAGTCATATAACATTGTCTGAAACAAAATGGACAATTCTTCCATTTATCTCCAAGTACTAGGAAACATTCAGTTTTACTTTATAACAAGTATTTTCTAAATATAAATATAACTTATTTTTGTATCACAAAGTACTATATCCATTTAATGTAAGGTAAACTACCTTCCCTAAGAATTTGCATATAAAGTTTCTAAAAGACTTAAGGAATCCATTTTGTTAAGGCCACCAGATCAGGACTGCATAATGTGAACAATCACTAGATGACAGCAGAAACTAAGATTTATTTTCTCTATCTCTGATAAAATCATTGTGATCATCTGAAGTTTTGAACCTTAGTTTAGATATCTACATATTTTGAACTTAAATCCCATACCAAATTGAAATAAAACAGTTCCCTACCTCTGACATAATATGCAAGCATTACATTGTATTCTTTAAATGAAGTCCAAAAAGTCTATTACTGTACGTAATAGAAATCTCTATTTTAATGAGTGAGATTCCTTGCACTTCTTCCAAGGATATAGCTTTAAGGGAAAAATGTGGTTGTGTATATATCTTGATCATTGATTCTACAGGTAATATTTACATATAATATATAATTAATATATAATACTATAACTCATCCAACTTCCAGTCTTCTGAAAGGAATGACTTTCATAAATACTGTGTTTCCCCGAAAATAAGACCTTTATTTTTTTTTTTGAAACCTGAAATAAGTGCTTGGTCTTATTTTCGGGGAGGTCTTATTATTTTGGGATACGTGGAGCAATATGGGGCTCCTCTTGCCGTCTTAACTGATTTTCAGCTCTGTCTCCTTAACCCTAACCAGAGGAAATGGCGGGGACCAGCTGTGCATGCATTTAAATATTTTATTTTCAGGGAGGGCTTATTTTAGCGCATGCGCTCAAAAGCCCTATTGGGCTTATTATCAGGGGATGTCTTATTTTCTGGGAAACAGGGTAGTGTTATAAATGTGTAAATATTTTTATATTACACAACTAATTTTAGGGAATATTTTAAAGGGCACCCCAAACAAAACCACAATGTAATACTTTTGTGTTTTCTGTGACATGGAAAATGAAAAACTGCAGATATGTTTATCTATACAGCTAAGCCAAATGATAACTTAAAAGCTAATTCAACGGCAATCTCTGTGACTGAATCATGAAAACAGACATAAAATTCCCGAGGCTTTGGATCCAGGAAGAGTCTCCTGCAGAAAAAAACATAATTCAGTGTTAGCACACGATTAAAACATACCGTATATACTCGTGTATAAGCCGACTCGCATATAAGCCGACCCCCCCCCAATTTTACCCCCCAAAACTGGGAAAACTTGTTGACTCGCGTATAAGCCGGGGGTGGAAAATGCAGCGGCTACTGGTAAATTTCAAAATAAAAAAAGACTGGTCGAAAGTGCGAGGACCTGTCAGAAATCACTTTTTTCAGCCCTCTGGGTAGTCCTTTTGTGCACATGGACTACTCAGAGGGCTGAAAAAGTAATTTTTGACTGGTCCTCGCACTTCTGACCAGTCCTCAAACTTACGACTGTCCTCACATTTTACGTTTTTGCCCTATCTTGTCACCATGGTGAAGAGAAGCAGTTGTGAAATGAGTGACATGGTTTTAAGAATGCTGCACGGGCATAAATGTGAGGATGGTCATAAGTGTGAGGACCAGTCAGAAGTGCGAGGACTGGTCACAAGTGTGAGGACCAGTCAAAAATAACTTTTTCAGCCCTCTGAGTAGTCCATGTACACAAAAGGACTACTCAAAGGGCTGAAAAAAGTGATTTCTGACAGGTCCTCGCACTTTTGACCGGTCTTCGCACTTATGACTGGTCATCATTTATGCCCATTGTAGCATTCTTAAAAACGGTGTCACTCATTTCACAACTGCTTCTCTTCACCATGGTGACAAGATAGGGCCAAAATGTAAAATGTGAGGACAGTCGTAAGTTCAAGGACTGGTCACAAGTGCGAGGACCAGTCAAAAATAACTTTTTCAGCCCTCTGAGTAGTCCATGTGCATAAAAGGAGTCCATGTGCATAAAAGGAGAGGGAGGAAGAGAGGAGGAGAAGAAGAAAGGAAGAGGAAGTAGGGAGGAGAAGAAGGGGGGGGAAGAGAAAGTAAGAAGGAAAGAAAAGAGGTGGTAGGTTTGAGGAGAAAGATTGCTGTACAATAAAAAAGATGAAAGGGAAGAAAACCAACCCCAAACACATATAAAGATATTAAGATAAAGAATGAATTGTTAAACTTTAAAGAATAAAAGAGAACAAATATGAATAAATAGCAATAATTAGAAACACACATACAAACATACAATGTATTTTCTTTGAACAGAATATTTGGCCGGTTCACAAATTTAAACAGTGTTTAGTCATTTCACTTAAATTTACAATTTCTATATTTCCTTTTTGCCGTATTTATTCCTCATCTATTTTTTAAAAAACCAATATTACCCTTCATCCTCATCTCTAATCTTAATCAAATTCAATTTTTCACTTCTATTCTATATTATACCCCTTCCCGTTGTCATCTATTTTTATATCAATCCTCACATTGCTTAATTATGTAATATTACAGTTGTTTAATACAAATTCAACATTTTAATATAAATCAATTAGTTATATAACTATCTTTTTTGTATATTAATCAATATGAACATGAATATTCCAATTATTTCCATGCAATCCAATTTCTTACAAATCAATTAATTATATTTACCAATAATAATAAACCAAATAATTTCCCCCAATATTCTTCCAAACCACAACTTAACCATTTCTGCTTTCAACACAATATACAATTAATAATATCTCAATTATTACAATTCCCTATTTAAATAGAGCTTTTTTTCTTTTGTGTTTTAAAATCTTGAACTCCCCTCTTTTGCCATTTGCCATAAATTTCCCATTGTTTGCACCAACCTTTTTTGATGAGGAAAAAGAAAAGAAATGTGCCTTAGCAAACAGCAAAACCAACAAGCTGTTTTAGTTTCGCTTTTGGTTTCAGCAGAAGGAGAAAAAAAATGTGCTCTTTGCAGCAGGCACCTTTTTGCAGCCGGCACCGATCTTCTCATTTGTTTTCTTTTAACCCTGATCAGCTGTAGGGGGGGCCTTTGAAGCCCCGCGGCAAGAATTTAAAGTTTTTTTTTTTCCTCTAGCCATCAGCTGAAACTCAGGAGGCAGTCCCAATAGATTGGGAGTGGGCGGGGTAAGCAAACCCCGTTCTCCCGCTGTTTCCTAGCTTGCAGGGAAAAAATTTTTTCGTGACCCGCGTATAAGCCTAGGAGGCATTTTTCAGGCTGAAAAACTCGGCTTATACGCGAGTATATACGGTATGTGAAAAACAATATTTTATCAAGAATTTATTAAAGGATTAAAACAGACCTATCAAAATTAAATACTATTCTAAAGGTCCAGTAGAAATTGTTGAAATGTTCAATATGTATATTTATGTATGAATTTAACCTTTGCTGCATTTTAGTATACTACAGTTTCTACTACCAAATGTTGGATTAGGGAAGAACCTAAAAAACGATTGCACAAGTTGTTTTTATTAAACAAAAATGTTCTGAGAATTTGGACAACCAAGTAATAAGTATTTAGGCTAAATTAAGAAAAAAAAGTATTACTTACCCTACAACCCAGTACATTATAGTGGAATCGGATTTCTTTTGGTCAGTACAGCTGTCAGGAGCACACTCGAACAATATACCATGTTCTTTCACTTGATTTAGGTCCAAATTTGCTTTTTGTGATTTTGATCTTCTCCCAGACTTTTTATTCTACAGTAAAGCAAGAGAAACAAAATTAATATCTGAATTGGCAGTATGGAGAAGTAATAGAAAAAACGTCACATTGTATATGATAATTATGGAATATCTGGTGAAGGGGGAGTTTTTACAAGTAGAAATTTGTCTAAAGAAATAGCAGTCTACCCAGTTATATCTAAAATATTGTTTGTAACAAAAGAATTTTCTTTTGCCCCTTCCCAAAATATAAGGACATACTTCTCTCAGCATAGTTTGTTGAAAAATGGAACGGATGGAAAGACAACAGCGATGGAAGTTCTTGATGAGCTGTGGATGGATAGTTCCACTGAGTTGTGCTACTTCAGCATGTGTTGGAGTAATAAAAATCCCATGCATTGTTTCTAAACAAATATAATGAAAGAGGGTATTTTCTGGACCCGAAGTCAACCTTCAACAGCAAAAGAAAACAACCAGATAAATACCTAATAAACAAATACCATCAATAATAAATTACAAAAAGAAAAATATCAGGACTTTTGATTTTCCATATTATGTAATAGGAAACATATGATTATTCTGTATTTTAGTAACATAGCTAATAGTTAACAAATTATAATAGAGAATTCTAATGATATTCAGAAGTCATCTAATTGTTGTGGCTCCGACCCCCGATCCCATTGCATCGGAGGAAGAAGGCTCCGAACAGGAGGGAGAGGAGCCAGCCAGGCCTATTTCTCCCCTGGCCCCTCCTCCCTGGCAATTCCTCAGCTGCCGGCTGAAGAAGAGGAGATGAGTCAGGAGCCAGGTGTCTCCGATCAGTCGGAGGATAATGAGGAAGACCAGTTGTGGCTGGACCCACGTCAGCGTCAACGTGATAAGAGAGCCCAACAAATGAGGAAGCGTGCCAGGGATTAGCTGAGTCACAGGACCACACCCCACAGGTTATATGAAGGAGTGGGGTAGCAGTTGGAATTCTGTGACGGACAAAGTTTTACCCTGGCTAGTCCTTGGAGCTAAGCATCAGCCGGCTGGAAAGATTGGACTTTTGAATTGTATTTCCCTCAACTGGTGTGTACGTGTTTTGTTATCTGGTGGAGGAATCCCCCCCTTGTTTAGTAAAGAACTTGGTAGCCGGTTTACATAGGGCTGCCAAGCCGTGATAACGAACCTTCCGTGTGTGTGCTAGTCCTTTAACCCTCGTTTGTGTGGATTTGTGTGTGTGGAGGACGGGGACAGAACACTAGTATACCATATTCCAGCATTAGTATACTGCATTAAAAATTGAATATATTATACATCACATATACTTGAAAGTACTTTCTAACTCTCCCCAAAGCAGTTATCGTCAGGAAATAACTGATTATGTTCTTTAGTAACTAATACAGGTAAGAAATTAATTAACCAGACTTAATAATCATGAGACCTAGTTTCGTGTAGTGTTTAAGGTATCAAACTAGGGACTATAAATTCTAATCCCAGTTAGGCACAAAGCCAGCTGGGTGACCTTGGACCATCTGCTGCCAGTGCTGCCACACAAAGACGAGCCTTCTGCAGCTGCCTACTCCAGGCCACCGACCCTTGGCTTTCCCATGGCCTGCACTGTGTGTCCGGATCGCATGCCTCCCCATCTCTGCCTCTGCTTGGACAGGTAAACTCACTTGCTCTGCACGGGCTGTAGCTGCTGCCGGACATCGTCGGCCCCTATGCCCTCGCTGCCTCTGGTGCTGGCCACACCCACCCATACCCATCTCTGGCTGATGATGACCTTAACTGGGGCTTATTTTTGGGGCAGGGCTTATATTATATGGTAGGAAGTGTGAAAAATGGTCATAAGTCACTTTTTTTAGTGCTGTTGCAACTTTGGTCACTAAAAGAATGGCTCGAGGACTACTTGTATATCACGACAAAACTTAATATATTCTGCATAAGTTTGTTTTTTATTAACATTATGCTGAACATTAATTGTGTAATTTCAGTAATTATCTATCCATTCAAAAATAATCCCTTTTTTGAAAATAATTCATAGCATTATATAATTATATAAATCAGCAATGAAACGTTATTTTTGATATGTCCAACTGCACATTCTCTAGGAAAATATTAATGTACTCAGAAAAGAATTTTTATAAATACTATAAATTAGCTGTAAATAAAAACCCTTACTTCATAACATTATATAATTCAGCTTCCTTATCTGAGACATTCTTTTTCAGGGTTCCAAAAGTAAATGGGTTTGGAAGAACAGGCTTCTTTTTAGTGATCTGAGAAACAAAAAAGAACAGCCTCATAGTAAGAGAGTAAGCAAGCCTCAGAATTCACAGATGGCAAATGGCTGTTTTCAAAATATATTAAGCCGTTAAAGCAATTTGTATGTCCAAGACCTCAGTGCCTTCCGCCATGCCCTCAAAACCTATCTTTTCCAGCAAGCTGGACTGGCTTAAAAATAATTTTAAATGTTTTAATTGGTTAATTACTTTTAATGTATGGGGCCAAATTTATATATATTCTTAATTGCTTTTAATGTTTGTATTCTTTGTTTTTTAATTTTGGCTGTACACCGCCCTGAGTTCTCAGGGAGAAGGGCGGTTTATCAATCTGAAATTAAATTAAATTAAATTAAATTGTGAACAATGCTGAGTTGTTGTGTTAGTGGACATGCCATGCTAGCTACGAAAAAGTACTGTTTTTATTCCAATACATTTTTACAAAACTAACGCTTGAATAAAGCTGTTATTTATTAAATGATTTGTATTTGGAAAATATACAGATTTCATCCAAAGTCTTAATCTATACGAATAATAAATTCAATGCTGAGTGCATTGAACTTTTATTTAGTTCTTAAATTTAGAATAAAAAAAGCTCATTCTTGTGGGAGAAAAGTCCACAATAGGAACTGACTTGAGTATGGGAAGAAATGGCAATAAATAATGGCCCAATTTTGCAATGGTCATAGTCAGTTCATTCTAGAAACAGAATTACAGTTATATAAAAGCCTTTGATATAGCTGTGTATATATTATTAGTACTGTCTCCTACAGATTAATTTTTGACAAGTCATATTTGCTCTATAGTAGGTTGTACATATAGGTGGGGAATAGTATAAAACTTTAATGAAACAGAAAAATACAGAAAAGATACATCATGGGCATGAACAATTTTCTCTTTTACTTATTAAGTATCACTGTAACTTCTTTTTTATAAATACAGAAAGTAAGTTACATTACCTATGGACATTATTAAATGCAGCAGCACCGTAAACAGACCATTATTTAAATAAGAAATAAATCCACTAAGACTTTTCAATTGTATATGGTACATGGACTGTATTCCATTTCTTCCTTCAGGAGTGTCATGACCGTTGACAGGGCACTGACTACTCCTTGAGGGACTTAATATATGTGTCTTCAAGACAGAGTTACCAGAACTCACTTTTTTGTTTGCTGGAGAAGGTGCAATACTTGACATATGATGCAGTTTGCTGAGAACAGACAAATTAGAAAAGCTCTCCAATTTGTCAGACGATGAAGGGAAGAACCAATCTACACAACACACCAGTGGAGCAGAAGCTGTTTCTAATCTCTCATCTATGCTAAGATCTATTCCATCCAGCTGAAGGATAGTTGATTTCACTTGGTCAACATATATGCAATCTGGTCCAGGATTTCCAATAGCTTTGGAAGAACAACCTCCTGCTTCCAGCAATACACTCAGTATAAAATGCTTCTAAAAAAAAGGAAAAAAAAACTATTTCTGCCAGTGCATTTATTTTACATACATACATACATAATAGGTTACATAAAATAAGTAAACTCTAAAACTAAAAATCAGTACTCAACAAAACATGTGGGGGAAAGAAATTAAAAAAAATAGGTTTGGGGATAAAAACATTTTCAGATTCAGTAATCTGAAGACAATGAAATGGTCTATAACACTTATAAATATAAATAAATTATATAAATACACTTCTACTTCTAGAATGCATGGAATGCATTTGTGCTCGTGGGAATAGCTGATAAGCCTTCCCTTGTCAACCTTATGCAGGTATTTATTTTATAAATTTAGTGATCATAACAAGGGCCAGCAATTTGGTTGTTATGCGTAGCAGTCGCTAAATGAAACTACAATTGTGCTTATGTTTTAATTCAGCTCCCCTTTGCTTTACAGTCCTGAGAAGGTTATAAATCCAAGAGTTGGTCACACTATTATTTTATAATCATAACTGTGAATAGTTGCTAAATGAAGCAGTTGCTAAACAAGATCAACCTAGATACTTGAAGCAACATGAATAGACAAGAAATGCTAATTTTTACTACCATTGTACAAAGTATTTGATAGGTATATCACAACATGTCCTGACATGAGCAAAGAATACCTCCTTGAAGTATTAAAACAGTTATATTTCTCCTGCAACATATTTTAAAGGCTTTTCCCAGTTCTTGAGTGTATATACATGTAGTCCTTGCTTAACAACTGTCCTTTTTAAGTATCACAGCATCCCATGGTCACATGAGCTCCATTTGCATCGTTCACAGTTGGCTTCCCAAAAAAGGTCATTGGAGTAACTGGTAGTACAATTGCAAGTTGTGGTTACAGGATCTGTCACTTAATGCCCATTTCACTTAGCAATGGAGTTGTCAGTCACAACTGTGGTCATTAAGTAAGATTACTTGTACATGCAAAGCTACTTCACTCATAGACAGAGTAAAGAGTTGTCTGTGCATGTGCTCATGGAGGAGCCATCAGAGAAGCTATAGTGAGTCTTTTAGAGAACATAAATGCCTTAATGACTTGAGGTCATTGGTACCCTGCTTGCTTTTGAAATTCTCTGCATCCCTTTGAAATACTTTGCACAGCATTACGTAGACACTTGAAAGCTTGGCGCACGATTACATAGATGGAAATTTACCATATTCTCACTACAAGCTGTATTGCATCAATTAAGAATAGCAAAGACCACAGGAAGCAATGTTCATGCTATGAAAACCTACCAAGCCAACAATGAGTAAGAAGTATCTTGCTAGGGGTTCTTGGAATCCTTCATATGAAGTTTGAGAACCCTGAAGATGATGTTGTGGAAATACTTCTCGCCATATTACTAACTGACCAATTCGCTGTTCTACTGCTAAGGGCAAAAGGCAATAATGCCTGCTGTATAATGCAATATCAATAAGGTCCTCTTTCGGCAAGTGACTACTAATTAAATATCCCTAAAATAAAAACACAGACAACACATTATTATACAGCCATGCACTAGTTTTTTTAGAACTTCTTACGTTAGTTCGTATTTTTTTAAAAACCCAAGTATTACATATTGTCACAAAATGTAGTCCAAACCAATTGAGTCATAACGAATTTAAATTAAGCACTGTCATTTTTACTAATAATTTATTTGATCCTAATGTATAACTACCTACTATCGCCAAATGAATTGAGTTGTGAAAATTAAAAGCTATTATTCTGTAGAGATAGCTCAGAAAGGCAATAGGTTTGACAGTATATACATAGAATAAGACAAACCACCCAAACCCACCTTATGTCTTATTATAGTTATTGTGACTTTAAAATCTTTCCCCCCTCAATTAACACCTTGTATATGGTTCAGTTAAAGTTGGCTTTGTTGTTTGAATGTAATCAATTTACCAGAAAGCAGTAAAGTTAGCAAAAGCTTACCTTATAGAAGAGACATGAGCCTAAAAATGTATATTGTCGTCTTACATCATAGTAATCTTCAGACTATAAAAAGAAAGACAATGAATTTTGGATTTTAGCTGATCCAATGTGTAGTTTTAGAATATTTTAAAGAATAGAATAGAATATTTCTAATTTTGCCTTATTTTCTTGACCAGCAGAATGTATAATTTGACACAGAATATGATGCGGTATATTCCAGAGAAGACACCAACTGAACAGATACAGTGAAGATGACTAGGACAGAGTCTGGTATGTTTATCTGGAAACTTGTATGCCTTTGAAAAAACCTGAGGAAGTAGAATGCACTTCAGGATTGTGAGCTCAGCCACCTGTTTATAAGATCCAGGTCCTGCTCTGGGTCTATGTGGTGACATCTACTTCTTTGAAGGAGGGCATTATCAAACAGCCTTGAAGGAGGCTATAGTGCAGTGATGGCTAACCTTTTTGCCATCGCGTGCCAAAAGCAGGGGGAGAGCGGGGGGGTCGTGAGTGAATTCAATGCCCCCCACGCATGAGCGTGCAACCCGGCTCCTCCTGCTTTTGGCACGTGATGGCACGGTAGGCCCGTTTTTTGGTCTTCCCAGGCTCCAGAGCCTTTCTAGGAACCTGGGGAGGGTGAAAATGGCCTCTCCCCCCCCAAGGCCCTCCAGAGGCTGGAATTGGCCCGTTTGCCAACTCCCAGTGGGCCCGGAAGGCCCGAAAATCAGCTGGTGGAGGTGAGGTCGCGTGCCCGCTGATACGGCTCCATGTGCCACTTGTGGCACGCGTGCCATAGGTTCGCCATCACGGCTATAGTGTGACCCTTCCTTAAGAAGTGATTAATTGCTAGACCCAATGATTTTGGAGAATTTCTGTTTGGTCTCCAACCTTCCCTGTTTAGTTGGGCTTCAGCTGCAGAAGATTGTGGAAGAAATTCATTATCTGAACTACTTTCACTCAGATTTCAGACCGGATCACCAAATAGAGACAGGAAATGGTTGTGCTTGTGAACGACTTGGAACAGAGCCATTATGAGGTTATTATGTCCATTTTTGTACTCCTTAATTTCTCAGTGGCTTTCTATACTGTTGATCAGTATTGAGGGTGCTATTTTGTGATTATTCTTTCCTTGTGCCCAATTTCAAGTGGTGTTAACAGGATGCGAAATTGTGTCTTTAGGCCCTGACTTGTAGGGTGCAACAAGTCTTGATACTCTCATCCCTTTTGTTCACTATTTACATGAACTGGGGGATTAAAATGAATTTATCATGATCCTACAATTCAAAATTGTACTTATGATTGTTTTATATATATATATATATATATATATATATATATATATATATATATATATA
>WNWU01000007.1:13849497-13932384 GCA_012654045.1 Ptyas mucosa | reverse complement strand
ATATATATATATATATATATATATATATATATATATATATATATATAGGCCTAATAGTTGTCACTCCATGTCCTTGCAGTTAATAACAAGGTTTGCAAATAGATATTTCATACATAAATGACCCATATATTAGAAATAAATATTGAAATGTTTTAAAAAAGTAATTCATCTACATTTTTTCATCCAAAACATGAATGAATGGTATTCCATATTTTAAGACAGTCAATCTATTTGGATTATCTCATCTTTTCTTGCAGTACTTCACCTTATTTTTGTTCCCAATTCCTATAGATCCAATTCTTATTAAACACGCTGTAGTTTGCTGTTCTCCTTACTTTTTTCCTTATGAAAAAAATAGGAAATGATAGTAAGAAGGAACAACTACTACGTGGAATTTGGATCTATGAAAAAGAAGATGAGATTTTCTTTTGCGTGTCCCTTACTCTTAATTCATACTCTCTCTTTGAACCACATGATCAAAGCAAGAGTAATGAAAAAGAGGACAACAATGATAGGAGCTGAGTTTCCATTGTAGCACTGATGAATCACCAGTGATGACATCCCAATTTTGGCTCTTACGTGAATAACTGGCATACCACTGAAATCAGCAATTTTAAAGTAATTTCTCTACTAAATAGATGAAGAAATGACAGAAATGCACAAAACATCTGATTAAAAATAAAGTCTTTACCAATTCTGCAAAGTCTGCTGCCTCCAGGTCACTCAGAGCTGCATCAATTTCTACCTAAAATACATAAGCAGAAAACATTCATATATATTCATATATGTTTGTGTATTTTGTGTTCCCCTCCTTCCTATCTTTTAATGGTATTGATTACTGTTATTTAGTGCTTTGTTGTTTATTATTATTATTATTTTAATGTGTAGTTTTAATGTTTGTAAGCTACCGGAATCATCTGTGAAATTAATTAATTAATTAATTAAGCAAACAAGCAAGCAACATGACTTTTGTTCCCAGTCTTGAAAAAGCTTCTCAATGCTGAACAATATCTTAATATACACAACTACATTTTTCAATCCACAATAATTAACAAATTAAATATCAGCCAACTGTTGGCAACTACTGTAAACTGGATCAAAAGAAAAATATACAGTAATTACGCATTGCTTGTTTTACAGATAAAGCAAAATCAATTATACTTTTTAGGCCTCCAATGCAGTGCTTAATGTAAGACAGTCACCCTCATGCTAATGAATTACAAGGAACACAGTTTCCTTGAAATGTGACATAGCATCCTTACTGAATTATTAGAAAAATCTTTTTCACTAAGCCTTTAGCTTTTATCTCTATGGAATGTTTTTCACAACTTCTCACATAATATCTTTATTTTGCCTAAGAAACAAAAAATCACTTTTATTTATATAACCTAGTACTTATCCCCCAAATGTAAAAATGTCCGTTCTAAAATTTGTCAGAAAGCAGAGGCACTCCCTATAGTCTGAAAAACGGTAGTTTTTAACCGATGTTGCCAGAATTGTTAGCCACAGAGCTGGTGCTTATATCATTCATTTTCTCTGTTCTTTTATGTCTGCACTTGAAAACAAATGGCATTTCCCTATTTTGGGAAGTCACTTTTTCTTAATTCTTATTATAGATATATTATAATCTACCATTTTATAACATAATAAGCCACTTTTCTGGTATAGTCTGTTTTTCTTAAAATCCAAACTTTGAAATGTCAAACCACATACCACAACAAATTCACTCAGAAATATATCAGGCCAACAATTAAATAACATTTAAATGTATAAGGCTTTAAATAGCATTTAAATGTATAAGGCTTTAAATAACATTTTAAAATTGTCCCAGTCTTGAATTGCTAAAACATCATCTGCTTCAAGAATGTGACCTATATGTTAATTCAAATAATTTGTCAGTAATTTCTATGTAGAAATACATTACGTGTGTGTATGTGTTTGTGGGCATAGATAGATGGGAAGGGGAGCATTGCAACAATATAGATTTAAAAACAAACTTTTGAAAAATTTTTGAGGATCATGTGTGATTCTGTGAAAAGAGCACCTTGATTCTGAATTTGTACTTATTTTGTGACTGAATGTTACCATGTGGATTCTATATAAAGAGTCCAAGTAAACAAACAGCACCCGTAGCTGTTAGTTCTTTCATTCCTTTCATCGACAAAGACATGCAACCTGGGATAACCTAGCATGAAAACCTTATTGCCCCTTCAAGTTTGTAATTGATTAACTATTTTTAGCTGCAGTAACTACAACAAAATCACCCTATAATTGATGAACAATTTCTCACATCACTATATGAATATTCTGATCTATTCTTTCATAACAACTTGCTTCAACTCAATAGTATTTGAGGCTTTACTTGCATCAACTTATTCTTTCAGATCTAAAAGAAACATTCCTACTGTGTTCAAGTCTGGGCTTGGCTATTCCAAAACATGTATTTTGTTCCTGTTCATTCATTCTTTTGTATATTTTCTTGAAGGCACGGGCACGTTGTCTTGTTGCATGACTCACTGGCAGTTCAGGTTCAACTGATAAAGGTTCTGATGTTCTCTTGTACAATTTTCTGATAAAAAGCAGATGGATAATCTCTTCAAAGATCAGAGATCGTTTTGGTCCCAAGGAAGCAAAACATCCCCTAACTATGACACTACAAGTTTCATGCTTCACAGATGCTATGAAAATTTTATTATGGAATTCAGTGCTTGCAAGATACAATAATACCCAGGTAGCCCCAACATTTTTAGGTTTGATTCATCTGTCCATATGTCATTCTTCCAGAGGTCTGGATCAATAAGCTATTTTTTAAGCTTAAAAGTAATATTAATATTTTTTTAAATGAGCAGTGGCTTCTGCCTTGTAACTATCCCATGAATTTCTATTAGGGCACGGCATGCGCTCCGCATTTCACCAGCTAAATATTCAGAAATACACACTTCTGAGTACATGCTATTTGGAGCTACAGTTCAGGACATGATCTAGTTAGTATATTATGACTATTTGAATTTACTATGTTAATTCATATATATGCTAGTTATTCAGACTGAGGGATAAAACAATATTGAGTCAGAATCAGTGGTGGGTTGCCCCTGGTTCGGACTGGTTTGCAAGAACCGGTAGTAAAACCGGCAGGAGGCTCTGCCCACTGACCTGGATGTCATCATAGGTGATCTGAGCAGGCACAGAAGCCTCTGTGCATGCACAGAAAAGCATGCGCGGGTGCGATGCAAACCGGTAGTAAAGGTAAGTAGAACCCACCCCTGGTCAGAATATTTCGGCACATACATGAAAATGTCCATGTGTATCTTGGTAACTTCAATTAGACTAATGTTTGATTTTTAAAATCTGTAATCGAGCTTACTTTAATATTTTGGGGCAGCAACAGACATCGTACTCCTGGAAAGTTGTATAAAAGTAATGAGCTGTTATCACAGTGGTGAAAACCAGGGTTGGCTTTGGAGTTGCTATCCTGAAGAACTTGCTGGAAAAACAGGCTGAAGAAGTAATCCAATCGAGAAGTATTTCCTGCCTTACAAAAAGCACTGAACAAGCAAATGAAAAGTTGGAAAAATGAGAAATATGCTAGTTCTTACTATAATCTATCTAGCATAAGATATTTATAACACGATATAAGAAATCAGAAAACAAAATAAAAACAAAAACAAAAAAGGAGAGAGGTACTGGAAAGGACAGTATGAAAAAGAAAGGAAGAAAAATTTGGTTGTAATCCTTTTTAAAATCAAGTTATTTTAAATTTAATCATTCTCCTACGTGGAATGCTCTGATTACTGTTTTTCTGGTAAAAGTATAATCTTTATAAGCTAAATATATTCATGTTCTTTTATTAGACAATAGTACTTACATGTAATTTGATATGTAATATGTCAATGTAATATGAAAGAAGATATATGATTTTCAAGATACTTCCACTTTTACATTGTTTAGACTTTGTTTAATGGCTATGGTAGAAACCAGGGGTGTCAAACTTGATTTCATTGACGGCTGCATCAGTTTTGTGTTTGACCTCGGAGGCCGGGGTGGGCATGGCCAGAGTGGCCAGGACCAGCTCGACGTCAGGGCGCCTGTGGTAGCCCGAGCGCTCTGCCAGTGAAAACGGGCTCCCGAGCTCAGTTTTTGGTTGCAATGGACTCCTGCAACCCTCTGCCAATGAAAACGGAGCTCAGGGCCATGTGTGGCCCTCCTGAGCTTCATTTTTGCTGGCAGAGGCACCACGGACCGGTGCTCTGCTGTTTCTAGGGTGGTCATGCAGGCCAGATTTAAACACCCCGTGGGTCGAATCGAGATGCTGGGCCTTGAGTTTGACACCTCTAGTATAAAGGATAAAAATTCAACACATCAGTGGCATCTCCTAGACTGGGATGTTAAACTCGCATCGTCACGTTCTCGTCATGTGACATATCGCTAAAATGGGGATGGGTGTGGCCAGCACGTGATGCATCCAGCCTACAGGCCGCGAGTTTGACACCCTTGTTTTAGACCATGTTGGGGTTAGAAAAAGCTCCTTGTTGAGAAAAATATTCTATACACAGATCAAAATGTGCAAAAGCAAAACTTTCAGATTCTAAATGGAGCTTCTGAGACAGTTTGCGATTCCAATAGGAAACTGATCTTTAAAGAATTAAGAGAAAAAAACATTTGAACAAACAATTGACTCTGTGAACAACTTGCTTTATTATGAAAAACTGAGAAAACAAAACAAAATATTTAACTTGATATATTCAGAGATTCATCTTTATATTGCTATTTAAAACATATAAAGTATATCTAGCAAACAAAGCTACACTTTATCTCCTGGGAATTTAAATAATTTGAGTTTGATTTTTCAGTTTCCCATTCTGCAGAGCAAATCACATGTGAAACTGACAGAATTTTTAAGCATAATTCAGAATACGATAACTAAAGCTGTCCAGCAAAATAAAATCCTACAAGTACATTTTAAACAATGTAAGTATGCAACCAAAACTAAAATGCATAGGCTTAGTTACAATGGTCCAGAACTAGAATGCTTACCTATCCAAGGAATTGTACATGAAGGTCAATATTCTCACAACATCTGCAATCACGTTCCTTAGCTGAGAGAGAGGTACACTAGAAAACCAGAATAATCTTTTAAATAATTTTTCTAACAGAATAAATGCATATAAGGGAGAAGGAAGAATGTATGCAAGAATAGCACACAATCCTGTCATTAAAAGCAAATGAAAAGGACATGAACTAATTTTGGGGGTTCTATATTTAAAATATTGTTTTAATTTGTTACATGCCATAAGAGACTAGATATTTTATAACAACCATCTTAGAAGGATGATCTTTTGATTTTAGTAAATATTTATGAATAATTTTAGGGACTAAATTTATGTAGCAAAAAAAAAATTAAAAAGGGGAAAATACAGAAATGTACCTTTCAGCTGGAAGACCAATTATGAGCAGTTTGTCAGCCTTCTTCCAATAAGCCACATGGATCAATTTCCCACATAAAAACATAGATGAACTATAAAAAGTCAACAAAATAATAAAGAAAATATGGTCATGCAATTATACCACTGCACAAATGTGTCAGTTAGCACCATGCATAAAAACTCAGTTTCTTTCCTGCTTTAACTTTTAGGCAATAGTTAATTGCTAAAATTCTTCCCATCAGTTTTTTTATTATTATTCTCCTACATGTATATTATCTTAATAGGCAGCTTGGACTATGCAAATAACATAATGGATGCCAAGTCAGTACTGCTCTATGATTTGTCATATTATCCAGTGTTGGACATCTTTTGATAGCCAGGGTAACTTTAGAATTCAAGAAGCATAGGACCATGTTCAATTTATTATTTATTTTACAATACTTACTTAGCTTACAATACTTAATCAGTTCTTATGATCTGAAATAATTTATACTAATTGTTAAAATACAAAAACCAACAATAAATATAAATAACAATAACTTGGCAGCCCATTAATAATATTCAACAGCATTCAACTTGATTTGGTGGACTTTTTAAAAAATTGTAATATGTCTATTTTGGGGTATATATTATATTATTTTCCTATTTCTCATAACAACAGGTAATAGTTTTCAATAATCATGGTTTATAGGAGACCAGGGACAGCAAATTTAAAGCAAAGGTATAAAATTATTAAATTCTAAACAAAAAAATCAGAAATCTGGTGATGGTGCAAAAATGATTAATAAGAACAATACTTGCCTAATTATTTGTGTCTCAGTCATATTTTCCAGTATGTCACACAGCGTGAGAAATATTCCTCTTACACTTTTTATTTTCTGAGATGCTTCTGATATGGGATATTGGTAAATAATTTCTTGCTGTCAAAGAAATGTCAGTTTCTGTATCAGTTAAGAAAATTATTGGAAAATCCATATCCATACTTAAAATTGATCTTTCTTGATTTCATCTAAAAATCCTCACCAGGGAAATGTATTGTAAAAACGTCACATTCAAGAATAAAGGATGCATTCCTTGGGAAATTGGTGTACACAATTTGCTAGTACATTTCATTACTGCTGATTTTAGAACTATATATTATTAAATGATTTGCACCCTTTTTAAAATTTTATTAAAAAATCATTTGTAATTAAAAAGTTTTTAATTGCAAGCCACGTTAAAAATGTTACTGTTTTGTGAAAATAAAAAGACATTATCACTGAATCCAAGTTCTAATATGAAATCCCGCTTTAGTGGACCAAATAGGTCTGTTATCCCACAAACTCCCTAAGTGACATTACACAAATTATGTAAATCAATACTTATGATGTCACTCTCTTTTGTAAAATGATATTATTATACACTTTGTTCTGTTATGTGTGAAGTCCGTTGCATTAAAATTCAGAAAACAGAGATTATAATATTGGCATTTCAAGTTATAAAAGAGTTCTAAAATCCACTTTACAATTTTTCTCTTTTAAATTATAGGTCCTCAAGCTATTTATAAGTTTCTCCTGACTACATAGGGACTCTAGGCTGATCCTTTTTTAAATTCCACCCCATGTTTTGCCACTCTTTCACTTACAATTATATATGATTCTTGCTCTTTTCCTTGTTTCCAGTTTCTTGGAAACAATTTTTATTTTCATTGTTTTTTTGTTGTATTTGTGTTTGTCTTATTATTGGTCACCTTTCTTGTTGAAAGACAGGATATATGCACTATTTTAGAAATGTATTCCTACCTCATCAGATGAATCAGATTCTAAGTTAAGTGAGAGATACATTACAATATGTGGTATACTTTGCAGAGAGAACTGCAAATCATTATTATGGTCTCTCCATAGCAGCTTCACCAAATTGTTTTCAGAGGATTCTGTCTGTTTACTCCTTGACTGAGATATTCCTGTTGGTTCAAATGCTGCTATTTCAAATGTAAATTTTACCTGTTAAAAAAATTAATATTTTCACTGGGTATAATTTGGATCTTTAGAAATGTTTTCTAGACAGGTAGTAGTTTTAAACATACACAACAGTAGGATCAGTAAGCCATGGTTTTCATAAATATAATGAAGTAATAAATCCAAATTATTCACTATTAACAACTGCAAAAGTAAAACCTGTGATAGCAAAGACTTAAAGTAAACACAACTGTATAATTTAAGTGTAATCTGCTTTCAGATTTTTTAAAATGGAGCATAGAAATGTTTTAAGTAAGTTAAATGCATTTGTCATATTGGAATCGGCAAGTGATATTCAGTATTATCAGTTGCTGTAGAATGTCTTTTTTGCTTCATACTTTTTGTCTCACTATGAAAAATATCATTTAATGTAATTATTATTGGTTCATTAACTTTATGATTTTATTTTCTTCAAATGAAAGTTGACCATCAGTGTCTATGCGCCGCCTATTCCAATTCTGTGCATTTTTCACATTTGTCCCTATATTGTTATGATTATTTAAGGTTTTTAAGGCTCTACGTCAGGGGTAGTCAAGCTTTTTATACCTACCGCCCACTTTCGTATCTCTGTTAGTAGTAAAATTTTCTAACCGCCCACCAGTTCCACAGTAATGGTGATTTATAAAGTAGGGACAAAACCCTTACCACCCACCATGAAAGCAGGAATGCCCACTAGTGGGTGGTAGGGACCAGGTTGACTATCACTGCTCTACATCACCAATTCAGAGCACGGTGCCATTTTCAAGATATAGAAGAGTTCCTCCCAAACTCTCTAAATGTAGTTCTGTAAATGATGTTTACAGCATAATCGCATCTGATTATGAAACTATGTCAAATGGTAAAAAAGGCATCTTTTCAGTTTAGGAGAATGAAATAAGGGAAATGACAAAGATCATATCTTAACTGCTCAGGCAACAATATGTCTGCCCAATCTTTCTGCTTAGTGCTAAAAGTTTTAATGCCTCTCCTTGACCCTATTCCTGTCTTATTAATTTTTAATATTTGTATTGTAGCTAGGTAGACAGGACTGGCTAGAGCAGAATACAATCATTGTTCTAAACATACATACCTTGAAAAAAACAAATATGAAATATATATTTTATTTTCAAGATCATCCTTTTTATCCTTTTTAGTTAAAGGAATATGACCAAAAAAGAGCCTGAGAGACTCATCCTAGTCAGTGACTAAAATATGTGCTCTCTTCTGCAAATCAGTGCCCTGACAACTTACTTTTATCAAGGATTACAAAGAAAGTTGTGTTTTATGTATGATTCTTATAGAAAACTAGTATAAAAAACTTAATGTGTGCATGCTTGTCTAAATAAAGTCAACTGAAGTATACCTGCATAGGACCAGGAATACAAGACAAAATTCTTTCTATATTTTTCGAGTTTACATCAACATCATTTACAGCAACAAGGGCATCTCCTGAAAGCAGAAGGAAAAGCAACATTAAGGAAGCAAACAAAATAAAATTCCAAATGATGGATAGGATGTTTCTTAAGAATGGCTGATTTATACGCATGCATTGAAGATTAATATTTATTTCATTTGAGACACTTATATATGCAATTATCTGCTCTCTTTGCTTCCCTTTCCAGCAATGTATTTGTTCCTGTAACAAGATATGAGCAATTCCAAATATGTTGCTTTAGGTCTAATAAGAGATTTCTTCACAAAATCTTCTAATTTTCTCCTCAGACAAGGTGTTTTTTTTTTGTGGGCTGGGAATCACTTGTCAGTTTGGAGTCAAAAGGACCTTGCCAGAGCAGAAGTAAAAACTGATCGGCCTATAAAAGAGCAACTGCTATATTAGAATAAGATAACATGCTTTCTAAAATGCTAATCTGGATTTAAATAAAATTAATTATTAAAAAATTTGCACTACTCATTTTTTCCTTTGCCTTAGACCTTTATGAATATTCTATTAAAATACGTTTATTTTATATCTCAGTTGCTTTAATTCTAGTTAACAATCAAGAGCCTGTTTCCCAAAAAAGATACCATCTCTTTACAAAATATAAGCTAACATACTACTGTATCCTACTCAAAATATTTTCAACTATATATGATCTTCCATTTTTCTCAAAGAAAACGGGAGTTTTCCTTTTTTCCTGCTATCCAACATGTAATACCTACATCTAGGTAGGTAAGAGCTATGGTGGTACAGTGGTTGAAGTGCAGTACTGCAGGCTAATTCTGCTGACTGCTAGCCAACTGCCAGCAGTTTGATTCTCATTGGCTCAAGGTTAACTCGGCCTTCCATCTTTCCGAGGTCAGTAAAATGAGGACCCAGATTGTTGGGGGAAATTGTTATGACCTAGGCTTCCCCAAAAAACACGAAGCAGAATCCTGGTCCTGACAAAACCTCTTTTATTAAAAAACAGTGAATTCCTCTCATTTACCTTCAGCAAAGTCTTTCAAGGGAGAATTTACAGTCACAGACCTTATCTGGCTTGGAGAGCTGCCAAGCTGATATCTTCAAAACTTGGCAAAGAATCTCAGAGAGTCACAAACCAATTAGGTGAACTAATGGTCTCCTGCAAACTCCACTCCCCTTTCGCTCCTCTTTTATTCCCTCTGGGAGGGGCCGTTCATCCACCTATGGCCTTACTCCCAAGTTGACCCTTGTTCTTTAGCTGTTCCCTTCGTCTGGCAACTCTGCACATGCGCACACTGGGAATAGGCTCCAGCTGTTCGTCTGCCTCACTGATATCTGACTCTGAAGGCAGCTGATAACTGGCATCCGGCCATGGACCCCTCTCTGCCTCCGACACAGAGCCCTCATCAGAACCTTCCCCAGACTCCATGACTGGCCCATGTTCCTCCCCAACCGCCTCACTGTCCGAATCTGCTGTCAGCTCTGCTGGCCACTGGCGGGCCACAACAGAAATATGCTGATTCTGTAAACCTCTTAGAGAGGTTTGTAAAGCCCTGTGAAGCGGTATGTAAGCCTAAGTGCTATTGCTATCTAGCTTTGCAATATTCCGCTGCATATGAGTCTTTACAATGATTTTATGCTGGGAATCTTTGGGTTGGTAACAATTTCTGAACTCCCTACCTATTCCTCTTTAGTAGGCTTGATGATTTTGAAGAGTCCCAATGTATTGTATGATCCTTAAAAATACTGTATTTCACTTGTACAAATGACATAAGGGTATAATGAATGAAAGCAATAACTATATTATTCTTGGTTCAACATACTCAAATAGCATACATAGTCCTCGACTTACAACAGTTCATTTAGTGACTGTTCAAACAACGGCACTGAAAAAAGTGACTTATGACCATTTTTCACACTACCATTGCAGCAGCATATGACATTGCAGGTCATGTGATCAAAATTGAGACGCTTGTCAACTGACTCATATTTATGATGGTCACAGTGTCCTGGGGTCATGTGATCACCTTTTGTAACCTTCTGACAAGCAAGGTCACTGGGAAAGCCAGATTCACTTAACAACTGTGTTACTAACTTAACAACCACAGTGTTTCATTCAACAACTGTAGCAAGAAAAGTTGTAAAATGAGGCAAAACTCACTTAACAAATGTCTCACTTAGCAACAGAAATTTTGGGCTCAATTGTACTTGTAAGTTGAGGACTACCTGTATTTCATATTACCGACAAACAGAGAAAATAATATTGGCTAGAATATAATTTATTTTATATCCTCCTGCTCCTAATATCTATTGCAATTACATTGGTTACTTTTGTGTATGTATGCTATAAGTTGAGAATTAACAAATATCTGATCAGGGAAAAAAATATTATTCTAAAGGCCCAGAAAGATTATCAGATATATTTGTTGAAATTTTAAAAAAATATGTTCAAGATGTGATTTGACTTCTTAATATGTTCTTGTTCTATTATGTAGAACATGGGCTGTCAAACCCGTGGCCCGCAGGTTGAATGCGTCACACACTGGCCACGTCCACGGCCTGGTTTAGCGAAGGGCAAAAAAGTAATGATATGTCACATGCCGCCATTACAATGCAAGTTTGACAGCCCTGGTGTATAACACGTGAAATGTTTATTGCTCAAATAAGACTAATATCTCTCAAACCATGACTTATTCCTTAATCAAAAGACCAATACCAAAATTGAAATAAGTCCCTCCATCTTCCACAATACTGGTTTTGTTAGAAGTGTGTAAAATATTGAACTTACCAATTAAGATCTGTCCAGACTTTATTGCTGAGCTTCCTGGGATGAAACCATGCACCGTAATTTTTTCTTCATTAGTACTTCTAGATTCAGTACCATGACTGTATTTTTCAGCTGTTGTCCATGGTGGTTTGTGGACAATTCCTATTAAAGATTCCAGAAGCTCATGTTGGTCCCCCGTTGCAGCATTTGAGTCTTTATGTGGATTTACATAAATGTAGATGTCCTTGTACAGCCGTTGGTCGACATCTCCCATCTTATGACAAGAATGGTGTTTCAATATGGATGCTGGGCCATAATTATGGACACAGTCTTTACTACTTACTTTCTTCTTTTCAGAATGCCTCAGAAGACCTTTATTCTTTAATAAATTAGTAAACTGTTGCAATCTATGTTCACACTTTCTGTCTTTTACAGCTTTCTCATGAAAAATTTCAGCTTCATTTTCACTAAATCTCACATGGTTCATCATAGATCTAGCAAGAGAATTGTCCTGAAGGATGGTTTCCTCTTCATCTTCAGTTAATTCTAGGTAGAATAATTCTCCATTTTTCTGTACACTATCCAACCACTCAGGTTCAATATCACTATGAACAAGATGACAACAGTATATGTAATTTATAATTAAGATAAAAATGGTTATGAAGTGCAGAAGAGGACCAAGAAACTATCACTCAAAAGATTTATTATTTGGATGCTTCAAAAGCATTGGATACTGAAACCAACACTTTTGGCACAACATACAAAGAATTAAATTAGTCATGATAACAATGGTTGTGAATATTGATCATGATTTTTAAAATATAAAAAGTGTGTATGTGGACGTTGGTGGATTCTAATCTGAGTGGTCCTTGATGATCTCTGAGCTTGGTTGTTTTTTTGCAGATGTTTCATTACCCAAACTAGGTAACATCACTGACTAGCATTGATAATGTTACCTAGTTTGGGTAATGAAGTTCTGCAAGAAAACAACCAAGCTCAGAGAGCACCAAGGACCCCTCATTTCAACCCTGAGGTACAAAACGCCTTTATTGGTTTCTAATCTATTTTGCTACACTGGGCATTATAATAACCTATGCCATTCATGTAAGTGAAATTCACTATAACATTCTTTTGCAAATTAGGAATTCAACATTATTATATATCTGCAAACACTTCCCAATATAATCAGGCTTTAGCAGTTTATCTAAATGCCAGCAGGTTGGTTCTGATCTAAACTTGAATGGAATACTGTTCAAAGGAGGAAGCAGCAACAACAGAAAAGGCTTACTTTTGTTTCTAATGGAAACAGTGCTTCAATTATATTAAACAACACTTAAAAGGATACCTTCTCCACTAGATATTATTGTATGGTGAAGGTGATCCCATTTATATTCAGGTTGCAAACCACCAGGCTTTTAAGATGACTACCAGCACTTTTAATTGTACTAGAATCTGTCATCCACCAATTGGGCTTCCAAATTTTGTACTAAATACAGCTTCCAAATAGATTTCAAGAGCAGCAACATTACAGTAAATTTTATGGAATGTGTCACAGTGCCAGGATTTCCTTCTCTAGGAAATGATGCAACTGACATGCCAGCCAAATATAGCAAAGACCACTCCAAGAATAGCCTCTGTCTGTCGTTTGAGCAGTAGCTAAAAGTCTAGGACGACTCTAAGTATACACCTGCTTCTTCAAAGAGCTACCTCTTCCAAAGTTATCATTAGGTTATTAAGACTGAAGATAGCATTCCCTATAATCCAATAGTGAATTCAATCTTATATATTCCATATATTATATGGGAAACTTTAAATCTTTGCAGATTGCTAATAATTGAGATGTAGCACTCTTTTGCCACATCAGATCAAATATTGCAAATTGTGCGATGCGTGACCTTGTATTTGTATTTGCTTAGAAACTGGACTAGATATCTGAAGGTGTAGGGGCTATTGCTACATACTGTACTTCTTTTTGGATGGAATGTTTCCACTTTGTGCATTTAGCCACCCAGATGTACTTGACAGTGAGAAAGGCGGCATATAAATTTAATAACTAAATATAATGTATTCCTTGCCCCTATCAGCAAAGTTTCAAGATGGACAGTTGATAAAAGGAGAGCAAAATCTGTGATCTGAGAAGGAAGAAGAAAGCATGTAGAATTTTTATTTAGTATTTAATTATTGGTTTGGGATTAAAAGTGAATATTTCCCAGCTAACAAGCCAGGATACTTCCCCATTCATTCAGAATAAATATAGACAGGGCAAATTCCCACTCACTCTTTCAGATACAAATAGGCTAGAGAGAATGAAGGCTTTCCAAAAAGAGACCCAGAAAACGACTGCATTATTCTATTTCCAATATTTCCATTCCCCACCATTCTCCAGTCAGAGCTGAAGAAGCTTCTTGGATGAGAAGCGAAACATCTTTTCAAAGAAAAAAACAAGAAAGTCCAGTTGCTTCTTGAAAAAGCGCCATGACCTGGATGACTAAGAATCTCTATAGACATTATCTCCTATAATGACATGCCACGCTGTTCTTTGGGAAGAAAAGGATCAAGTAATAAAAGAGCCTAAGGGATCAATCTGTAAAGTTCCTAGATAAAACTTTAGATGAAAAGCATTCGGTTGGGAAATTGCAATTCCACACTTTCCGCGTTTCTAAAAGCAACAAAGAACAGCGCATTTGAAAGGCGGTTCATTTCAAATCATTTATTCCCAACCCAACTCCCTGCCTGCCCTCCGAGAATCAGCACATGCGCAGACTGCAGGCCTTAATCGGTCGCAAAAAACGGGAAAGAAGTGGTGTCTCTCCTTACTCGGAACTACTGGACAAAGACGGAGAGCAGGAATCGCCACTCTGAATCGAATCGCCGCCCTTAGACTCCTCATAATCCTCAGCCGACGGCTCTCGGGAAATCTCAAAAGGCCGGCGAGGCAGCGCCGTCTTCTCCATAACAAGGGGGGAAAAAACCCGAGTTTCTTCCGAGATCCCTACAAACCCTCTGCCGCCATGACACTGGAATCCGAAAAAAGCAGGACGTCACCCTCTGCCGCGTCTTGATTGGCAAAGGCTGGGGAAACCATGGCGACCAGAGAAGCGCTGAAAGACCTGACAAGATACGCTCCGCCCCTCTCCAAAAAACTCTCCCTGAAAGTCCTAAAATCAGACTAGGGCTTAAACACTTAACAGCCTTTAGCCTCCCTTCTTCGCTTTGCATTTTGCCCAGATTTTTAATCACCTTGCCTGAATTATATTGCATTTCTTAGACTCTCAAAAACTTGCACACTGGTTTGTATGCATCCAGCCTGATAAAAGAATTGCCTTCAAAACGCAATTCTGCCGTCTTGGTGACCCTGGCATCATTCTCCTTTCAGAGCAAAGATTATTTTAAATCCTTCCTCAAAAGCCACCCTCTCTTTGATACTCCCCCCCGCAATATAATATGTATATTAATTTAGAAGTAATCCCAAGGAATCTATTTCTTGGATAAGGGATTTCCACTAGATCAAGTGGATTTCCATAAAGGATTTCCACTGGATCGTGAGATTGAAGATTACAATTTACTGGCTTAAATCAGTGTGTCAACTAATTAACTTCTCTGTTTTGGGGATATGGTAGTGGTGGTTTAACTTTGAATCAGTCTTGAACCTTAAATGCCTTGCTGGCCTTCAATTCTATGTTCATTGCACAAGTCCCATTGGATTAAAAAAAAAGATTCCATACATTAAATCACATTTTATCTGGGACTATTCTTTATCATCTATCCCCAGAAGCACTGAAAATAACCATCCCCTCACACAAAAAGAGTTTGGACTTGCCTTCTGCAATTTGAAAATTGATGAATGGGGTATTTTTCTATCTCTGGTACTGACTTTTGTTTTGCATTATTTATTATATTAAGACTTCATTTTTATCTTAATTATGTAACTAGCAGCTCAGACATGGTCTTGATTAGAGCAGCATATTAGCTTTGTAAATCAATTAATCAATCTCAAATTAATATTAATAATATAAATTCAGAAACCTCTCCAAAGTACTCACAGGTATAAATAGTGTTACATGCATGCATGAATATGTACAAGTCTATCTTACAATGTGCTCTATCTGGATAAAAATTAATATTCCAAAACCTGCCCACTAAACAATATTACGTGATTTAGATAATAAAGCATTACCTTTTTCACCATCAGAAAAATAAACACTTTTTCTATGGAAGAAACCTTTTATGTGGGAAGGTTAGTTGACAATTTAAGATTTGCCAGATCAATTTTGTGTGGAACTAAAAAAAGAAAGAGGCCTTCTGGAATTAGTGAAATATAATGTGTAATGTAAATCAACTCAGTTGCAAACTGGAAAGACAAAACCTGCATATACATCAACTTTCCCCAGTGCGGCATTGAAAAACCCATCGTTTACTTAGGGTGTTGTTATCCCATACATCTGAGACCAACTAATGCAGATTAGCAGAGAAGAAACCTGGAGCCCATCTTTTTTCACTGGGAATCTCCTCCTTTCGCAAACTTACACCTTTACCTGTGCAGCAGGATGCTCTGCACCGAGTCTAGGTCTTCTAAATTCCGAGGTAGCGGCCTGGGGATTCTCTGCTTCGTAGCGTGGAACATGATGCTGAAGAAGTAAGTGCCTCTTCATTAGCTGCCTCCAAAACGGCGTCCGCAGTATTCATCGAGTTTCATGTAGGACCTTTCAGATCATTCCCCTAGGCAAAAAATAACAGCTAAGGGAAGGAGCAATGTGGAAATCGAAAGCTATAATGCTTAACAGCTCCTGCCGGCTGCCGGGATAGTTTGAGAAAAACTACGCTCCGGACTACGGAGCCTCCTGTGAACTCCGCCTCCTTTAAAAAGTCTCTGTTTACCATAACGCTTTTTCTTGAGGATGTCAGATTGTCTGTAAGCACGAAAGAAGCTTAATTTTCCGCGCTCATACAGAAATTCTTCTGCAGATTAAAAAGAAAAAAGAAAGAAAGCCCATTTCTCTGGCTCAGTGTTTCTTAACCTTGGCAACTTTAAGACGCGTGGACTTCAACTCCCAGAATACCCCTGGCTGGGGAATTATGGAATTGAGGTCGACCCGTTTTAAAATTGCCAAGGTTCAGAAATACTGCCTCTAAAAAAAACAGGTGGGAACTTTTCAGCCCTGTCCTTCTTATATGCTCCTAGGTCTTAAAGACTTCCCACACCTTGTTAATTTAGTACCTAGTGCCTTAGGGATTAGGGGAAAATCATCCTGGTGATCCAAAGGAAAGTTGCAATGCAGTGTAACCAAGTGTCAGGACCATCGTGGGGACTCTCAGTTTAAAAATATATCAGAACCTACAAAAATCACCTCTCTCATTTCTTTCACATAGCATTATTTAATGCTATATACAAATACTTAAACACAACTGATTTTAGCATGTATATGTTTTATACAGTTTCATATATTATTGTATACACAGGAGTAGGTATAAACTTGATAGGAATCCTTGGCTAATCTCATTTCATCTGTGTACGATCTCTATTGATTCCTTGCGTGTCCAATCACACTGGGTCAATAAAGAATTCTATTCTATTAATTTGCACTTACACAATTTATTAGATTTGATATTTCACCTTTCATTAAAGAACTATAGATAGTACTCACATCTCTCTTCCATGTTATTCCTTGGCAATAATCTTGTGAAGTAGGTTAGACTGAAAGACACCCAGCAAATTTCCATAGCTAGACTAGGACCTGGAACTCCCTGTTAAAACTTAGAATTTGTGATAGTGGCGAATATCTGTAGCTTGGATGTAGGATGAGGGTAGACGGTCATTCTCCGAGCTTGTTGGTTGGTTTCCAAATGTTTCATTCATGCCTAAGTAACATTTTAGGCAGAATTTAGTGAATGTCAGTGTTGGTGTTTTTCTGCTTATAAAGGTTTAGTGTGGTCAGTAGGTCTTATGATGGGAGAGTCAAGTCAGGTATGGGTCTGGTGATGGGTCTGGTGATGGGGAGGCCACATCAGGTGAGGGTCTTTGGGAGGTAAAGTCCTGGTGTGGGTGGTGTGGGTTGGTTGGAGGGTCGGTAGCATTGCTGGTTGGTTGTGTATTTGATTTGAATTCTCAAGATTCATAAACTGGTTATAGGTTGATGTGCCTCACACTTCACAAACAATTCCATCAACAAACACTTTGACACATGAGGGGGGGGGAAGGAGGAGAGATTAATTTGACTGAATACGAATTTCTTTAAAAATTTCAAATATATATTGATTTGGTTCTGTATTCTGTAAAATATATATGTATGGCCTATTTAATGCACTCAGCATAAAGCAGTAGATAAAGTAAAATAACAAGAACAAAGAACAAAGCATGACTCCAGTTATCAATGCTATGCATATATGAATATCTGGAAATTGCCTTATGTACAAATAAGGAAATTAAAAGCATTAATATAAATGAAGCAGAATATCTCTTAATGCAAATTGCAGATGAAAATATTATCATTATATCTAAAGCTCTACAACTTCCAATTTTTAAAAAAGTTTTGAATTAGTGTCTATTGATAAGAAATCAGGGTTACTGTGTGCTCATACTTCCTGTAACATTTAAACATTATCTAATCTAATGGACTTTCTCTTACCTTTTAAGAAAAGAAGATACCTAAGAGTCAATAAATCAAAATATTTGAATAAACTTTCTTTTTAAAAACACACACACATCCTATGTCCTAATATGGGAGAAAAAATTGTTTGAGTAAATAGTTAATACTTATTTAGCAGTACTCAAAGCCAACTCAATCATTTATATTGGCTACTTTGTGCTGCCATATCCACGCTGCAATTTTTTTAAAAAAATATACCTTTCTATATCATTGTGCTATCATGCTGTAGTCATCAAGATGTTGTAGCCCAGATATGATAGCTATACTGCTTAGAAACTATCTCACTGGATAGCGGGGTCTTATTATCATATGTGGTGGACATGTCCATTGGCAAATTTTTTTTGGACAAAAATACATACATGGTTAGTAAAACTGATAAAACAATGCATAGACCTAAAGCCAGAAATATTTTTGTTAAGTATAATACCAGAAATTTATAATAAAGGGAATACGTATCTAATATTAATAATAATATTATTAATAATAATGTGTTGACAGCAGTGAAAATCATATTTGCATAATATTGGAAAAATGAAGATAGTCCTACTGATGAAAAGATAATTAGAAAAATCATCGACTGCGCGGAGATGGATAGATTGACATTACAAATAAAAGATAAGGAAGAAAAAGAATATTTTATAACATGAGACTTGTTTTATCGGTAGATAAAAGATGTAGAAATTTATTGTTATGTAAAAGTAAATGAGGAAAGATTATTACTATATATAAGCAAATATCATTATTATTATTATTACTAGTATGACTATTATGATCTTGTATAAGTAAATGGACTCAGACAATACATCGTTGACTAAGCATTTATGTATATTAAAGGAAAAAATATATCAATAAAAATTAAAAAAAGAAACAATGTAGAAAAAAAGATCTAGTTTTCACAGTGTGGAAGAACATTTCATATTTAATGATAAGCAGAAGTACAAGAAATGCATAAAAATATACTTCGTAGAGGATACTTTAGACAGTACATAGTCTGACTGTTCTTTTTCTTATTTGATACTTATTCAGTTTTATTCTGGAGAAGATATAAAATAAAACAATAGTTCTTTCATTTAAGGTGATCTCTTATACTTCATAAATGTTAATTAAAATATATTTAAAAATTCCACAAGCAGCATTTACTTAATATATTGCTTTGATATTTTTCCCCCATAATTCCATGGCAAAACTGCAAATAATTATTATTACTTGAATGAACATTGCAAGAATGTTGCATAAAACATAAACTAGCTTGAACTCTAAAGGCTAAAAATAGGATAAAAGGGTCTAGTTAGTAGTTTGTTTTCACGGTGGCCAACCAACTGCAGAAATCCTAGTAGTCTATCGGCCAATGGCCCAGAGAGTCATACTGCCATTCAGGCTAATAGTCATTGATCTCATGATTTCCATGAATTGGTTCAATCCTTTTTTGAAATCAGCCACGCTGGAAGCCATCATCATGTCTCATAATAGCAAATTCTATAAATTTAATTACATGTTATATAAAAATATTTCTTTTTGTCCTGATTATTCCAAGTTTCAGTTTCATTGGATGCCCCCTGGTTCTGGTATTTTGGGAAGGGGAAAATAGCTTCTCTTTGGCCTCTTTATCCACACCATGTATAACTTTATGCATGACTTTGGAAGTTAAAGATAAGAATGAATCAGAGTATTATGAAATCTGGAACAAATTTTATTATTGGCTGGAAAGGAAGAGGAATGCTGAGATGAAGAACCATTGACGAGTAAAATGTTTAGAAGCTTTTATGCCAATTTGTTATGATAGATATAATTGAATTAGATATCGATATAACCTATATGGATGAAAGAATATATATATTTGAAATGTGGTAATTAGTGTAAATATGCATAGAGATAAGGAAGTGTATCAATTATATGATAAAATATGATAAAAATGTTTAAACTAGAGATGTCATGCTATGTCCATTGTTTTTAATTTGTATTATAAATAAAAAACTTTATATATATATAAAAAAGAAAGTATAACTTTATGCATCACTGTCACTCTCATTCGCATCCTTTCTAAACTAAAAAGCCAAATGTCACAAGTTTTTCTCACTGCTCCAACTCTTTGATCATCTTAATTCTCCTTCTCTGGATCTTCTCCAGCTCCACTATATCCTTTTGGAGGTGCGGAGGTGCGGTGACCAGAACTGCACACAATATTCATGAATAAAGCCATACCATTGATTTTTATCAGGGCATTATAATATTGGCATCTTTCTTTTCAATACCATTCCCCGTTATCTCTAATACAAACTTTTCCTGATCAGTCAAGGCTAGCTCTAATCCCATTAGTTTGTGTGGAAGGATCTGGAGGGATAAAGGAAGAAAGAAAAAGTCTAAACTTTAACTTGCTGTGACCTTGAAGAAAATTTCTCTTCTTGAATCATGAGATACAACTTAGTCCATTTTCTTTAGCTAAGTATAGAATGCCCTCTTTGTACAATATACATCATATTAAAGAGTTATATTTTTCCTATACGTTTCAGAGCAAATGATTATTTTTTATTTTTCTTTAGAAGTAATTTACCATTAACTGCTCATCAGAAATGTGCTGTCTGGAGTCCTAAAATATACAGTACATATGTACTATTTAAAATGCATGCCTTAAAAATGCTAAAACAAATATAAAACAATCAGTCTACAAATTCAAAAGATTTGCTCTGCTTCTATTTTTCTGCGGGGTCCACACTTATTTACATTACTTAAGCATTATTGTTCCATTCTGTTCAACCGGAAAGGAACTTGTTCATTGAAAAAAATGCAACCAGTGAATGTTTAGTAGAAAGTGAACTGCTTTGGACCCACATTTTGTGCACATTTGAGATATGTCCACTCTCCAGACATAATTTAGGATGAAATCACATATTTCTAATTTCATGCAAAGTCAATTGCAGAATCATAAGCACATCTGGGAAACTGAAATTTAGTTTTTATGTATTAATATATTAGTCTTAACAAATGCATGGTGAGTTTTCTCTGTATTTTTAAAGTGAATCAGCTCCACCTAGTGTTGGTACAGAACAGAACAGCACAGAAAATAAAAGTGTTATGTTTAGATTCTAAATGGTAAAAGGAGTATGAGGTCAGTTACGTTTATTACAGATACAAGATTATAACTGAAAAGTTAGTGGTCTATTATTTCTTTAACAATGGATAAGGTATAATAGGTTTAGTATAACTACTTGATAGCTAATGTTTACTTGAAAATATATAGTGTGGTATCTCTAATCGTGGAAAGAACCAATTATTTTAAAAAGTGGAATTATCCTTAAAAGTCTCTCCCCAGTTAATGATATCCCAGCTTTAAGCAGGTTTTAGAAAAGGCTAAGGAATGCTGCTGATCCATTCTGGATAGTTAAGAAATTGAGAAAACCAAAGAATCCCTAAAGAAGACACTATGTGCTGCATTGATAGAAAGATCTTTGGTTGTGTTGACCATGTCAAGTTGTGGAGGTCCTGTTAAACATCTACATGAAACTGCTGGATGAGATTATCTATCTCCAGTGGATGAGGTATCACCAATGCACTGATAATACCCAGTTATGCATCTCCACCCCAGGTAAAGTGTAATTATCTTGTAATTATGTTGTTTCTTCCTCTCATCACCTTTTTAATTGTTTTTAAAAATTGTATTCTTTTTCTAGAGTACTCGATTAGTAAAACTATACAACCTTCTGTATACATCATTATTTTCTTTCAAAGTAGTTTCTTCTGTATCTACTTATCTACATAATTGTGTTGGCAGATTACTCTTCCAATTTGGTTCACTTCCTCCAAGTTTTTTTGCTCCCCAAGATCCACTTTGCACACTTTCAAATAATGGTCTCCCTTTTCATTTTGGTTGTATTCTTTACTAATTCATTCATTTATTTATTTATTTATTTATCGAATTTATATACCGCCCTTCTCCCTGGGGACTCAGGGCGGTGTACAGCCGAATAAAAACATACAATACAAACATTAAAAACAATTAAAAGAAATATCTCAGTTTGGCCCCAAATTTAAAAAGACAAACCAATTAAAATTATTTAAAAGGATTTGATTAAGCCAGCCTGGCTTGCTGGAAGAAGAAAGTTTTAAGGGCACGGCAGAAGGCATGAAGGTCTTGGATTCTTCTTATCTCTGGGGGCAGCTGATTCCAGAGGGTAGGAGCCCCCACAGAGAAGACCCTCCCTCTGGGGGTTGCCAGCCTACATTGTTTGGCTGACGGCACCCTAAGGAGGCCCTCTCTGTGGGAGCGCACGGGTCGATAGGAGGTTGTCGATGGCAGAAGGCGGTCTCGAAGGTAGCTACGTCCTATGCCATGGAGCGCTTTAAAGGTGGTGACCAACACCTTGATGTGCACCTGGAAGACCACCGGGAGCCAGTGCAGCTCGCGCAGGAGCGGTGTTATGTGGGAACACCATGCAGCTCCCGTAATTACCTGCGCAGCTGCATTCTGGACCAGTTGGAGCCTCCGGGTGCTCCTCAAGGGGAGCCCCATGTAGAGAGCGTTGCAGTAGTCTAGGCGAGAGGTGACGAGGGCGTGAGTGACTGTGCACACGGACTCCCGATCAAGAAAGGGGCGCAACTGGTGAATCAGGTGAACCTGACAAAAGGTCCCCCTGGCTACAGCTGTCAGATGTTCCTCCAAGGACAGCTGCGTATCCTGGAGGACACCCAGATTGCGCGCCCTCTCCACGGGGGCCAAAGACTCGCCCCCGATAGTTTGTTATTCTACCAAAAACAATCAAATAAATCATGTTTTTTAAAATCATTCTCATCCATTCTATGTATGTTGAGATGTACACTCTAACCATCTATTTACATGAACAGACTTTTTTCTCTAAGGAGGTATTTAAATAACTCAATAAAAAATTTTCCTGTGTAAATTACAAAAAGAACTAAATGTGCATGGATAACAACATGTTAAAAGGTACTTTTATGCTGTCATTTTGTCAAAAGTATACATATGTTTTTGATACATCCCTATTCAGAGTTCATGTGCTAGAAAATAGTTATTTGTTGTGTTGACCTCTTCATGCGTTGGATTATATTATTTATTTATTTTTTAATTTGATTGATATGCCACCCTTCTCCGGAGACTCAGGGCGGCTTACAATATTATCCATCATATGGATAATTTAAGACAGGATCAGGTAGTTTCATTCCTGATAAAATGCTGGGCTCTGGAATGTTGTCAAATAAAACCTGGGTGGTTTTTTTCCCTTACCTTTGGGGAAAAATGATGGTTTCAGTTGGAATTGTATCCTTAGATTAAAAAAAAAGTTCTTTGCAGTGATATACTGCTGAATGTCTTTGGGACCTCCAAATCTTAAATAAGATCACAGGGCAAATGAGAGTGTAGTTAAACTATATCTTTCCCCATTTATTTCAATGGATGTTTCATGCTTCAAATTATATTCTGGCATATAAATGATTGATGGCTATTTATATTTCTAGTTAACTGTTCTCACAGCTTTTATACTGTTAATACATAGCTTGTACAGCCATGTGATTTATGTGTTCAAAAAACCAATCCTGGACTTCCGGTGGGACTGCGACATCGCCGGACGCTTCTTTTTGAAGCGCCAGCCCAGGGCTTCGTAGAACCGCAAGAACAGTGACTATCGGCTGTCTTGCAGTTTGAAAACTTTCCCCCTGCTTTGAGGGGGGAAAGTGAGTAGATGGGTGGGGTAGAGCTCCCTGAGAGTGCCAGATTTTACCCATAGTCTGGCGCTCGAAGATGAGAGCTCCCCGTTAAGCCTGTCAGTACTCTGGACCCTGGATGTCTCTGCTTTGCAGAGCTAGATGTCGTTACCATCCCAGCAACCAATTTTAAACAAATACTTCTTGAATCAAGCTGGCGGAGCACAAGTTGCACGAATGAAACAGCAAGTATTTTTTTTCTTTTTTTTTAACTCCAGGGACTTACTTTCTTTAAAAGATTTTCCCTAAGTGGAAAGTGAAAGCAAGATGGCACTTGAGTTTCAACGGGGCGTGAAGAAGTGAAAGTTAAAAGTAATTATTGACAAGCCCCTGTTTGAAACGTAAAACTCATTTTTGAAAAGTGGATGAAATAAGAAAGGATGCAATAATAATAATTCAAGCAGCAATACAAATTACAAATTGTAAAGGGTCTTTTTTTTTTCTTCTTGAAACTCTTTTTTCCCCCTTTTTTTTCTGTCCTTCTGGAAGGGAAGGAAGAAGGGGGGCAAGATGGCTGGTCTTTTTGAAAGCAAAGAAAGCAAAGGAGGGTTAATGGTCTAAAGACCTCAATGGTCTGATTTTGAGGAAGCTTTGAGTTCAATTACCTCTGCTTTATTGAAAAGAATTGATACTATATTTCAAGCTTCTCAAGCTGGAAACAATGAAATACATGGAAATACTGAGTTGCAATCTAGCAGTGGGGGATTGAATGAAGAGTTGGGAGATGTAAAAAAACAACAACAGATCATAGCAGATTTTACTGAGGAGAGAAAGGTGAATGCTGAGCAGAATAAGGAGCAAGAAATCTTGGAAATTTTGGTTACACGAATTTTTTTTTATAAAACTCAATCTGCATTTAAAGAGCTGTTTCCAGAAGAAGCTACATTTCTGCAAAAAATTTATAATATGCAATCCCAAAAACCGCAAAATTTTACTGGAGTTAAAAAAGGCAGAGGGATCAAAGTTAAGAAGAAAGTTCGTAAAAAGGAAAAGAAGAAAGACTGGAGAAATGGAAAATAACCCTACTTGATGAGATGATGGTCCTTAAAAAGTATTGTTTAACTGTTTAAAGATTTTGAATTTTTGGAAAAAAAAAAAGCAGACAGCAGTTTAATGCCAGTTAACTAAGTGATGAGCGACGATGAGGAGGCAATTTACAGCTGTATTGGAATATTTTGAGAAGAATAAACAGATCACAGCAATGCTGGTGTGTTGGGCTGTGAAATATGCCCTGACTTGAATGATTTGGAATATTTTATTAAGGACTGTAATAAATCTGGATCTAATTGTAATTGCAGAAGTTTTATTGAATATAGTAAATTGGAGTTTCCTGTTTGATGGTAATAAATATAAGGCAAAAGGACTATGGACCTAGAGCAATTGCAGGTGATCTGGTGGTTTCCCTAATAAGTCTGATGAATTTACTAATCTAATTTTTGACTGGATTTGATGGATACTATTTCAAATATAATTATAAAGTCACTCGGGGTTTTTTTTTTTATAAAGAAGCAATTTTTTATTTAGGTGGGTAGACGCAAATGAAGATATTCTATATGCTGTTGGAAGATGTGAAGACAAGAAGATTAGCAACTGGTTTAATCTAGTAGGAAGAATTTAAATGTTTGATATACTTATTAAATGACGTTTTATCTGTATTGATAAATTAATAAGAGGTTTGATGGTTATATTTTTTTTTGAATTAAAAAATTTATTATTTTTTTTTATTAAGTGTTTTAACTATAATTGGACCTTGATGGTTTAAAAGTGGAGGACGGAAGACTTTATATAGTATTTTATTTTAAATTTGGGTTTTTTTGAATGAGGGTTTCTTTTGTTGTTGTTGTTGTTGTTGGGTTTTTTTTCTTTGTTTTAAATGAAAGAAGTTATAAAATATCTTGTTAAATTGTATAGACTTAATAATTTGTTAAGTATTAATTAGCTATATTGAGTAATGATAGGTTTGATTAGGTAATACTTAATTGTTTTATTAACTGCTGTAATTATAAATGGAGATTAATTCTGTTGAATTAGATGGAATAAGAAGAAAGAAGACTTGCTTTCCTTTTATCTACTTGTTTAATGATTATGATTATGATAAGTGTGAAATGGAGTTTAATTTAGAGAATTTGAGCTGTATTTTATCTTGTATTTGCTCTGGGAAGTCGGGGGTGGTGGTTGGGGAGTGGGGAGAAAATGTATGTAAAACTTTTAAAACTTTTTCAATAAAAAAAAACCAATCCCCTGCTCCTATATATAGTATTGTATAATGGACATAATGCATAAATCTAGATTCCTTTTTGTCTTTTCCTTTAATCTCTTTTCATAATCTCTTAAGATTGCCAATTTTTAATTCATAGCATTTAATTTTTAAATGCTATAGAATATTGCCTCCTCCTGGTACTTGAGAAGATGGCCTGACTCTGTTACTGTTATTTTTTGGTTTATTGTTTACTGTTATTGTGTGATTTATGTTTTATAAGGTCATTATAATGAAATATAATCACTCTTTTGTTTTGAAAGTGAACGTTTTTCCCCTACTATTTGCTTATTCTATGCGGTCATTTAGCCTCTTGTAGGATTTTAAAAGTTTTATTTCCTGTCAAAGACATCTCTGTCACACAAAAGCTAAATGTTCAAAGAAGTAGATGAAGCAGAAAGTAATGCAGCAGGCCTATTTAACTAAATTTTCTAGATTCTTTGCAATGATCTGCACTATATATAAAACATATTATATAGCTGTACTTCTATTTTAATTTTACTATAAATACACCATGATTCAAATGAGTTTGGAACCATTGATTGAGGATGAATTTAGCCTTTCTCCCAGGTCTTCCTTTGAAACAGCCTGTTGTATGATTGTGGATTCTTAAATATTCCATTGATGCTGATGGAGTTCTGTTACATGAAGAGAATAGTTATAGCACATATTCCAATCAGAAGAACCCTAATACCATTGTGTGCTAGCATGGCTCAACCTTTGCTCAAACCCCAATTTAAACACATTTCTCTTTACAATTATGTAATTCCCTTTCGACATTTGTGTTACACTTTTCTGCACTGTTCATGGTTGTGCTATTTATTTATTTATTGGTTCGATTTATATGCCGCCCGTCTCCGGAGACTTAGGGCGGCTTACAATGCGTTAAGCAATAGCCTTCATACTTTTGTATATACCTGCTTAGTAGGGCTTTTGGCCCCTCCTAAGCGGTGTTCTTTTTTATACAAAGTCAGCTTATTGCCCCTACAATCCAGGTCCTATGAGAGCAGTGTGCACAAGAATGAAGGCAGTATGAAGTTTGCTTGGTATAAATATATTTGGGCTCAAGTACCATTTAGGCCTCTTGATGTGGTCCTACCTCTCTGCAGGAACCACATGTGGTTTTAGGTGATGACTTCTGCACAGCTGTTTGATTCCAGACCTATAAAGTAAGAATCAGATAATTCAAGAAAACAACACATACAAAAATAACACCAGAATGTGACTGTTGTTAGTGAAGATCTAACACCCAGAATATATTTGGACACAAATCAAGGAAAAGCAAAGTTTGTTTTGACAAGAGGACAACATAAAAGGACATGTCAGAAAAAGAGATCAACAGGATGTTAAAATATTGTAAGCTTTTGAAAAACCTCAAATTCACACATTTTGGCTCAACAATAAAGAACCATTCGCTTTATAGTACAATCCTACTGCCTACCTATAAATTGCCTCCTGAGCTTTAATGGGCTTCTTCCCTTTTCCTCAACTTCTGCTTTTTCTTGCTTTCTTGCATCTTCTCTCATTGTGATACTCCATGCTGTACTGTATAACCCAGGGATATCAAACTCACCTCATCACGGTGTCGCCGCATGATGTGTTGAGACTTTCTCCCCCTTCGCTAAACCAGGCATGGGCATGGCCAGTGCGTGATGCATCCAGCCCACGGGCTGCCAGTTTAAAAGCCCTGGTATAATCTGTTTTAATGATGGATTTTATGATGTAAATATAAGGGCATACCATTTAAAATGTTTCTTTTCTATGATAATGCTGATTTGATTCTAACCAGGTTTTAAGAAAATCTTATCCAAAATGAGACATTTTGGCATCATCTTGCAATGCATTCATTTTGTACTGTGGGCTACCACAATTTATATATTTGTGACTATCAAAGATTTCAGAGTACTTCTTGGCTATATAACTATCATTGTTTTAGCCTTGAAATAGTTATGTACAGGTTTCAAAACTTAATGAAATTTTGGTGTAATTGAGATTTGGCAAATATGGCTTATTTTATTGCATTATGGTGTTGCAGGAAAGAAAAGAAAGAAATTAAAATGGATTCTGATGAATGTTTTACCTATTTTGAAATTCATATCATGGGAATCCAGCTGCATGAAAATAAATCTATAACAAGTTTAAAAATATTTTCAACTTTTTAAAATTAACTTCCCATAGAGTAGAACTTCCATAAAACATGGCTTGCAAAAGATATCAATTTGTCTTACATTTCTGCTTTATTTCAAAACATTTGATAAATGTTTCTCTGCAAGACAGATGGAATATTGGGAGTCTATGCATCCATTTGTATCAGGGGTGAGTATCATTTACCTTTGCTATTGGTTTGCTTGCACACCCCTTCTGCACATGCCCAGAAACTTCTGGAGATTGTATTTGATGATGTCCGGGCAGATGGGAGGAGCCTCCCGCCGCCGCCGCTACTACTTTGCCTGAACCAGGGTGAACCGGTAGCAACCCACCACTGATTTGTATGTATGACTGTATATATGATGCCTACAAACCTCTGATCCATAAAACCCAAACAACTTGCTAAATGTAAATAGTGTTTTTGAAGTCTCACTCTGTTTTGTCAGTTTGAGGTAGGTATCTATATATACTACTAAAGCTCTTATGTCTGTTTGTAACCTTCAGTTGGGCAAAGCAGTACATCATAGAGCAACAATTTTTGAATAAATGTGCCCACATTTTTTAAAAAATATGTTTTTGCATTTCCGCATCATGTTTATTTCTTGAACAAAGTCTGCTGCACCTCCTACAATAGCTTTTTCTTACTGCCATAGTGGATCTGATACATGCCTGACATACATGAACTATCACTATCAGCCATCCTAATTGGTTCCACTCAGCAGCATGCACTTTTTTATAGGTCTACTGTTGCAAAATTTCATCATTTTTCCATTCCTTCAAGTGATGAGAAAAATAACAAAATGGTATACCAGTAAACAAATTAAAAAGAAACCCAGCTGAAAAATAGGTTGCTTAAGGAAGTAGAAATAGTAAGAACAATTTTTTTAAAAAAACTTGTTTTAAATTATTCTGCATGTCAAACAAGTGTTGCTACTATTATGTTACACGAAATCCTCACATAACGACCATTTGTTTAGCAATTGTTCAAAATTATGACAGCACTGAACAAATGATAGTTATGACCAGTCCTCAAAATAATCTTCCAAGTCTGAAAGTACAATTTCTCTGATCTCTTTTCCAGCACTGAAAAACAAGAGAGGGTCTTCTAAGCCTCTTCCCTACCCACTATCCAGCTACAGGCTATGCTGTCTCTTATCTGTCCATTCCCTTTACCCAGCCTCCCAAGTCTTTCCCATGCACCATTACAGTGGTGCAGTCACAAGAGGTTTCACCTAATGCTTAATGATGGAAATTCTGTTCCAAATTAGGCTTGTTAAGCAAGCCCTAATTTACCTCTAGTGAGAAAAAAAACCCTGCTGTAATAGGTGGTGCTATTGAAGTATGATAAGCATTCCTGCCTCTGGGAAACAATGAACATTGGGCAGACTGCAGAATAGTGCTGGAACTGACTGAAGAAGGAAAATAAGTGGAGATTGTATTCACAATAGTTGAGTATGGGGCATTGTCATCCATGCCTGTTTTCCAAAATTAGTTGTTGGCCTGCATATGCAATGGAATAACCTGGTAGTGCAATAAGGCTATGTATCAGTATACATCTCTATACAATGCAGCTACGAATGAGAGTTTTCATTTGATTAAAACCTGTTGTCTTGTACACCACACCACATTATCATTCTCTTAGGTTGATGATGGTTGTAAGTTATACATAGCAATATAGTGATGTTGAATCATATTTGACAGTATTGTATCTACATTGTGTTATATTTCCTAATAACACATTCAGAACAATGCAGATACACAGCTGTGTATGGATTTCATTATATGAACAATCCTTCCTTCCTTCCTTCCTTCCTCCCTCCCTCCCTCCCTCCCTCCCTCCCTCCTTCCTTCCTTCCTTCCTTCCTTCCTTCCTTCCTAATATACATTAAACAAGGCATACCCTATACCCATGATGGCGAACTTATGGCATGCGTGCCATAAGTGGCACACAGCGCCCTTTCTGTGGGCACACGAGTTGTCACCCGAGTTCAGCTCCCCAGAGCATGCGTGCATGCCTCCCGCTGGCCAGCTGGTTGTCAGGTCTCTGCTGCGCATGTGTGGGGGGCATGTGCAGAGGGGTGCCCAACAATCCATGGGGTGGGCTGCATGCGGGGGGCCCCCACACATGCATGAGGGGTGAGGCGCATGCACAGGGGCCGCATGCGCATTGCATTTTGGGGGTTTGGGTGCATGCGCTTTGGGCACTCGGTCCGGAAGAGGTTAGCAATCACTGTCCTATACCATCCTCTCATGCAGGCCTGCTGAAAAGCCACAGGGTACTTAGTATTTCAGAAATGGAAAGGCTTCCAATATAGACTATATCAAATTCTCCTTTTGTAACTATTTCACAGTATTCTTGTACGTGTAGGGGAAGGAATGTTCAGCTTAAGTGACTTTAATGTCCTTAGCAATAAAACTTTTAACTTTATAGAAAAATCCAGGAAAAACAGATTGAGAACTCAGTATGAGGTAAACACTGATCTCACTGCAACACTATAGGAATTGTATTTATTCTGGAATGTCACATGAAGAATATTCACTACTTTCCCAAGGAAGTTTAGTTATTTTTGTTATGAAGATATATTTTCATTGCTAGTGATCAAGCTGTTCTTCACTCAGTGATTATTACATGCAGATGCTAAGCATATTACACTTCTATGTAATTGCAGTCAGGGAGAAGTGCACAGAAACACTACTCATGTTTAGACCACATCAATTGCTCCTACAGTAAATGTGCAAAAAGACAGCTAAAGGAAAGGAAAGATTTTACATGCTATGCACAATTAAATTAATAAATATATAAGACATTACTTGAAAGTTAGTTAATGAACTTTCCTAAGATATACTTTTAAGACTATGTGCATAGAATTAGGGTGTGCATGTAATTTTTCCTGTTCTGCATATTAATTTTAACAAATAATTTGAAGAAGAAATTCATACTGGGGCTGAAGGTTGTTTGAATTAATTATTTAGCTTGGATCATTTTCTGTAACAAATAAATGAGAAAGTATAATATTTTTTACTCATTTTTCATTGTGTTCCCATTTTTCAGATTAGGTCTTGCATGGAGAATAGTTCATGTTTTAGGTTATATTTGTGTAGAAAAAAATTGAAAATTCAAAAGGATTCATAAACTTTTAAGCACCACCATATCTTCTGGTAATTTTTCTACTTCTAATAATTATTTTTATTAGATAAAATTTAATTACGCCAAATAAAAATAGCAAAATCAAATATTTGATTTCAGACATTTCCAGTGAATATTATGAAGAGACTAGAGTTCTCATGTACAAGTGAATCTCTCATAATTTACCATATTTTTTGGAGGATAAGACGTACCGGAGTAAAAGATACAACTTAGTTTTTGTGGAGGAAAAAGAAATCTGCCTACCCGGTATTCATCTGGCTAGCGTCCTTAGTCTGGTCAGCTTCAACACATTAGTTTGCTGGTTTTGAGCATGCGTGGGTGCTTTTTATTCCCTGCTTGGGGATAAAAAACAGCTTCTAAAGCACAGCTGAGAGGGAGCAGCAATGAGAAAAGCAGGCAAAGCACGGAGATCGCGTCACTCGCTAGCGCCTTGTTAGGGCTGAAAAAAATGCTTCTAAAGCACATCTGAGAGTCGGAGGAAGCAGGCAAAGCATGGAGATTGCTTCACTCGCTAGCATCTCATTATTTTAATACCTGGGTGTGTTGTATATTTCTCTTGATCTGCTGTGGAAATTTAATGCAATAACATGCAACAAAGCATACTGTTCTTTGAGAAAAATACAACAGTCTTCCCCCCACCCCTACCCTAAATATTTTTTTTAATATTTGGAAAACACTGAGAAAAAGAAAGGATAAAATTCTGTCTGGGAGCTATAAGTTAGTCTTTAGATCCTATACTTTAACCTCCCATAATAATTTTAAACGGAATATTCTGCCTTCCATTTTAACATAAGTGATTGCTGTCTGTACTATGGAATCTGGTAAGAACACCATGCTGATGGCATTTTGCTCATTTTGGTGGTGAATGCATATATAATGTTCAGACTGTAAAACTCCTAGGAATCTTTTTTTAACCTGATATTGCTTCACACACACACCTACCAGAATTATCTAATTATCAGTTCTGGTAGGTTGACCAAAAGATGTTATCTATAATCAGTAGATTAGAATTAATGATAATAATTACAATAAGGATATAGTAAGTACCAGAAAAGATGCTTTGGAACATGTGGAATCATACATATAGCACCATCTACAATTTTTTAAAGCAGATGCGTTCTGATTTTAGGGCAAAACATTTTTAGGGCAACATAAAGGTGTTTTATTCATGCCTTTACATACTCTAGAGCACCTCAAAATATTGCACAGCCTTCATAAGTTTCTAATATGGATAAAATTAAATACAACATCAAAACCATAAAAAAGTAAAATTAACCTGGCTGGAAAAATCTTATGCCTATCTTGCTATTATTACTGACATACTTGCTGCAGTATTTGATGGCTAAAAGAAAAAATATTGTTAAGGTACATGTCTGTATTATGTTCATTCCCATGTCTTGTCTTGCCGCATTGATTTTGAACTCATTAAAAGGGCTTACTTTACATCAAAACCCTCTCATATTATTCTCCTTGTTGTTGTTGTTGTTGTTAGTTGCGAAGTCGTGTCCGACCCATCATGACCTCATGGACAACGTTCCTCCAGGCCTTCCTGTCCTCTGCCATCCTCTGGAGTCCATTTAAGCTCATGCCTACTGCTTCAGTGATTCCATCCAGCCACCTCATTCTCTGTCATCCCCTTCTTCTTTTGCCCTCAATCTTTCCGAGCATTAGGCTCTTCTCCAGTAAGTCCTTCTTTCTCATGATCTTTCTCATCATAATTCCTCATTATTTGAGTTTCATCTTCAGGATCTGGTCTTCTAAAGAGCAGTCAGGGTTGATCTCCTCTAGGACTGACCAGTTTGATCGCCTTGCAGTCCAAGGGACTCGCAGGAGTCTTCTTAGCCCCATAGTTCAAAGGCCTCAATTCTTTGGCACTCAGCTTTTCTTATGGTCCAACTTTCACAGCCATACATTGCAACTGGGAAAACCATAGTCTTGACTATACGCACTTTTGTTGGCAGGGTGATGTCTCTGCTTTTTAGCATGCTGTCTAGATTTGCCATAGCTTTCCTCCCCAGGAGCAAACGTCTTTTAATTTCTTGGCTGCAGTCCCCATCTGCGGTGATCTTGGAGCCCAGGAAAATAAAATCTGTCACTACCTCCATTTCTTCCCCATCTATTTGCCAGGAATTGAGACCTAGAGACCACTGCTTGAGGAGAAAGCGATTTCAAAACAAAACTACTAATGCTGATCGGCTTAGCCACTACCAACTTGGACCTAGTCGCAGAACTCTGTAGCCTAATTGAGGATCACGGAGCAATGACTAGAGAGGAAAGAGATGAGATGAGTCACGAAAAACAAGACATGGTAAGAGAACCGTACCCTTACCATTTGTCCACCGAAAAGGCCGAAAACGAATTCGTGCCCTTTTTGCGGTGGCCATCTTGGATAATTACATCACCAAAGATGGCCGACCAACGACCAATGGGCTCCCAAGATTCAAAAATCGCGGCGGAAACCGAGGCCTACCCTAGAGTAAACCTAGAAAATCACCACAGGACCAGGGACAAACCTAACAGAAAATCTATGGGCCTACCTACTGATCTAGAAATAGATATGGCCATCCAAACGCTAACCGCAGTGTTCGTACCAAAAATAAAAATACTGGGCTCCAACCCCAATATTCCGGGGGAACCCGAAATGACTACCTACACACACAGGACCAACAACGAGGACCAACTATGGGGGACTAATGCCGGGGCACGGGTGCCACGCCAAACGAACCAGGCCACGAACCTCCCGATGCATCCACCAAACCGCACAGCAGAGCCTGAAGAAAGAAACAACTACTCACCGATCTGTCAGCACCATCCGGAATATCCAGGGATATCGGCGGGCATAGACTTTGGCCCGGTCCCAACTTACAACCACAGAGCCAGACCAGGCCTTCTGGATCTTCACACGGCGACCATAGGATTTCCGAGCCTTCCCGGTGATGCAGCAGGACTCCCGACGCTCCCAACGGCGACCCGGATGATCTTCAGCCACTCTAGGCCTCCCAAAGTCGAGCCAAGGACCCATCCCGGTGATTGGGGCCTCCACCCTGGAGCAGCAGGAACAAGCTCCTTCTCCGACGAGCGCTGCATCAGAATGAACCTGGAGCATGCGCAATATCCGCCTGCAAAGAGAAACAAAAGGAACATAGAAGCAAGTCAATACAGACTGATACCATGCATCCCACTGCCATATTGTGAGTTCCCTTATGCTCAAAACCATGGACAGCGACTGCCTGTAAGTAACACTACACACAATACAGGAACATTACTAATTGACTTTCCCAAACTGAAATTAGATGGGACCAATTTCTTGGAGTGGAACCAGCAGCTCCAAGTTACCCTCTTAAAGGAAAATTTACTTTTTCTAATCACAAACCCTCCTGAAAAACCATGGACTTTTGAATTGGACTGCATGCACCATAAGGCGTACTATATATTAATAGCTAGTATATCTCCCAGCATCTATCCCAGTATCAGTCACCACCTGACCGTCTTAGAATTAGTAACTAGACTGTTTAATTTGTTTTACACTAAGAGCCTAGCCACCACCACCAGAATTTCCAGGGAATTCCACTCAGCCAGACTTAAGGCAGGAGTCTCTATGAGCGAACACATATTAACGCTAAACGCCACCAGAGCCGAACTTATACAAAGGGGAGAGAACATAACGGAGGGAAGCATGATAAGCATAATCATCAACTCTCAAGACTCTAGTTGGGATAATTTCATTACACAGTTAGATAGTCTCAGCCTGGAACGGCTAAGCTTAGAAACACTGACCAACAAGCTAATAGTGGAAGATAACTTAAGGAAGGATAGATCAATGGGGCGCAGGGATCAAAAACCCATTAAGAAAGTGGAGTTCCAAAGTAGGGATCATAGTGCCACAGAGTGTTTTATATGCGGTTCCAGAAATCATTACAAAAGAGATTGTCCCAGAAACATGAGGGATAGGGAACAATCCTACCGCAGAGATAGAACAGAATACAGGCCGAAATTCACTGATAGACACTCACCGGATAACAGACACAGAAGCAGGGGCTCTCCCAACCCAAGAGATGGGAGGGGACATAGAGACCATTCCAGAGACAGCCAGACAGGTTCATTATATGGACTTGGGAACCAAGAATATACACACTGCTTCACTAAGAAAGGAAACACCTGGCTCTTAGATTCAGTTGCCACAAACCACACTACTTACAACCCAAAACTACTCACATCACTCACAAAGGAAAACTTCATTATCAAAGTGGCGAACCAGAATAATGTTTTGGTAACTGGGAAAGGGAACATGCACATACCAGGATTAGGGAAGATAGAGGGAGTATTACTTGTCCCGGAAATACCCTATAACATACTAGCAACATTGAAGTTGAGCAAGGACACCGGAATCAAGATTATTTTTAAGGGGGGTAAGGTACACATGACAAGGGAAGGAAAAAGCTTTGGGAGGACCATAGTAAGTGGAGGTTTGCCGAACTTTCAACCCAACGACAATGATCACCCTAGGGTAAACGTGAACATAGACACCAAGGCAGACTCCACATCCAACATAAATGAAAAGGGAGACAGTGAGGAAATAGAGGGGGTTGATTGCGATCATACCCCTGACAACCTGAACACTCACCAAGCATCAGACAAGGAAAAGCCTTCATTAGGCAAACCCATCCACGATGAATGTGCACATATCTTACAGGGGAAGTTAGGGCATAGCAGTTTCCCCATCATTCAAAAAATGGTTAATTGTTCTGAAGGTATAAAAGTAAAGCATTGCGGAAACTACCTAGAATGCTCAGTGTGTAAATGCTCCAAGCTCAAGGTCAAACCAAGACCAAAAAAGTCAGTGCGCATTACTGACTCCATTTTTCAACTGATACACATGGACTTGGTGGGGCCCCTAAGGCCATCCATCAAATACAAAAAGAGGTATTTTCTGACCATTGTGGACGATTTTAGCCGTTACGGGTTCATATATACATTTAAGCACAAACACGAGGTATTTCAAAAATTTAAGGAATTTTACAAGAAAATAGAATTACAGCACAACACAAGAATCAAACAGATAATGACTGACCGGGATCGGAGTTCATGTCGAGGGAATTCTCACATTGGCTTAGAACACAGGGGGTACTACATTTTACATCCAATCCTTTTTCAGCTTTTCAGAACGGGATCGTAGAGAGAAAGAATGGTACCCTACAAACTATGATGAGGTGTGTACTAGAGGATGCTGGGTTAGGGCAACATTTCTGGTCAGAGGCAGTTATCTATTCGAATTACACATTGAACAGATTATGGTGCAGTGTAATAGACAAAACCCCATATGAACTGATGTACAAGAGGAAACCACAGATAGCCCACCTGCACATATTCAGTGTCACTGCAGATGTACACATCCCCAAGCAGCTACGACGCAAGGGAGATAAAGTATCAAGGAGGTTGAGGTTCATGGGATATGAGCCAGGGACCAAGAGATTTAGATTTATAGATAACCACAATAGATTCATGGTATCCCGAACTACAGTGTTCCATGAGAATGCCAATTGGTCGAAAATACATCTAAATGAAGTATTTCCCAAGAGAGAACAATCCGATAGCAACCAAGACAAGATAAAACAGAACATAGAAGAAGGCAGCAGATCAGGGAAAATCAAAAGAAAGAACCATGGGATAGAGATCAGGGAATGGAAGGAAAACCACCCAGACATAAAGATAGACTCACTAACAGAAAAGGAGGCCAGGTACCTACACGACACAGAAACACCACCCAATAGGCCCATAAGATCCAACAGAAACAAGACCCCAAAGAAACTGGAGGACTATGTCCTATCCATGCATGCTAACCACATAACACCCAACAATTATGAAGAGGTACGAAAATTACCTGAGGAAGAAAGGGCAAAATGGGGACAAGCTATGGAAAAAGAAATGAGTAGCCTCCGAGAGTTAAAAGTATACACGCCCACCGAAGTCCCAAGTGGTAAGACACCAATTGGCACAAGATGAATTTACAAGATCAAGACACTAGAGGGCAATCAAGTGTTATACAAGGCTAGGTTGGTAGATCAGGGGTTCGCTCAGAGGTATCCTGATGATTATACAGATACTTATTCCCCCACGGTCAGGGCTGAAAGTGTTAAGTGTGCGCTGGTGATAGCTTCCATCCTAGGTCTAGAGGTATACCAATTCGACATGCAAACAGCGTACCTACATGCAGAGCTCGATAAGGAGATTTATGTTAGAGCACCTCCCAGCAAAAACACCCACAAAGGAGAAACTTGGCTCCTAAACAAGAGCTTATATGGACTAAAACAATCTGGAAAAAGGTGGTACGAATGTTTAGCCAAAACTCTAAGGTCTATGGGTTTCAAAGCTACTTCTGCAGACAATTGTTTCTTTATCAAGAGAGTAGGTGACTCTATTGAATATGTCCTTATATATGTAGACGACATATTGTATATTGGTGATCAAACACACAAATGTGATGATTTTGCTAAGGAGCTGGATAAACACTTTTCCCTAAAGGTATTAGGAAAAGTAGACAAATACCTAGGGGTACAAATCACCAAGACTGACAGAGGTTTCAGACTATCTCAAAAGGAGAAGGTCCTAGAGCTCTTGCACAAGTGTTATATGTTCGACGCCAAACCCTGTGAAATGCCCATGCAACCTGATTTTCTGAAAAATATGTATAATGAAGCAGAACCATTCAATGATAATACCCTTTATAGATCTACCATAAGTTCCTTATTGTATATAGCAAACTAGACGAGGCCTGACATCACCCTACCCATAAATCTCCTTTCCAGGCACGTTGGCAAACCTACCGCATATCATTGGGATGCCATAAAGAGAATACTCAGGTATTTGAAACATAGCTCCGACGCTTACTTGTGTCTGGAACCAGAAATCTCCAACAAACCAATATTAACATGTTATGTGGATGCAGATTGGGTTGGGGATGTGAAAAGTAGGAAGAGCACATCAGGGTACATATTCTTCTTAAATAACAGCCCTGTACATTGGTACACTGGAAAGCAAAACTTAGTAGCCACATCAACCACTGAAGCTGAGTACATATGCTTATCCAAAGCTGCTAACAATTTGGTTTGGTTTGATGACCTACTCTCTAACGTTTGGACTGAACCCAAATATCCCATCGCTATACACGAAGATAACAGGGCAGCAATTGAGATATCAAAGGCAGATGCAGTAGGACAGAGATCGAGGCATATCGATACTAAACATAAACACGTTAGGCAGCTCTCTAATATTGGGTTCATAGAGACTATACATTGTGAGACTGAAGAACAAACTGCAGACATATTAACCAAACCATTACAGAACAGACAGCATACATACTTGACATCAAGACTAGGTGTTAAGTTCATCAATGCATTTACTCATGATCAAAATTACACTAACACTCAGGTCAGACATTTAGAGGGGGGTTTGTTAAATATAAATGCCTGACCCCGTGTTCATGCCAGGGGGGTCAGGACTGCAGGGGTTAACTACCCAGGTATCCTTTCACCCATTGACCCCTCCTTACCTTGGCTCCACCCAGTGGGTATTAAAAGGCCATCCATGCGGTCCAGAAGCACTTCCACTGCTCACCTGTAAGGACAAGGTACCATGTAAATAAAAGTTTGTTAATGAAGTACATGCTTGAGTATTGGATTTATTGGGCTCGATTATTGAACAATCCTGACATGAAATAAGTGCAATGGTGTGATAGTTTGAACATTCTTTGGCATTGTCTTTCTTTGGAATTGGAATGTAAACTGACCTTTTCCAATCCTGTGGCCACTGTTGAGTTTTCCAAATTTGTGGGCAAATTGAGTTAGCACTTTTACTGCATCATCTTTTAAGGTTTTGAATAACTCAGCTGGAATACTGTCACCTCCACTAGCTTTGTTGTTGCTTAGGTTTCCTAAGGCCCATTTGACTTCACATTCTAAGATGTCTGGCTCGAGGTCAGTGACCACCCCATTGTGGTTATCAGGGACATTAAATTCATTCTTGTATAGTTTTTCTGTGTAATTTTGTCACCTCGTCTTAATCTCTTTTGCCTCTGTTAGCTTCCTGCCATTTTGGTTCTTTATCATGCCCATCTTTGCATGAAACGTTCCCTTCATATCTCCAATTTTCCTGAAGAGATCTCTGGTCCTCCCTATTCTATTGTTTTCTTCTATTTCTTTGCACTGTTCATTTAAAAAGGTATTCTTATCTCTTCTAGCTATTCTCTAGAATTCTGCATTCAATTGGGTGTATCTCCTTGCCTTTCACTTCCCTTCTTTCCTCAGCTATTTGCAAAGCTTCCTCAGATAGCCATTTTGCTTTTCTTTCTATTTTTTTCCCTTTGGGATGGTTTTAGTTGCTACCTCTTGTACAATGTTGCGAACTTCCGTCCATAGTACTTCAAGTCTATCAGATCTAATTCCTTAAATCTCCATAGTACTTCAGGTCTATCAGATCTAATTCCTTAAATCTATTTGTCACCTCTACTGTATATTCATCAGGGATATGATTTAGTTCATACCTGAATGACCTAGTGCTTTTCCATACTTTCTTCAATTTAAGCCTAAATTTTGCAATGAGAAGCTCATGATCTGAGCCACAGTCAGCTCCTGGTCTTGTTTTTACTGACTGTATAGAGCTTCTCCATCTTTGGCTGCAGAGCACATAGTCAATCTGATTTCTGTGTTGAATGTCTGGTGATGTCCATTTGTAGAGTTGTCTCTTGGGTTGTTGGAAAAGAGTGTTTGTTATGACCATCATGTTCTCTTGACAAAATTCTATCAGCCTGTACCCTGCTTCATTTTGTACTCCGAGGCCAAACTTGCCTGTTATTCCACTTATCTTTTGGCTTCCTACTTTAGCATACGAATCCACCATGATGAGAAGGACATCATTTTTTGGTGTTAATTCTATAAGGTGCTGTAGGGCTTCATAGAATCGGTCAATTTCATTCTCTTCAGCACCAGTGGTTGGGGCATAGACTTGGACTAGTGTGATATTGAATGGTTTGCCTTGGATTCGAACTGAGATCATTCTGTCATTTTGGGGATTGTATCCCAGTATTGCTTTTCCTACTCTTTTATTGATTATGAAGGATACTCCATTTCTTCTAAGGGATTCTTGCCCGCAGTAGTATACCTGATGGTCATTTGAATTAAATTCACCCATTTCTGTCCATTTTAGTTCACTGATTCCTAAGATGTCGATGTTCAATCTTGTCATCTCTTATTTGACCACGTCCAGCTTGCCTTGATTCATGGATCTTACATTCCAGGTTCCCATGGAGAAAAAATCTTTGCAACATGGGACTTTCTTTTCACCACTGGATGCTTTGCCCCAGTCGCTTCACTCTTTCTGGTGCTACTAGTACTAGCCCTCTGCTTTTCCCTGGTAGCATATTGGACACCTTCCAACCTGAAGGGCTCATCTTCCGGTGTCATATCTCTTTTCATGGCAAAGAGATTGGACTGGGTTGCCATTTCCTTCTCCAGTGGATCATGTTTTGTCAGAACTCTCTGCTATGACCTGTCCGTCTTGGGTGGCCCTGCACGGCATAGCTCATAGCTTCATTGAGCTACTCAAGCCCGTTCACCACGACAAGGCAGTAATCCATGAAGGGGCAGTAATCCATGAAGGGGATTATTCTTCTATGTTCAATAAACCCTAAGAGACAGCATACTATACATGAAATTCTTGAAAGCTATTGTATATTTAGTAAATTGTGGACGCCGAGTTCATCCAATTATCTCAGTTTCTTAGACTTGAATACAATAAAGGAAATAAAGCTATTTAGAATAAAATGTAGTTGGCTATTTGTGATTTAGGGTGTCATGCAGAAACAATTATAGTTTTGATTTAAAAAACCCCTTTTGTTTCTGCAGTCCCCCCACCACCCTTTGCTTTGGGAATGAAAACCATTCTTGCTGCTACAGATATTTGCCTCAAAGCAACCAGTCCTGCATTCTGTCTCCAACAGCTACTAGGCAAATAGTCCAGGATATTTCATCATGTTGGCAAAATTAGGTAGTAGTCATCTCTGTTGTTTGTTGCTAACATCTGGTAACCAGAAGTATACAATTGCTCCACAGGAAGGCTTCATATTTGCTTTCCTGGCGAATATCAATTCAATGATTCTTCCATGACATATCATATTGTTACACATGTTGTTTTGAATGAAAAAACTGCAGCTGCACATTTTTTAAAACCTAAATTTTGTTTCTTTGCAATGAGGTCAATGAATTTATCGTGTTTTGTAACAATTTCATGCATTTATGAATATACTGGCTGAACTTGCATAAAAGCTTATATTAATAAGCCAAATGGATATAGTTCTATATTTAGTCCACTGGGAAGAAACAGAGAAAATGGCTGTATATTGTAATTCTTTCCTAACATATGCTCTTTCTAGCGCCTATTCCAATTTTTGCTACAGGGCTAGCAGTGTACCAGGGTTTTTGCTCTACTTTTAGTTAATTACGTTTCACAGCCTTTGTGCAAATAAGAGGGGGAGGAATGTCTCTGAAAAAAAGTTATCCAGGTCAGCCATTTTGACAAAATGGACTGTACTGTATTAAAATAGATTGAAAGGAAACATCGATGGAATTACCACAAAATTGGATCAAGAATAAGTTAATACCTCAAATGACATGTGCCATATATTTTTGCATCCTCATGTTTAAATGCAACATATTTAAAACATATGTTTTTAATTGGATACATTAAAAAGTAAAAAAGATCATAAATATGTTGTAAGCCACCCAGAGTCACCTCATAGCAGGATGGGCGGCAAACAAATATAATAGATAAATAAATAATAAATAAATATAACATGTACCAGAACAAAACATTTTCTTTATCAATTTCAACTCACTTAAATAAGCTCACCATTTTTATTTCTTATTCATGTCTTTAAAGTTTCTGTGTATTGTTTGCTATTTTAAAAAAGTTGAAAGCACTTGGAGTATTATCTGATTTGCAATCTACATGTAGAAAATATTCTTATTTTAATATGATAATTTTAGCTTAAAATAATGTGAGTTAGCCAGTTAACCTTTCACCTTCCTATAATAACTATGATTTAATTGCTAATTAGAATTTCTCATTTATATTCAAGATGATAAAGGAGCATTGCAAACTTAATTATTAATATGAAATGTGAAATCCCTTGGGACGTTGGCTACTTTTTCTTTTGCTCACAAAATATGCTAAGGCAAACTATGTATGCAATTATGTTTCCTTGTTTTTGTGTTTCCTGATTTTGCTTGCTTCAGTAAACTGATATGCATCAGGAATCACATTTATTGGCTTAGCATTTTATAGCTGTGCAAATGTTATTACTGAGACCACTGTCACTTTTCAACTTGCTGTTTTAGAATTTTACATAGTTGTATCGTTTTACTTGTAAAAAAAACTATCTTTATTGTGCTCTGCTTTTTGAATATAGTATTGTAAATATAACTCCCTCCCTCTCCCCCTCATCTAATCCTGCAGACCAGTTTCTGAATCTTCTCACTGCTTATAACTGGGGAATGTGAAGAATATAATCGTATTTCTTTCTGTCAGTTATGTTCCATACTGCAAAAGCCACAATATTCTCTTTGTGTCCAATTCTTTTTTAGTAAAGCTGGAAGATCATAAATCTGGCACCTGTCATGTACTGAGAAGAAACATCACCACAAGGGCCACTGAACAACTTAAATGATGGAGAATTGTTTGGCGCATAAAATATGGAAGTGAAGGTATTTGTATCTTCTTCTTACATAAGTACTTCATGATTTGTGACTTGTCTCCATTTGAAAACAAAGCAAAAGAAAGACTCATACCAGAAAATGTTTGCACATGAGTGAAATATCATTAAAATACATTTTAATTTAAAAGTCTTAAATATATGAATGTATGAATGACAAAGAAATGTTTTAGAACGGGGCTTGGTTAGATCGCCTCCTATGCATTCAGATTCATGTTTGTGTTTTATCTTAATGTTCCAATTATATTCTACTCTGAAGTTTCTACTAAATTTATACTTCCTTTCCCTTCAATTAAACAATACTGTCTAGTGGGCCCCCAGAAACGTGACTTCCATGTTCTACCTTCTGAAATTGCATCCATCCAGAGATTTGTATGGCTCCCACCTTGGTAACATTCCAAAAAACACTGAAAAACTGATTATTTTCCCAGTCCTTGGGAAAAGGCTGGTTGGTGAATACATTGTGCTGTTTGTGTGGTTTTTCTTTTTCTGGGCAGATTTTTTTTTTAAAATTTATATTTATATGCCGCCCTTCTCCGGAGACTCAGGGCGGCTTACAATGCGTTAAGCAATAGCCTTAGCAATAGCCTTCATACTTTTGTATATTTATACAAAGTCAGCTTATTGCCCCCACAAACCGGGTCCTCATTTTACCCACCTTAGAAAGGATGGAAGGCTGAGTCAACCTTGAGCCTGGTGAGATTAGAACTCGCAGTAATTGCAGGCAGCTGGATGTTAAATGCTGCCTTAATAGGAGGCATTAGCCTGCTATGCCACTCAGGCTCCATTTTCTTTTATTATTATGGCTTTTTATAATGTAAAGTGCCCAGAACTATTGTGAATTGAAATTCTTTCAATTTACATGAATAAATAAGAACTTTTGATTAAAACATAGGTATGTATAATGGATTTTGTGTTGCAAGAGATAAGGAAATAGAATCAAGTTATGGTGGAAGAGTACATTTGAAAATGATTATTGTAGTTTGCTTCTGCTCAATATTGATTTTGATTTAAGTCTATGGCATGGCTTTCTGTTTTCTGTTTTGATGTTGTACACTAACCAGAATTCTTGAAGTTGTAATAGGCTGTAAGTACTTTAAAAGAAATAAATAAAACCTTTCTTTTTGTTAACTTTTGTAGTACTTTATAAAATAAGAGATGATGAAAGTAAAAGCCAAATTTAAAAAAAACATTAATTTTAGCCACATGTAATTTAAAAAAACCCCTAATTGTTCAATTTTTCAGAATAGTTGGACTGCTTAGGGAGGGCAGTTCGTGATTCATTAATGTATCATTGTACAATTTCTACTGGAAACTCAGTTCCTACCCATTGCCAACTGTTTGATATCGAATGATAATGTAGGTAGAGGGCAGATTCTACCAGTGGTATAATTCTTTTATTTAAAAAATAGCCGATTACAGGCTTTATTCTCAGAATTCCTGTGCCATACTACAATGTTTAAAATGCAAAACAAGAACACTTATATAGGATGACATACTGTAACTTAGATGCAATGCTGGGTGTCAAAGGACTGTGAGAGAATTTATCAAATATTTTTTTGATACTCTTCATTAATGGATTAATTATACATTAACTGCTACTAGCTTTCGATTATGAAATTTACTTTTCAAATTTAAGTTCAGTGGACTGTATAAGTTATAATGTAAAAATGTGCAAGCCTAAATTCAGTCTATGCTTGATTTAGAGCTTTTGAAATAACATAAATGTTTTCAGTACAAGGAGCCATACAATCATTCTTTATTTTAAAAAAAGTAAATAAATCTACACTAAATTCAAACTTTAAGGATATATACATCCAGTTTCATGGCAACAATATAAAAATCAATTACCATTGGCTTTTCTCAGGATTTATTTTTGTTCCTAGTCTAATCTAACGCCCGGGAAATCTCTTGTGGTTTACCATTCAACAATTAACCAAGTTTGGTTTGTGAGCTAGACTAGACTGGCCAGGTCCTGCTCTGACTGTAACAACATTTTATTTTCCCTGTACTATTAATAAGCAAGATCAACTGGGCTTTAAGGAGTGGTGTGCTAATAAATTTATACCAACTGGCTCTGCCAGTTCCATTAAAGCTGCTGCCCTGCTGCTTGCTGTCAAACAAATGATCAACCCCACTAGGTGTCACGGATCAGCTCTGCTATCAGCTGCTGGCTCATAAAATTCCTTAAAATTTAACAACATTTAACAATTGGCTCTTGGTATGACCCTGTTCCAGCATACTATTGGCTTTAAGCATATCTGTATTTGAATAGACAGAGTCTTGAGAAAGAATGGTCTTGAAATGGGTAAGATTTAATACAAACTTTCTCATACTGTGGCCTCCAGATATGTTAGTCTACAATTCCTTCCATCCGCAATCCCACAGTGGTTATGCCATGCTGATTGAAGATGGTGAGAGTTTAGTCCAACACATCTGGAAGACATCAAGTTGAGGAATTCACCTACAGAAGGCAGTAGTAACATTCAGCTTAATACTGAATAGGAGATTATTTTTCTGCCTTATAACCTAGCCAATATAACTAACTTCATTTTTCAACATATATCCCAATCACCAGCTTTTTTTTTTATCTATTCGTTCTTTCTCTCTGATCCAGAAACATTTCTAAGACGATGCTTTCATCTACTTATATTCATGGAATTTTATTGGCAGTCCAGATGTCATCAGCTTTTTATTTTAACTTTCCTGTATTTTCCCATTAGATCTTCTTTAGATCCTCACTAAGTTTTCTTGGAAAATATTTCACTCTAACTACATTATGAGGAAAGCAGCTACTTGGTTTTAAACATCAATTGAATTGTCTGTAATACCTGGCCTAGCATAAAGAAAGTCCTTGTCAAACGGCACTTAATCATGGAACCTATGAGTGATTGTGGAACAGTGTAACACTTAATCTAAACCAATGATTCTCAAAGTGTGGTCTGCAGACTATTTTTGGTCCACAGAGGTTTTCCAGGTGGTCTGCCATAGCCTACTCATATTCACCAACCAGGGTCTATTTGCTGTCTTAGCTCTGTCTCATCACTTAAACCACCCAAGCCTCATTGCTGACTAAAATAAATAAATGGTTAATTTTGGATTTTACCGACATGCACGCACGCACACACACGCAGAGGGAGGGGGGAAGGGAAGGCAGAGAGAGAGAGGCAGAGACAGAGATTTACATTAGCACTGTGCCACCTTCATAGAATCAAGAGTCTTTTAAAAATGGAAGAGATAGAAAACATACATACAGGCAGCTATAATATTTATTTACTTAAAAATGGTAACTTCTATGCTCTTAAAAACAGAAACATAGGGAAGGGGTATACTGTATATTTACAGGTCTTTACATTTTCTGAACATTTATTTAGTATCAGTGAATACAAAAAATCCGAGAAACCTCTGCTAAGAGCTATCTCATAGGTTTATTGTAAAGATAAGATTGGGAGAGAAAGTACTAAGAACTCTAAGGAGACCAAGGATTGTTGCTGAGAGTTCTGTTGGATTCAGTAGGAAGTCTGTGGGATATATTTCTGAGTAGTTCATGGGATATATTTCTGAGTAGCAGAGCCTTCAAGACGCTTCTATTTCAACAAGCCGGGCTGGCCTAATTTTTAAAAAAATTTTAATTGTCAATTCTTAATTTTAAATGTTTAAATCGGGTAGTTTTATTTTAATTAGATATGGGCCAAACTATTTAATATTTTTTAAATTGTTTTAAAATTTTATATCTCTGTGTTTTATGCTGGCTGTACACCGCCCTGAGTCCCTTCGGGAGAAGGGCAGTATATAACTTAAATTAATCATCATCATCATCATCATCATCATCATCATCATCATCATCATCTATAAGGGAACAGAGGTTAAAAATTCAAAATAGTGAGTGCCCACTTTATGTATGTTGAGTGTACGAAGCATATAAAAAGGGGGTAGGGTTTCAATGACCCCTCTCAATCACAGCTGCCATCTTGACTTTTTAAAGATACCTTTGCTAAAGGTAAAGGTAAAGGTTCCCCTCGCACATATGTGCTAATCGTTCCCAACTCTAGGGGGCGATGCTCATCTCCGTTTCAAAGCCAAAGAGCCAGCGTTGTCCGAAGATGTCTCCATGGTCATGTGGCCGGCATGACTAAACACCAAAGGCACACGGAACGCTGTTACCTTCCCACCAAAGGTGGTCCCTATTTTTCTACTTGCATTTTTTACGTGCTTTCAAACTGCTAGGTTGGCAGAAGCTGAGACAGGTAACGGGAGGTCACCCCATTACGCGGCACTAGGGATTTGAACCAGTGAACTGCTGACCTTTCGATTGACAAGCTCAATGTCTTAGCCACTGTGTCCCTTAATATCTTTGCTAGATATTCATAAATATATTTCCTAAATAAAGCATTTGTTTTCTAACTTGTATTAGTGCAAACTTGCACTTGTTTGATTGTTTTAAAGGAATCTTAGGTGTTTCCCCTGCCCCTCCATGAAGACACATGAAATTTTGATAAGCAGGTCTGTATATTGTACTTTATAGTGGCCTGCACAAAGCACCCTTGCTCTTTTTAGATTATTGTGCTCATCCATCTAGCCATGTTGCTATGCTTTCATCCTGTCCTCAAGATGGGAAGAAAGTATGTCATCTCAAGAACTAACCAAGAGCATTCTGTTTATTGTCCTGCAGGTGGGAGACGATAGAGTCACTTCCTCTTAAAGCGGGGAAGCAGTCAGATGCAGATGCTTCCTTTCCATTTGTCTTTGCAGATTCTCATTACTTTGTTATGTGTTTTGAGAAGAAAGGAAGAGATAGGATATTGCTCAAGTATGGCAGTGAGAAAAGGAGTAGGCAGGCAGAGAAGACAGAATACGTTTGGTAATTTGCTGGCCTCTAGTTGAAGACTCTATCTCTGTGACCATTTCTACTCTGGCTCTGGAAAGAGCAAAATGTTACCAGGCAAATCTTTTTCCTCTTTGTCAAAGGAATTCTGACTATGTGTGGAAGATCTTTCATGAAGTTCATATTCCCATGATTAAGTTCTAGCTGATGGAGCTTTCCTACCCTGCTGTAGTCATGTTCCTTTTTCCAGCAACCAAAGTAGAAATCACCACAGAGAATCTTGGACTGCAGGCTTTGTTGTGTGATCCCTAAATGCTAATTACTAACTAGGCCATCTGAGAGCCGGGGCAAAGAGCTCTATAGACCTATCCATTGTTTGTTTTTCATTAAACTTTTGAGAAATCACACAATAAATTTGGTGCTGTAATATTTTTTTCCTTTTGTGGCCAAGACACTCCAATGCTCACTTGGGATTAAAGTAGTAAAGTTTCATTTCCTAAACTCTGATGGGTTTGCCTGGGTCATTTGCAGCTTCTGACAATTTTCACAGAAGCATTATTTTTCATGTTTTATAGAAATTGAACGTATCATTCTCCTGCAGAACATGTTGCAGGCTGCAGGCAAAGGATCAGGAACATCTTTATGCACTTTAGATATGAACAACAAGATTAGAGACAGAATAAATTGAATGCATTTATAAATTAAATAAATTATTCAAATTCCCTGTACAGATACAGAAAGTTTCTGAGCAATTAGAATGTATTATACCATTACAAAGAAAAACCTATCAGTGTTATTGCATATTTTCCTTTTCTAGAAACTACAAGCTCCAGGGGCAGAGCAAGATCCAGGGGCAGAGCTCCCAAGATTTGGCTAATTTTGAAGAAAGGAACTGGAGTTACTTGAAGTTTTTGGAAACATTTTATTTCTTTACAGATATACAAGTAGAATGTCAATGGGCCATATGGCAATCATATTAATGTCACATCAGCTCTCCAGAGAGACAGGCACATGGTTACAAGATGTTTTCATTCAGAACTGACCTAATGCATTGTGTTGTTTGTGGCAGAGCAACAAATACAGTGCTAACCACACAAATCATGGTGAAAAATTCTCAATGCCAGGCTCATTATTTTGACATGTAAGATAAAAATTCCTATAAGCATTTCCCCCTCATCCCCAGCAATAAATTACAGTAATGAAGTAAATAGGTTTTTATCTGTATCCTTGTCATGAGCCCCACAATCTGCTGTCTGAGGAAGCTGTCTGCTTATTTTCACTGGTATGGGCTTCTTATTAGCTTTGTTCCTTAAAGCTCCTTTTGTCTGCTGCTTGTGTTTAGGATAGGATTCGGGGAGAGTGGCTTTTTTTCTAGCTTAGAACTGGTAGCTGTTTTAAAGAGAACACTCACTATGCCTAGTTATTATATTCATCTACTAGTTAAAATTTTCATTAAGTTAGGTTTCATTGTTCAAGTTTTTAATTATGTTGGGTTAATGAAAGCAGTAGAAATATTTTTTAAAAAACATATTTCAAAAATTTATTCTGTCTATACCATGGCTATTTTTCTCCATTCTGTCTAGAAAAAGAAAATCTATTTTAGAATGCTAAATTACTTGATTCTATATGTTATACATGTGAAGTGACTAGACAGAGAAACATAGAGATACATCTATATATGCATTTGTGTGTGTGTGTATTTGCGTATTTATATATATTATGTATACACGTGCATACATAGAGAATGTGAGTAAAATATGTGTGTCACTGATTAGCTCTGTGTGCACTGTATATCTCAATCTTGTTCTAAAGTTTTTGCACATTGACTTGACTGTTGATTCTAGAAGTTTTTGTAGTTCATTACCTTTGAGAAACACTTGGGCCTGAAATTTTCCTTAAAAACCAATAAAAGTTGAAGAAATTATCATTGGAGAATGAATCCCCAATATTTTAATTTTAACTTAACATAAAAAGAGTAATAAAAATATATATATTTGGATATACAGTGTTACCTTGGTACTCATTGTTAATTGGTTCCAGAAGGTACAATGAGTACCAAAAACGATGAGTACCAAACAAATTTTCCCATAAGGAATAATATAGTGAATCACAAGGTAGCTTGTGCATTGAGTACCAAACAAATGATGAGTACTAGGACAAAATTTTCACGTCAAAACATGTTGAGTATCAAATACAATGAGTTTCAAAGTAGTTGAGTACCAAGGTACCATTGTATGTAATGCCTTCAGTGTAGTTAAATCATTTTGTTTGCTTCAGTAAGGTTAAATCTGTACTAGAATTTTAAAAAGTTGTATCATTTTGAGCCAATCTCTCACAGAATTTCTACTCTGGACATAAAATGAAACTATAAATCTAATGAACAAACAAGTACAGATTACAATTACATGTAGTGTATACTATTACTTTAATTGGATCTATCCAGCTTGTTGAAAACAATAAGTGCTTCCACCACTTGAGGGCACTCTAGTAATTTAAATTTTTCAAAGGAGAATTCATTTAATAAGAATAAAAGTCTTTTATCTCACATATTTTAATTACAAACAAATAGGGATAAAGAGGTAATCAAAACTTTTAAAGAATAAAGCTAATCAATTATCCCTGTTTATCAAAGATGTAAAATAAGCATCTTAACTACAAGAGGAGAATACTGAATTCTGGAAAGCTCAATTAATTGTTTAAATAAATTAAATATTTTGCCTGATCCTTTAGGATATTTATTTCTTAAGACAGTTCACTGCTCTGATTCATTATTAGAAGATTAATAACTAATCATATCTATATACTGATGGTCATAAGAATTAAATCAGAAAGATCTATCTATCTATCTATCTATCTATCTATCTATCTATCTATCTATCAGTTTGGTCTACTAGTTAAGGCACCAGGCTACAAGGCAAATGAACATGAGGGCAAATTCTATCTTGTCCATGAAAGCCAGCTGGATGACTTTACTCTCTTTCAGTCAAACAAACCTCACAGAGTTCTTCTTGTGGAGAAAATAGGAGGAGGAAGTTTTGTTGAATATATTTAGTGCCTTGAGTTATTTTTAAAAATAATAAAGGTGAGATATAAACAAATGTTTTACTTTAAGTTCATCTTAAAGAAAAAGTAATGAGCATTACTTTTATTCATGTAAGTCTTATATTTCCAAGTTTGATTATCATATGAACACAGGCTTATAGTATTTTTCTTCAACCAATGGCCTTTTATTTGTAAAAGTCTAAACTTCCATTCTTCCATACTACTAAGGATGATGGTTGTAGTCCAATATTCTGGGGATATCAAATTGTAGAAGGATGATATGCATATATATTTTTTTATTTATTTATATTTATTTTTTCGAACTTTTATTTATTTTTTCAAACTTTTTATACATGTGCATATATACATATGGACAGACATATTTTTTTGCCGTAATCTTGCTTTGCCTTTGTAGAGTTTATTTATTTTTAGTTCTCAATGCTGTAACTCCCTTTACTTTTGCACTATATTTTTGTGTTTTTATAGGAATAAAAACAGGTTTTCATGTCCTATTTCCATTTAGTTGGATTCCTGACCTTTTTATAGCATCCACTTATTTAAACTACTTCATAAATGGCTTATTTAGCTGTATTACTCAATTTGTAATTTTTTAACTCACATAACTGTGATTCAGACACATAGAGATCTATGTAATTTCAGAATGCAATTAAGTACTTCAATTTCCTTGAATTCAGATGCATCATTCTTTTGAACAGCATTAATGAATGGTACTTTGAATCCAACACATGCTGTGCTTAACTGTGTTTAACTCTGTCCTGGACTGTGGCCAATGATCTTTAAAGAAATAGAGCTATTAATGTTGGTGGAATCCTACTGAGATCAGAATTATTACCTTAGTAGGTCAGACTCCCTCAAGTACTGATTTTATTTGTCTTACTTGATTTAAGGGAGGATACATTTGACTTATACAATAATGTCACAATATTCTACATTGGGATCAGTTCCAGACCTCTAGTGATCAACAGCATAGAAACAGCAGAGTTCTTTCTTCTGCAGATTCTTCTGTATTGTTGATGTTTGGAGACTGAAATTCTCCTTGTTTCTTCGCATTAGTTTTGGTTTATAATGATTATCAAATCTAAACCCTTCAAATAAACATAGCAATGTAGAAATCAATGATACACATTAGTTAATATATAAAACAGTTTCTGCACAGTTGTGTCAATATGCACAGCAAGACAGTGATCTATATCTTAACCTGGAATCCACACATATTTGGCTATTAATGTATGCCTTTATATTCTGCCATTGCCATCATGTTAGAATAATAGTTCATACTATCCCTATGAGATACATTAAACCATAAATTGACATGAACAAAGTCTCCTCATTAAGTTGTATCATTGAACAGAGCTTTTGAAATCTCATGGGATAAATATATAACTCTAAAATGTTTTACCTGTGGAAAATATACTTATATCTTCCAATGTGAGTGCAATTCATGATTGATGCTTTAATAGGAAGCATGTCTTAGAACATTTAGCAGAGAGAATTTAGAAAAAATTAATTTGACAGAATGCACAAAGGACTGCTGGGATACTTACTGTACTCAGCTATTCACATTTTTGTTTTGAGATTAATTCCAGTCATAGTATGGTTTCTGTGACTTTTCTGCCTTTGGAAGACACAATACGCAAACTAGAAGGTTTGCATTTATTATGCCTTTAAATGGTGGATATGAAGGAATTTTAAAATGACAATGTGAGAGCTAAGAATATAAGAACTCTGATGGGCCAGGACACTGACCTTTCTGTCCCACAATAGTCAGCCAAATGCATTTTGGAAACTAACAAGCAGGACACAAGAAAGATTTTGATTCTAGAGACTTGACAAATCAAAAACACTAGTAGCTATTGATAACCTTACTCTTCATGAATTTGTGTAGTTCTCTTAATATTTTGGTGATGTGGCTGAGCTCATAGAATAGAAAGATAAAGATCTCACACGTCCTGTCCTGTCCCAGAATCTCTTTGGGTTTCCATGCACTACCCTAAGCATAACTTTCTGGTTTCCTGGCATCAAGGGACATGACTAAAATACCAGCTTTTCCTCCCAGAGATAAATCAATCTCACAAGATATGGACAAAATTAACTTTTTAAAACAAGAAATGTATACATTTTATTACATTAAAATAGCTGATGTCAGCTGTATTGCTTCCATCAGATTATAAATTGATGCTGGTTTTATACAAACGCACATACTGTAGATTTACGTCTCGATTGATATTAATGATTACAAAAATAATTACAGTAATAAATATTATAAAGTAAAAGATATTCTTTGGAACCAAGCTTGATTTAAGTAAATTAAGGTTGCAAATGAATGCTCAATTTTCATAAGTATTACAAAGCAATAAACTCAAAAAATAATAAAATTTAACAACTGCACACAGAATACAAGGTTAAATTTGCACCGTTCTTATCTAGCCATTTATTCCCATTTTTCTTGAGAATCAGATTCTATTTTTGATCCTGTTGTTATATGGACATTCCATTTTTCTTAGAAATTCTGCTTTAAACAGATGTTGGAGATTGTTGGCAATTGCTTTTCACTGCTATCTTAGTATATCTTCTTCATCCTTCCCAAAGTTTTTCCTGTAGGGTCCCCAAAGAACAAAGCCTCCTGGCCAGGGAGACATTGGGGTGAGTGCCCTTTGTATACTTGCAGAAGCCCATGTCTAAGAAAATATGTGCATTTGGAATGTCTGCAGTCTGCCTGGCTCTATACCAGCAAGCTAAAACATTGTGAATTCAAGTTGACTTACCACAAGCAGATGCTTGATTGCCCTGATATTGGTGGTGAGTGCTAAGCATTTGATTCCCCCCCTTAATAATATTCCAACATTAACTCCCATTGTATTAAGTGGTGTATTTTCTAATGAAACAAAGTTGATCTAAAGATTACACAATCATTAATACCTTCGGTGAAATAGATTATTAAATATAATATTATTTATATTTATTTGGCTTTTAGATTTTCCTAGTACATTTTCATTATATATTTGCTTCTTAAATATTTGGGATTTTTTTTTTAGTATAGTATTGTAATACATGAAAAACAATCGAAAGTTTTGTACTAAAATCTGATTCAACAAATACAATAGCACAAAAGTAAACTATTTTCACAAAATGGTTATATAATAAATATATCTGATGAACAAGGTTAATGCAGGGAGCAAAATAGCAATTTAATATGAGCTTGAAGGTTAATTTTATTTTATTTTATTTTATTTTTGCATTTGTATTTTTATTTTATGAATATTTCTAAAGTATTTTGTTTTCATTAAATTATTGATACTAATAATTGATAGTTTCATTTCGTCTTTACTGGTTTTTATTGGTCTTTATGTGGTTATGTACTCTAGCTATATCAGTCATATACAGTAGTCGCACAGTGATACATAAATAAAGATAGTAATCACTAATGATAAATAGTTTCCATAAACCTTTTTTTAAAAACTATGGATATAAGCCTAAAAATATTTGAAATGACCTGAATTTTTCTAGATCTTTGAAGGCCTTGTTAACAGCTTGTATTCACTGCATATATAACCAAGGACTGATGAATTTGCCGGCAATGTCATTAAATATATGGGAATCCTAGTAATATTTTCTGCAGGGCTTTTATATTTTAGAAAAGTTCTATTCTAAACATGGATTTGAGCACAGGCTTTTTCTAGAAATGCAAAGTCTTATCCTTTCGTTCTATATAGTAATTGTTTAAGTAAACTGGATAATTTAACTTTGGATTATTCTGTCCAAAAAGCTAGGACCAAGGCTGACTAAAGTCAACTTTTCCATATTATTTCTAAATTGTTATATACTACATGATTGAACCTAGAATATTGTTCCTTTTTATATAAAATTATGCCTTTCTCTATTTTTTTTAAACTTCTCAGATAAGCTGTCCAGATGGAGACAGAAATGAGTCTTTATTTGATGAAGCAAAGCAATTTTTATATATTTACCATTTAACTTGCTCTATTCTTAGCATTATCAGAGGTAGCCTTTGGAGAATTGCCATAAAGTGTAGAAGGTATAGGCTCCACTCATAACAGCAATTTAATCTTAAGTATCAGCTTTTTGTTTTTTTTTAAGGGAAGTATTTTTTTATGAATAGCATGTGTGGTAAAATTATCTGGATACCATCTGGGGGTTTTGAATTAATTTGTTGGATATTACATGAAATTCTTTGGATTTATGTCAATCACTAAGACAGCAATTGTTAAAGTAGGGAAGAAAGTAGGTTTTCTTTATTATTATTTTTGCTTAATTTGGTAAAAACTATAGAATAAAATTGTTGCTGAAAATTAATACAGTCTTGTGACCAGCAAACATAATTCCAGACAAGGAAATACTACCTTAAGAAATCTATAGTGTGTTTTGGTTTTGACTTACATACATTTTTAAAGGAAGACTACTTTTCGCAGCAATTTGGGACCACTCATAGAAATCCCATGTTTGTAAATTTCATATAGATAAGGTATTCAAAGTTATATATACTTGATTTATTATGCAAACTAGTTGCCAAGGAAAGCAAAACCAAGTCATTAGCCAATTTTAGTTGTTAGAACTCTTCTCCATGTGAATTTTTAATATGCAGCTGAAGATGGCAAAATTCATTTATATATAAAAGATATGAACAGATTTCCATACAATCAAGGATTTTTGAAAAACAGCATTCCTCACTCTGTAAAACCCTGACACTATGTGTATACTTGTCTTCATGAATGAATGCGGCGCACATGACAACATATGCTTTGTATATATGTGGAGAAAGGCTATAATGTTTGGAAAAAGTTGTATGATAATGATCTAAGGGTATAAATATTATGCTGTTGTTTCAAATTCTTGATAAATTTGATGCTTAGTTGAATGAAAAATAATGCCTTCAGTGTTCTACACTACCAACAGATAGATGGCAGTCCTGACATGTTAGAAGCTCTGATATGTTCTTTAGCCGCTGTTCTTTTATTTTAGCTGGTGGGAAGTTGTGAGGAAAAAATTATGTTGCTGTGTTTGTGAAATGGGAAGCTGCTCTGAGTACTTGAGAGTGTTTTAAGCAATATGCCATGATTTAATGCTGAAGGAGACTTTCCAACTGAAATTCACTTTTGAATGTAGATTGTTTAAGGTGAAAATTGTATTGATGTGAATACTATATGTTGTTGGACCAAAAATATAAAGTGGTGAACTGGGAAGACCAAATTTGTGTGATGAAGAAGGAATCTGATAACCTGTGACAGCAACTGATGACTTTCGCATGAGAAAAATTGAGGAACTGATTAAGGAGAATTGTCAGATCACTCAAAGGGAAACCAATATCAAGCTTGGCATTTCACAAGAACATATGCATCACATTATTGATGTTCTTCAATTTTGGATTGCTTATACAAGGTGAGTTCCCTGTGTCCTGATGGCAAAGCTGAAAGCTTCAAAAATTGAAATTTGCCAACTACTATCATACTATAAGAACGGAGGTGAGACATCTTTTTTCATAACACCGTAATAGCCATTGAAACATGGGTTCATCATTATGACCCAGAAATAAAATGTCAGGCTATGGAACATCATCACAAAGCTTCCCCAGTAGGGAGGGGAAAAAAATCAAAAGACAGTCTTTGGCAGGAGAACTCATGGTTACGGTGTTTTGGTCAGGAGTGGGTTTTGCGCATGCACAGAAGCGTTTTGATGATGTTGGTGTTGGTGGGCGGAGCCTCCCACCAGTTTTACTACTGGTTCTATAGAACTGGTACGAACCGGGGGCAACCCACCACTGGTTTTGGTGTACAGATGGTATTACTTGGGTTTCTTTGACCCTGGCATCAACATCAACTAAGACATTGTAACAGAGGTGGGTTTCAGCAGGTTCTGACCAGTTCTGGAGAACCAGTAGTGGAAATTTTGAGTAGTTCAGAGAACCAGTAGTAAAAATTCTGACTGGCCCCACCCCCATCTATTTTCTGCCTCCCAAGTCCCAGCTGATTGGGAGGAAATGTGGATTTTGTAGTAATCTTCCCTGACATGTCCACCAAGCCATGCCCACTAAGCCATGCCATGCCATGCCACGCCCACCAAACCACACCCACAGAACTGGTAGTAAAAAATTTTGAAACCCACCACTGCATTGTAATCCTCAAAACATTTAAACAACAATTAAGCACAGTTCAGAAGCGCAAGGAGGAAATTTGTTGCAAGTTTACAGGCTTCACACTTCATAAACCACCTAAGAGGCAATTATGAAGTTGGATCACGCCATTTTACCACATACTCTAAAAAGTGTAGCCTTGATGTTGCACAACTTCATCTTTCCCCAAAATGGAAAAAAAATACCTTTCTGGACACTTGTTTGATTCAAATATGGAGACAGAAAGGACTGTCAAGAACTGATGGAAGAAGCAAAGTGTGAAGTACACTTTGCAGCAGCTTTAAGAAACTTGTACACCATTGGCAGAAATGCATAACAGATGATGATGATTATATTGAAAGAATTTATTTCAGGGATGATTTCCTGTTTCATTTATAAAATATCACCATTTAAATTAAATTTATAGAGGAGGTGGCAGCATTAGTTTTCATTAAACTTGTATAGAATAAGAGACTTAGGTGCAAGAGAACAAAACAGCAAATTGTATGATGCTAGAATTTCAATAATCAAGCAATCTTGAAGCCAAGACTTTCAGAGGTAACTTCTTAGTGTCATATGAAACATTTCTTTTCCAATGTCTGTTACAGTTTAAGAATTAATATTTTTAAATATAAATTGTGATCCTCTTGCAGATAGTTAAGCAGTTAAGGTCCAATATCCCTCTCTTGCTATGTAATGTATAACTAAATGTAAAAAGAATATACTGGGACAGCAGGTGTTTTGTATATAGCTTTGTGTTCTTCTACCACTTAACTGTTTTCATTGGCTATCTGACTGCAGTATGTTGGAATTGAGTGCATTATGAGAAGTGTGGTGGTTCACACACATTTGAACTATATGGGGATCCCAGTTCCAGTTTGTTGTAATTATGAAGGGGATGATAATAACTGAGGTGATCATATAAATGAAGCGGAACATATAAGTAGCCAGTTGTTTTTGTTATGTATATGCTACTAAGCAACACCAGGAATATAACTGCCTTAGCATCTAGTGCTCCTTCAGGTTTACAAGCTGGAGAAGTAATGGGGGAAAATGGATCCTGATATGTGGGTGTTTATGTGTATATTTTTGTGTACACACACACATTTCTACAAAATATTAAAAAATTACAGAAACTTAAACAGAAAAAAAAAGATTTAAAGGAGTAAAGAAAAAAGTGAGGGACAGCAAAAAACAAAAAAAGAAAAAATATCTAAAGAAGGGACATTTGATCTTTCCAGCAGTATATGATGTATAGGTATAGGTATAGGTATAGGTATAGGTATAGGTATAGGTATAGGTATAGATATGTTACCACCCTCCCAAATTTCACACTTTGATTCCCTCCTTCTCATAAACAACCCTTTTCAAAAATAAATCCAGAAAGCAAAAAGTCCATAAAGGATTTCCAGTCCTTTATAAAAGCAATTATTGTTTCCTTCTTAATCAAACAATCCAATTTAGCCATTTCTGCAAACTCTACCATCTTTATAATCTATTATTCTACTATGGATATTTCTGTATTCTTCCATCTTCATGCATAAATTAGCCTTGGTACAGGATACACTATTATAGTGTAGAAAAATAATTGATAAAGCACATTTTGAACTGATGGAAAAGAAGACCCCCCCCCCCCCAAAAATGCTGGTCTGCAAAAATTTGAGATGTGAGCAGCCTTGGTATTATTTACTTATATTATTCAATAGCAATAGGAAAAATTGAAAAAGACAGTAGCTGCTGCAAATCAGTGCTTTAAGCACTGAAAGCAGCAAACTCCTGCTGCTAAGCAACCTTGGGAAAACAGTATTTCTTTTCCTATGCTTCCCTCCACTCTATCTTGGCAGCAAAACTCATGTAGCAGAGAGCATTTTACTCATACAAGAACTAAAATTTCACAAAGTACAAAAAAGAAGGACAAAGGTTTAATTGCAATCCTATTGGAATATGCATTAGGTAGAAGGCACTAATATGCTTCTATTTTTATTTTTTTACATTGAAGAGACTAGCCATAATGCCTTTAGCTCCCAGCTCATATTTCACCACCAACCAGCAGGCAGTGATGAACTCCTGAAAACATGCATGATTTAAAATTCATAGGACAAAATAAAGGAAAAGCAGGTTAGATTCACAGTGTACTGGAGAGCACTTGTAAGTCAAATCAATAACGGTGTGGCAGAGCTTAATATTTTTTGACTGGGGAGATCATTTCCGGTTCCGGATGGCAGCAGACGCTGCCTGGGTAAGTTCTTGCCCCAGCGTCTGAATCCCCCTGCCTGGAGGCCCCTCGGGGCCGGGTGCCTTGGTTTTGGGGTATCCGCCGTTAAGGGCGGCTCGCCAGGGGTCCCCTGCCTCAATTCCAGGGGCTGGGCGGCCAATGCTGGCGCGCCCAAGGCTCCGGCGAGTGTGGGCGGCACACAGCGGCCATTCCCAAGGCCATTCCGTGGCTATGTGCCTGTAGGACCCGGTGTATATCAAAATTAAGGCAGCAGGTAAAGAGGCGATCGGAAGAGGAAGGGATGCAGGCCAGAGAATAAGTAGAAAAGGAGAGACCTTGATTGGTGAAGCGACGAGGCGTCCTGCGAGTGAGGGGGGGGCGAAGTTTCCCCCCCTTGTAGCTGGGAACGGCGCCGTGGCTGACAAGAAAGAGGAGGAAAAAAGAAGGAGACCTCTTACCTTGCTGATTTTTTGTGGAGAATGATGGAGGTGGAATTCGGGAAGGGAGGCTGGAGGCCCCTCTCTTTGTTGGAGAGTCATGGCCGGGGCCTGATTTCCTGCTTCTTTGTACACGATTGATGACATCACCCACCTCTGGTTTCCTGTTTGACCTACTCTACAAGCCGGACTCGTTGCTCCTGTGAGCGCCCTCTGGTGGATCAGGAGGAAACAGTGCTGATTTTTAAGAGACTTCTCCTTTCTGGATGCTTGTGCCTACCTGAGGACCTCTCATTCTTTATTATTACAAGATGGCTAAAGGACAAAGACCAGCTGCAGGTGACATGGAAAAAATTTTGGAGAAATTGGCAAAGTTGGATGAGAAGCGTGTCAAACTTGATAAACTTGATGACCTGCAAAAAGGGCAATTGGAAATAAAATCTGAAATTGTAGTTATGAAAAAAGATTTAATTGCTGTTCAACAGGTGGCAGAGGAGAATAAGAAAAAGGTGGGAGGTTTGGAGGGGGAGGTGCGGGCAATCCAGAAGAGGGAAGAAATGAGAGGAAATGTAATTTTAACTTCGCAGCTGGATAGAATGTCTTATTTTCTCAGGTTTCAAAATGTGGAAGAGGTAGACCAGGAAGATCTGCGAGAAGTGATGGTTAAATTGTTGGGCGAATTTACTGAAAGAGATTTGGACTTTATGAGATGGGATATGGATCTAGTTTATAGAGTAAACTCACAATATGCAATTTTACATAGTGTCCCAAGAGAGGTCCACATTAAATTTGTGAGAAGGGAAACGAGAGATAAAATACTGAGAATTCAAAGATCGGGGGCACTGATATACAGGGGCAAGGAGGTCACCATTCTGAAGCAGATCCCTAGACAGGTACGAGAATTAAGAAGAAATTATTATTTTTTATCAAATAAATTGTACCTTAAGGGAATTGGCTTCAGGTGGTTGATGCCAGAAGGTTTGATGATTTTCTGGGAGGGCAGTAGGAAGAAAATTAATAGTTTGGCGGAGGCTCAGGCCTATCTGGAGCAACATAAGACCCTCCTAGAGGGTGAAGATACAGGAACAGAGGAAGGGGAGGTACTAGATGACCAAGGAACGGGGGCGGGCGAGGCCGTGGCGGTCCGGGAGGAGGGGGGTGCTAAGGCCAGAACCTTGAGATCTAGAACTAAGAAATGACGAAGTGGGAGGAATCTATTACTTTGTGCCTTTTATGATATATCTTATTTTTGTAAACTTTAATATTACTCTGGATACTGAACTGATATTTTTGTATAAATCCGGTTGTTAAATTTGAAATTTTAATAAGGGAAGATCTGCTGTATATGGAAAAAAGAAAATATATATTATCTTTGTAAAAGGATAATGAAAATTCCACATATTGTAAGCGATAATATTGTTTATTTTTAACCAATAAAAACTTTTATAATAAAAAATATTTTTTTTTGATTGGCAGTATTAGGAGTCATTTTTTGGTGCTGCCACATCCTGACTGCACTAACCTACATTTCATCTAAATTGTATCATGTTTTTAATCAGAATTCCAAAAACTGTCATAAAGAATTAGATAAGAAATAGTACTTGGGAATACTTGCTTCCTTATATTTGGGGAGTATCATTTTCATAATATACTGATATCAGGGGTGAAATTCAGCAGGTTCTGACAGGTTCTGGAGAACCGGTAGCGGAAATTTTGAGTAGTTCAGAGAACCGGTAGCGGAAATTTTGGGTAGTTCGGAGAACTGGCAAATACCACCTCTGGCTGGTCCCTGAGTGGGGTGGGAATGGAGATTTTGCAGTATCCTTCCACTGCCATACGCACCAAGCCGCACTATGCCCGCCAAGCCATGCCCACAGAACCGGTAGTAAAAAAAAATGAATTTCACCACTGACTTATATATACTGTTTTGTTGCCACATTCTGAAAGATGCTTTTTTTGTTTTTATGATTCCAGATCCCTCCGTCACTTTGCAGCTTATATAATTGCCAAAGTTTTCTTATCTGGAAAAAACTAATGGAAGAAATTATTTCTTAATGTCTTCTCCTTGGAATTTAAATAGAGGCTGCAGATTACAAATACAATAGCTGCACAATGAGAGCCCTGGAGCCCTCTCATGAGCATTTCACATTTTTTTCTTTTATTTATTAAGCATATGATGAGAACATGACGAAGACAAATAAACATACACACAATTCACATAATTATATACAAAACTTCTACAGGAGTATGGCAGCAGCTTCATAACTGGATGTCTAATTCAGTTATCCAGGCGATTGCCTTGGCATTGTTTCGTGCAGATCTTCTAGGGCAGGGGTCTCCAACCTTGGCAAAATTAAGACTCGTGTCAGCTTTGGAAGCCCTATTAGGCTGGAAGCTTCCAGGCTGCCACCTTCTCATGTATGGGAAAGTAGAAAGGGAGATTTATTTGAGGCTTTGTATTTAGACAAAATGGCATAGCATTCTTCCCATCAGTCAAGGTCAGGATGAGCCTGCATCTGGAGAAGGAGTGGTTGAAGTGCTGTCTCGAGATGGAATGGATGGTGATTGGAGCTTGTGATCAAGCTGATGAGTGAGGTGATGGTTTTGGGGTTTTTGATTTACTGATGAGTGAGGTGATGGTTTTGGGGTTTTTGATTTACTGAGGGAAAACCCGGAACTCTCAGATTCGGGTTTTCCCAAAATATGCCAGTATACCTACTCTAATAAATTGAACTTTGAGAAAATGCTTGTCTCAGAGTTTTTAACTGGAGCAGAGGTTTTTCTGGCCCGCTGACAAGTAAAGCTGGCTAAGGAATTCTAGGAATTGAAATCCACGTCTTAAAGTTGCCAAGGTTGAAGACCTCTGCTCTAGGGAACTAGAGAACGCCCTTTGTGGGAAGGCTTACACAATATGTTTGCATATTAGCACCATAGACACAACAAGGGGAATCTTTCCAGCCCCATGGATTTAGAGCAGAGACACTTCTTCCAGTGTCACATGTAATTCTGTGCAGTTTTGTCCAAACGGAGTGAGGCAGACCAGGTAGTTTAGTAGTCGGATAATGGCTAGTCCACAAGATGGTAATTTGGATCATTCTTCTCTTCCCCAAGCATTCTTGGGGTTAAATTAGGTAGATGATAAATCTACCTAATAGAATTGCTATTTTCTATGATAGCCGATGGGATTTCACCCTTGTGATTGACTGTAAAGCATCCTCGTGAATAGGGAGGGCCTTGTTATTCAGCATCCTTGACCATGGCTGAGTGAGAGCTTATTGTCTTCTAATGTGGGTCAACATGATGCTGCTGAGTATTGGTAAGTAGTGCACAGGAATGATATACCGTGTACCAGAGATGAACCACATTGTCTGATGGAGTCAAATATTGGCCATTTGGGTATGAATGCTATTAGGCCACACATTGGCACAATATTCTGCTATGGAATGAACCAGAGCCAAGACTGTTATTCGCAGGGTGTTAGCATCAGCATCCAAAGATGTTCCAGACAGTCTGTTCAGTAAATTGTTGTGGCTTTTCAATTTTGCAATTGTCTTTTTCCAGGTATGGTTAGAAGGTTAGTGATCTATCCAATGTTACTCCCAGGTTCTTTGGACAGTTATTACCCTGTAAAATATTGTTCTGGAACTTTACTGTGGACTGGTAATTTGCACACCAATTGCTGAGGTGGAATGCGGCTACTTCTTTCTTTCTCTAAAGAAAAGAAATTCTGTTTCAACAATGTACTGTTTTAAAAAATGGGAAAAAAATTAAACACATAATTAATTTTAACTATGAATCATAGTATCAACTTGTGATAACTTAATACTTAAAATATAAATATGTACACATTAAAAAAAATCTACAGATTAATTACTACAAAGTCAGGATTCTGTCTAATTTTGTGGCAGATGATAATCTTATTGCTATTTTGAAATAAATGGAAAACAGGAAATCTTACAGATTCACTGAAAATCACCCAATGATCAATTAATAGTATAGATTCTGATCTATCTTTTGGCCATTCCACCTTAGGTAAGCTCTTTTCTCTTTAATTATAGTCTTTTTTTGGCCATATATTTACAATTTAGATGCAAGAAACACTTTTCTGCTTGAACGCAATTTACAGGTAATACAACCAATACGGAAAAGTGTTTTGCAGGTTTTCTAAAATTGATATGAAGCTATAGGATATTTTCTTCACAGATATCATAAAAACGTATAGGTAATTTAATAGCATTGGTTTATATATTGTACATTATATCACCATTTCCAGTCTAACTTAATTGTTACTAAAAATATTTGATTTAGGAAATTACCTCGATTGTACTTATTTCTAATTTCTTTCTTTCTCTTATAGGAAATTGGACAAAGAGTTTGTTTTTCATTGTTCTCTAAACTATTGTATATTTCTTATCACTTACTCCCTTACCTGCCAGCATTTTGTTTTGTGCATCCCGTGTGCTGTTGTGATGGCTTTTAACTTATTCTGTTGTGTATTGTAATGGCTTTGGTTATGCCTGCTTATGTTTACTGATTGTGGGGTCTAGCATAGAAATAATACTGTTGATCACTACTATAAATCTGTGCTTCACATCCTTAAAAGACTAAAAAGATATATGCACGTGAAATTGTATTAGAAGGAATAGTACTGTATGTACTTTGCCCAAGTCCAAATATTCTTTAATTATGTTGTGGTCCGCTGGTGGCCTGCGGAGCTGGCAGCAGAGTCGGACAGTGAGGAGGTTGGGAAGGAACATGGGCCAGTCCTGGAGTCTGGGGAAGGCTTGGATGAGGGCTCTGTGTCAGAGGCAGAGAAAAGGTCATCTGGGAGGTATGTGCTGCCTCCGGAGCCTCCAGAGTCAGACCTCAACAAGGCAGAGGAACAGAGGGAGCATGCGCAGAGCTGCCAGAAGGCAAGAACAATTAAAACAAAAGGGACGACTTGGAAGTAGGGCTTGGAGATGATTGGCCCCTCCCATCAGACTTAAAAGAGGAGCAAAGGCACGTGGGCCTTTGCAGGAAGCAACATTGTTAATTCTGTTCAGTTTAAAGTCTGAAGCGTTGTTTGATTTTGGACTCCATGTGGCTTTGCCAATTAAGTCTTTGGCAGCATGTCAAGGGAGATAAAGGTGGGTGATTATCAGCCTTAACCTGAAGGACTCTTTACAACTATTTGGGACTCATCTGTGAATGAACAGAATTCACAGCTGTTGCAATAAAAGAGGTTCTTCGGACTACTTGTGTGTTTTACTGACTCAGAAAGCCTAGGTTAGAACAAGTTGCCAGCAACACCTGTGTTCTGAAGTGGCTGTGTGTATGTGTGTGTGTGTGTGTGTGTGTAATTTAAATATTAATATAATCTTTAATATTAAATCTAGCCAAACTTCAAGTCAGGATGCACTCCAAATGGCTGCCCAGCATGGTAGCATCAGGCTTGTGAAACTCAGTTGGTCAGAGTGAATTTCCATAAATATCAAGGAATATATCAGTCATGCTTGTCTGTAGTTACTTGATTCAAAAGAGGAATTTGAACAGCTCTCTGAATTGTTAAAAAGTACCATAATGAAATTTTGGTGCCAGAATAAAGATACCTTCCCAACAGAAACTGCAATCATGATGAAGCCTTAACCAGCTCATCAGTTAAACAGAGACAGCTGCATAGATTAAGTGTCCTCAATAGCTGATATATTTAACATTCCAATGTTGAAGAACCAGAAATGATCCATTTTCATGGAGGCAGTTGCTGTACATCATTAAAAATTACCCACAAGACACTTTGGAAAAATATTGCTTTCTTACAGTGTTTAAGAGGTGTGATCCCAGCTAGAGTTGGCTCACATTTATGTCCCAGCACCATATACATTTTCTCCCCCTTTGACAGTAAAGTATAAATTATCCCACCTGTACAGCAGCTAATGGAAAGCTGCCCTGAACAGCTCACATGATAGACTTGTTCATAGTGCTGCACAGTGGGACAGCATTCACAGGACATCAGACAATGTGCAGCAGTATTGGAGCATGAAATAATTTAATGCAACTTAATCTGAATACACTGAGAATTCTGGGCTTCTTTCCATCTCAAATCTGACTCAGAACATTGGATGGAGAGCTAAAACAAATATATCCTTTCATGGTCGAGGTTGAGCACTGTAGTTGCCTCCATTAATTTTGAATTTCTCTCCTCCACCCCAAGGAAGTTAGAGATAAAACTGAATAGAAGGTGCAGCTATTTGACCTGGGAACCAACGGTTCTTGCCAAGCAGCTGCAAAACGAAAATGGAGTGAGTGATTGAGGAAGAGAAGGAAAATAACATGCAAATAATATTAACATGAAAATAATCCATCTGATTTTTATTTCTTATTATGGGGGAGGGGGACTTTATTCAGTAGAATTCTGCAAGTTGTTTGAAAGAGGTGCTCCAAAATGAGCACCACTGTGTAAGAAACATTTAATTTTTAATTCTAAATACATATGGAGGCAGCAAGAAGTAATTTCCAAAACAATTGTAGAAACCTGGAAAAACACATTGCTGTTTTAATAATCTGAAAGAGCTGTTTCTCTATAAGCCAAGAAAAAAAAACATTTAAAAAGAGCTTCCTTTTAAAAAAATTTGCATAGGAAAGGAATAGGAACTGAACACACACACACATTCACACAGATGTGCGCGCACACACACACACATGTTGATGAACATTGGCATAAGAGGTCAACAATTACTCTTATTCTGGAGTTTCTTGCTGTAGCTATTTGATGCTGTCAATCACTGTAATAAAGGGTCTTTTTTTTTTAAAAAAAGTGAAAAATATTAACATGATACAATTTACGAATTAAGCTATGAAAAACTATTAGGAAAAATTATAGAAACCTATTATCCGCTTGGGGAAGCAGATTATTTGGACTACTTCCAATTGGTTTCTCGCCTGGGAACAAAATAACATTTGTGGACAATCTCCTGCAGTGGTGGATGGGCTGATTGTGGTAACCTTCTGGACCAAATCAGAAGGTTTCCTTGTTTTTTAAAATGTATTTGTCACCCATCTTGCCACAGGTGGAGAAGTGCCGAGCTGTTTCTCCTAATTTTTTAGCCAGTCCAATCAGTATTGATAGGAAGGGAGAGGTCTGATCAGTGGTGGGATTCAGCCAGTTCGCACCACTTCGGGAGAACCGGTTGTTAACTTTCTGAGCACTTTGGTGAACTGGTTGTTGGAAGAAATCATTAAGGCAGACAACCGGTTGTTAAATTATTTGAATCCCACCACTGGGTCTGATGCAAGAAGCTTTTTCTTTGGGATCTATTCTTTGGGATCCATTTAACAACTACTGGTAGATGAAGCTTCTGCAAATTTCCCTGGATTGGGGGACATTATTTGCAGTCACTCATGACTTGAATTTCCCCTCTCTCACCTGTGATTGGATTAAAGAGTTTCTGATGGACCTGGCACAGTGAGGGCTGGGTCTTTCACATCCTCCTCCCTGAAGCTTAGCACTGGCTCTCCTCAGGGCTGTGTACTCAGTCCCTACCTGTACTCGTTGTACACATACGACTGCATATCTTCTGCTCCATCTAATATGATAATAACATTTGCAGATGATACCACCGTACTGGGTCTTATCACAGGAGGAGACGAATTAGCATACAGGGAAGAAGTCGATATGGTGCTCAAAAACAACTTGCATCTAAACACCAGCAAGTCAAAGGAGATGGATCTAGGCTTCAGGAAGCAGAGAGAAGGACCTACCCAACTCTACATCAAGGGGGACTATGTGAAGAGGGTCTCCACTTTCAAATTCCTGGGAGTCCACCTTAGCCAAGATCTCACCTGGAAAAATAACATGCTCCATGTGGTCAGGAAGGCTCAACAGAGCCACCACTTCCTTACAGTGTTGCGGAAAAATCAGGTGGAACAATGACTGGTGACTTCCTTTTATAGGTCTACGATAGAAAGTGTCCTCACATATTGTATTGCGGTATGGTATGCTGGTTTGACAGCCGTGGACAGAAAGGCATTACAGAGGGTAATGACAGCACAAAAAATCATGGGCTGCCTCCTGACCTCACTGGATGAAATTGCCAGGACATGCTGCCTTAGCAGAGTGAGGAAAATCCTCAGGGATGATTCACACCCTGGTCAGCTCTGGTTTACTCTCCTACCATTGGGCAGGAGATATAGAAGCATAGCTAGCCAAATGAACAGGCTGAAAAATAGCTTTTATCTGGGGGCTGTCAGACTTCTGAACGCAGCATAACACCACAATTAGATTTAATATGATAGACTTGAAGGACCAGCGCAATGTGCAATGTTAATACTGGTGTAATGTAATATAATGTTATATACATATATGTATATGTGAATGTGTGCTAGTTATTACTTATTTGGGTTTAGGGATTTCCTTTTATTTTGAGTTATTGAGATGTATTCTGTGTTTCCGGGGCGGCGGGGGCACCAAGGGAGGCTCATTCAATCTTATTGTACACATGTGTGCATTGACAATAAAGGTTTGATTTGATTTGATTTGACTTAGTTATCTTCAGTTTGGATTACTGCAATATAATCTTCATGGAGCTCTCCTTGAAGATAATTCAGAAGTTGCAATAGGTCCGGAATGCTATGGCAACATATGAGATGTGTTGAGCTGCACTGGCTAGTTGCAATCTTTCATGGCCTAGGGTCAGGTTGTTTGCAGAGCAACCTTATTTCTGTTTGGCACACTAGATCTGGCAAAGTGTATATGCTTTGGATCCTGGCCAGTGGTGGGTTGCCCTGGTTCACACCGGTTCTATAGAATCAATAGTAAAATCGGCAGGAGGCTCCACCCACTGACCCAGATGTCATCAGAATGCACATGCGTGCGGCCCCGTTGTGAACCGGTAGTAAAGTAAGTAGAACCCACCCCTGATCCTGTCTATTAAGTAGTGTCATCTGGCATGACCTAGGAAGTAGGACTTCTCTGTTATAGGCCCTCCTCTTTTAAGCACCATGCTCTCTGAGATTCAGAATTGCACTGCTTCTTCTTTGTCAGGTACTGACTAGTTTGTTACAGTCTCTCCACTGATGAATTGGTAGAAATATTTCTGATTCAACTGAAATGAAAGATTCTGCCTATAGTGTGCAAGTTGGGCTTTGTATCTATTGATCATCTTGACTACACCTGTTATTTGTTGTTTTATTTTCTACAGCTTCTTTAATCTGCCTTGTTTTTGACACTTCTTTGATCAGGTATTCTTTTTTCTTCCTGTTCTTCACCTTCTTTTCTTTCATCTGTTCTAATCTGTATATGAACTTAGTATGCTGATCTTATTTCCTATTTGATGTTCAATTGGGTGGTCCACTGATTGACTTTTGTTTGGTTGGTTATTTTTCATCCAGGTTATTGAATTAAAACTCCAGATGTGTTGTTCATTGGTTTGTTCCTTACGGTGAATGGGTGCTTATATTTAATATTTTATAGTATTGGCGTCTTTGAATATTGTACTAGCAGTTTCTTTGGAGCAATCAATATCTAAGAATGATTAAGATAGCTTCTTAATAAGGATATATGCAGTTCCAATCAGGGTGCGGGTTTTTTTTAATATTCAGATATTCATTTAGTTATCACTCTGAGGATTCCAATCAAATTGGTATAACCACTGATTTCTTTTTACATAAGCATTCAACTTTGATTTGCAAGTCTTGTTATTCTGCATTTCCCCCAATGGTTTCCTTTATCCTAGCTCACCCAAAATAGAGACTTCAATTAACTAGATTTTCTTTTTTCAATAACTGTTATATCAGCCATGTTATGAACAAGTTGCTTGTCTATTTGGATCTTAAAGTCCCATAAGATCTTAACCCTCTCATTTTCCAAAACCTTCTCAAGTTCCAAATGTCTGGCAAAGTTTCCAATGAATAATTCTGGTAAATTGGTTATGATGTTGCTTGTAGTCAGTTTGTGAATTTTTGCTGCAGTCACTGATCAAATAATCAATTATTTCATCCTTTTTGCTTTTGTTTAAAATAATAATAATTAGGAGTTGTTTATTTTAATCTGAAGTTTGCTGCCTATGGCGCAATTGTGAGATGGGAGGCTATATCAGTCAATCAATCAATGTACATATGTAATGAATTAAATAGGGGGAAATGGGAAAACAGCTACTAAATTATTATTAATTACCTGTATCCCACTATAAAATAGCAGTTTTCCATCTTTATCTCATGGGACTTAAAATGGAAAGTTGCCTATTCTGTCTAAAGGATGAAAACAATACATAATCCTTTAGATTATGGTTTATATACCCATACGGCATGATCTCCAATATAAAGTTATTTTCCATATCAGCATGGATTCACAAGGGGGAAACTGAAAGCTGATAGAAACTTCTAGGTTGTATTAATGTAGAATCCAGATTTTGGAAACAAAAGTAGACATTTGGTTTGAATATGACTTGACTTTAAGTGGGCATTTGAAATTAACTTTTGAATGTAGAAAGTAATGGAATTCTAACTGAGTTTATTTTAGGTTTGATAAACAAAAAAATGATTTAATACATTACAATGTTAGTATTGTTTCTACAGCAGAAAAAAGATTCATGCCTGTTAGTAATTTGATATAAAGTTCTACACTAACAGATATAAAATATGAAGACTGAAGGAAAAGAAATGTAGCAGTGAATTTTCATTTTATAAATGATACAGTCTGGAATAACCTGAGATAAATTTTAGGTATATATTGGAAAATTGCTAAATGTGCGATCCATTGATTCAATCAGATAAAGATTACAGGATACAGCATTCTGTATGGAGTGATCCTTGCAGAATAAAAACTTATTTGTACAACATATCTATGTGCATATGTTTATGTACATAAATTGACAAACAGATAAACAAAGTCATGCTAACTTGACCAATGTCAAGTCTACTGATCTTGACACATATGGTCTAATGTTCAGCAAACCAAAAAAGCTTCCTTCTCAGAAATGTTCAAAGTATCCCATAGTCAATTGTGGGTTTTGAGCAGAATTCTATGTCCATTGGCTGCATTGGGCAAGCATTCTGAATACTTGAGCAGAAACCATGCTCTGTGGTCTGATTATTTTTCCTTCAATTCTGTTACTAAAATACATCAATTCAGCTTGTGGTATCGAGCAGCAATATTTAGGTATGAATTTCCTCTTGTTTTGTCTTTGCACTTTTGAAAGACACAACACCCTCAATACGTCTTTAAAGTTAATTCATTTTCAGTAATGAGTTGTATTCTGGACCATTCATTCTAACACATATCTTGAATTTTGTATTTCAAGACCTTACAGTTGTTAATTCTATGGTTGTTTTGGGACCTAAATGCTTGTCTTACATCTCATACAATTTAAATAGAAATACTCATTTAAGTAAGGTAGTAAAACAGACAAGCAGTGATTTTTGTTTCTATTTAAGATCAATGTTCTGTTTAACTAACTCACACAGTTATTTCTATTCAGATTATATGAACTGTAATATAAATATAGTAAATATTTTTATAGACGCTGAAGACTAGAATAAATATACTCAATGGTTTGAAATAGGTCAAAGCAGATATTTCAAGATAGAAATTATAAAAATTCCATTGTACTAATCAGGATATTTTGTTCTTCTAGTCTTACATTGTCTTCTGTGACTGACAGCAGCTTTTCAGGGACTCGTGAGGAAGATTTTCTTATTCTATGCCACCACAATGCTCATATGGGTTGGACATTGTTGAAGAATTGGATTAAATGTTTGATCTGCTGCATTCAAAACATGTTTCTGCTAGCAATCATCTTATATAAATTGATTTATCGATTGATGTCATCAAGTTGTTTTTGAGTCTTAGCGACAAATAGATATTTGTTCTCCATGTGGGTATATCCCTGTTTTTTAAAGGTTCTCGAGTGATATGCTCATTGCCACTATAATAGTCCATCACCTTGCTGCTGGTCATTCTCTTTCTTTCTACCTTGCCCAGCATTAAAGCCTATAATTACTCTTTTGATAAAGATTTTTCAACTCAAGTGTTTTAGAATTTAGATGGGCATACAAAGGATCCAAGTAAATAGGGATTCTGAATCAGAGCTATAGTTGAGATATCAGATCAGAATATGAACAAAATCTAGCCACAAAGTGTCCACAGTTAAATCCTCCTGCATTTATAATAATAATTTCAGTATCTCAGAACTGAATTCAATATCTCTGTGTTTTTTCTGTGAGTCTTCGTGTTTAAAGTCAGGGTATGTCCAGAATGACTCTGGTGACGAATATCAGAAAAAGGAAAAAAATAAAAAGAATATTTGGACAATATATTAGAAAAAATCATTTTCCTTTCATAGCCCTAACAGTAACCTATGAATCCTTTCTTGACATTTGTTTGTCTGCACAAGACACAATCTTATTTCCTTATAAATTCAACTAGTTACAGCCACAAATAATGTGTACAACCTTTTTATTATCTACATTAATGCAGCAAGAATAAATATCATAGAAATGAAAGAATTCTTATTTGAAAGTTGTACTCATGATATGAACATATCTCGTCTCATTCTTAAGAAATTAAAGTTTCTCTGTTTTTAAGAAGTTGCCTAATAGACCATCAATCTATCTGACCCTATATAGCCTATTATATTTACAATAACAAGGCCTCAATCTTCCATTTTCCATGGTCAATCTTATAAAAATAATAAAGATGGGATGAATACATAAATAGGATGAAATAAAAATACTTGTCAAATCTGGATTTGGAGAGAATCTTCTTTAGCAAGGCTGAAAATAACAACTTTTTTTTTGTTAAAAAGACATTGTCAGTCTCCTGGATCCAGATCACATCATACATCATATTTACTAGTCTCCAAAGGAGCCAGGGGCAGCAGGGATCCAGAGCACACATGTGCCAAGTCATTCTAGAGAGTATATTATCTCCTTCACTAGAACACACAGGTCTAAAAGAATGCCAGACAACATGACAAAACATTACTTCATCAACAAATGTTACCTCCTCAGATTCTGCTCAAGATCATGCGCAAGAAGAGCCAAGATTTTTTGTGAATCTAGCAACTTTAAAGTGCTATGCAAAATGGTAATAGAAGCCAGATCTATCTGTTTCATCCTCCCTAGTACGAGTTAAATTAAAGCCACTAGAATAGTAAAGGAAGAAAAATAGAGATGCTTCATCTCTCTTATTGTCAGGATGTGAGCCTGAACCTGGGTTTCTAGCCGGTGCTTGCACAGATACACTTTTTGTCTTTCTCCACATAGTGCTTAAGTGATCTGCCACTCATCTTTTAGATTTCCTTTAAAAAAAAGAGGCCAATTGAAATCAGACTGCAGAGAAGTGCTGCTCAGAAGCAATCTTGTTGATAGCTTGGGTTGTTGCCTGTTGCAGTCAGCAGAACTGCTTACCAAATTGTTGGGTAAAATCCACAAGAGCTTGCCAAAATCCATCTAGATCTGAAAGTGGACCATTTAGATGTTTAGATTTGGCTTTTCAACTAAATGAATCTTAAGTGACTAATTTAAATCCGCCCCTTCTCTCTTTTCTTCTCTTCCCAATATCCAGCACAATATATTTGCCTTTCAGTTTCTTGTTATTCTTGATTTTTGGTTTTTTGTTACAAAATTATATGAGCTTTAATAGCAAAATAAGATAAGATTTTGAATTGGATTTAGAACAGTCTCAGCACCAGATGTTCTGTCAGCTAATTTCATTTTTTAATTACTTGGTTTAGAGGGTACCATTAGGGTTTCTTGCAAAACCCATTTTAATATGATACTTATGCACGAATATTGAAATATTATTACTGGATTATCGAATATTGCTGGATTACCAAAGCTAGCATGAAAATAAAAAAGGCATGAACTGACAAGGGCATTAGGAGAGGCAACTTGTGCTTTGCTTTCAGTTTGGACTTTGGTTCTTGGATGAATTTGGCGATATACAGTTTGCTAGTAGAAGAATACATTAATGGAGAGTAAATTTCTTAGTATTATAACAATCTTTCAGATGCACAAGGGACTATATATTGCTGTCTCTTGCTTTGAAAGGTAATGAAAGCTATTGTTAATATGAAATGATGCGTTGCTGCAGAAACACAAATGAAAATTGTAGAAAAAGACAACAGACATCAGGACGTTCTGTTTACATAACTGGATGCAGTATTCAATCATTTTCTAGATTTGTGAATAATATTATAGTAGGGTTTGATAGGATTTGGGCTATGGTTTCAGTTGTATAAATCTTTCTTCCATTTGCAAATAGCTAAAGTCTGATTGTGGAGGTAGCTGCTATTTTATGATTGCATGCTTTTTGAATTCATGCTGGATTTTTTTGATGAGAAACATCAATGAAAGCTCTGCAGATGTCGCTTGTAGGTCCTCTAATCACGTCTGTGTTTATTTTTTTAAAAAGATACATTCCCTTAATTAAATGATACACATGAATCATAATTATAAAAGGAAGTTATTACAATTAGGTGAGATCCACATGGAAGCTTAATGGAAAGAACCTTCATTTTTAGGAGCTAATAATCATAACAATTTGACATCTCATCCAGAAGTTGCCAAAAATATGGAAACAATTATTTAGATTTAAAAGAAAATCCCAACATTTTGGATTTCAAAACAAATTCAGGTTTGCAAAGTTCCTAATGTTAGTTTCTATTGGTAGAAATACACACACTCATACACACACACACGTGTTATATCTATTAAAACAAAAAATAACTCAGAAGTGGTCTGGAAAAGCAAATTGATGTGTTGCAAAGAAATGGAAAATTATTGGAGCCGTTTGAATTCCAGCTTTAATGTTGACATTTAAAGCATGCCATTGAAATGATGAAAAATATAGTTATTTGTACACACACAAAACAATATTCTTATATGAAGACATATAAGGAAACTGATAACCATGATTTTTTTCCTTTTGTCTTAAGAAAGATTGCTTTGTTAATGTCCAATAGCTGAATGCTTGATTTATAATTGGTAATGTTTCCAGTATTCAGAATTTGAGTAACTTTTAGAACTTGGAAAGCAGCACAGTACATCCCAGTAGAGCTAAGAAAAATGAGGTAGATAATGTATGTGTATTATGGGAGGAAGCAACAGAAGAAGTGACTTTGAGGACAGTATCCTGGATGCCAAAGATCTGCTACTTTCAGAACCATATATGCTGCTTTGGAGGTTACTGCCTTACTTGTATGACAAAACACAGAAATTATAATGGCCCTTTATGCTTTCTACTGGCAAAACAAATTATGAGTAGATACAGGTTTTCCTTGTTTAGTGACTGTTCACCAGTTACAACAATTGATAAAAAAGTAATTTTGCAACCAGTTCTTGCATTTACAACCTCTGCAGGTCTGTAAAGCAAAGAAAAGCTGAAACAAGATCATAAGCACAGTTGTGATTTCACCTAGCTTCACTTAAAACGATTGAGCTGCTGGTCGTAGTTGTGATCTCTAAATGTGTTGTTGTTAGTTGTGAAGTCGTGTCTGACCCATTGCGACCCCATAGACAACTTTCCTCCAGGACTTTCTGTCCTCTGTCATCCCCCGGAGACCATTTAGGCTCACGCCGACTGCTTCAGTGACTCCCTCCAGCCACTTCATTCTCTGTCATCCCCTTCTTCTTTTGCCATCAATCTTTCCCAGCATTAGGCTCTTCTCCAGTGAGTCCTTCCTTCTCATTAAGTGGCCAAAGTGTTTCAGTTTCATCTTCAGGATCTGGCCTTCTAAAGAGCAGTCAGGGCTGATCTCCTCTAGGACTGCTGTTTTGATCGCCTTGCAGTCCAAGGGACTCGCAGAAGTCTTCTCCAGCACCAAAGTTCAAAGGCCTCAATTCTAAATGTGTATTACCCGTATTGGATCCTCAGGAATACACAAAACATGAAAACTACTAAAATATATAAGAGCAGCTGAAAGATCAAGGTCTTGCATCATTCTAAGCAATATTAAATGTAAGATTTAATGAAATGAAGTGGATTTTAGAACTACAGAGTCACAATTCTTCTTTCGATACTTTAAAAAAGAAATCTTTCTAGAACTATACCACTAAAGCATCTATATGAAGAAAATACAGTGTGAGTTTAGGCATCCACATTCATCCTTGAGTCCTTAGAAATTGCACTGGTTGAAAATTTTGTCTCTTGTAATAGTGCATAACCCTGTCAAAATTGATTATTTTAGAAGACAGTGACTATTTACACAGAGGAAATGCAACATCAAAATAAATACAAAAGAGGACACTAGCATAACAATTTGCTAGGCTACTCTAAGTTAGTGTTTCTCAAATTTGGCAATTATAAGATGTGCAGACTTCATCTTAAGTATCTAGAAGATCATGACTGACCTCCAAAATTAAGCAGTGTTGAACTCAGACAGCTAAGCAGTGTCAAACTTGACAATAATTCTAGAGTAGGACGAGAAATCAGAAAAACATAGCAGAAAAAAGAAACGGCAAACAACTTATATATTGTTGCAAAGTAAATTTACAAGCATGTTATTAGAAGTTGAGCTAGTCCAGAGGGAATTTTTACTTTTACCAGCTTTTACATTTCATAGCTTTTTACAACTTGGTAATAGTAAAGAATCATTTTTTTCTTCAGACTATCTGGGTAACTCAGACTTATTTATGTCCTCCCATATGGAATAATTAATTAATGATAGACTGAAAAGATTTGCATTACATCAGATACTGGTCATGGTAGATTGCTGCAGCAGTAACCTAATTCTCAGGTACACAGGGGACCCAAGTAAGCTCCGATCTGTTTAGAAGTTGATCCAAGCTTTTAGTAGGGTATTAGTTATCAACAGCAAGGAAACTCCATGGAACATAAAGGCAATATATCATTAGGAAGGGGAAATTATTTGGAAATTTCTAATCCATCATCCACAAAAAGTGAAGTCACCCATGTGGTCCTTCACATCTAGAAAAACCAAAAGTTTATGAGTTTAGCAAGTAGTGATAAAAGCACCCATGAAGGGTTTTTAAAAAAAAACTTTACTGCAAGACCCAGTTTTGTAGCTTTGACCTGCAAATACAAATCTTTATTCCCTTTGGCTTGCCTATGTGAATAAAAGAAGAAACTATAGCAAGGATAAAGAACGTCTTGATTTATGACAAACTTAATGGCAGATGATCTAAGTGAAAGAACAGGTGCCCTTCAATCGGTAATCCAGGGTGGAGGAAGTAAAGAATCTCATATGTCTATGTGCTGGTTCAAAGGAGTTGCTAAATCAGTTTGTTTCATTTTTTTATTCTTTTATTTTGTGAATGCCAGGTAGTGGTTAGCATAAACCTATCCTTTACTGGTCTCAGTTACAGCTAATTAGGTTTCAGCTGGCAATGTCACTCTGAACTCTTTTTTGGGTTCAAAAAATTATGGGTTGCAACTTCGAAAGAACCTCAAAGAGAGAGGTCATAGATAGAAACTATCAGGAGGAACCCCAAAGAGCTGCAGAAGAACTTACGTTTCATAAAAAGCCAAAGGAAATAACTGTCTTTCCAGCTGAGCTGAAATGATTACAAGGTAGTTTGTGGATGGGTTTCAGACTAACACTGCCAACTGGCTGTTCTTCCGTAATGGGCAGTGTATTTATTTGTGAAAAGCTGTAAAGTAGTATAAAGGGACAGAAAAGAAATAAGAGCCCCAGGCAGTTCATGTTCTCCTTATTGTTTATACAAAACACACAGTCTGCAATCCTTCCCATTGGCTCAACTCCGTATTTTTCTTGAGACTAAAAATGCCCCTGCCATCCCAAAGATAGAATAAAATTCAAAATCTTTAAGAAAACAGATGCTTCATGTTAATTCAGATTTTAGTCATGCATAGAAAATGATGTAACTCTTTCTGTGCTAATTTGATTTCTTGACTCTTCCTTAAAGTTGTAATCTCGCAGGTCATACAAAGGCTTTAGCTTACACAAGAGTGCTTGTGCTCTTTAGGACCTCGAATAGAAATTACTTATGGATGTCGCACTTATAGCTTGTTATTGAGTCACAAGTCCCCCTTCATTCTAAAACATTTTCTCCAAGAGGAACAAGTGTATCAGAAGGAAATGGCTTAGCTAGTTTTAAAATGTGCTTGTAGTTAATGACACTTCTGTATTAGAACCAGCCTGGTGACAGTTTATATGCAGGGCACAGCATTTGGTTCACACTGAAAACAATCATATGTTTGTTTGCCCCCCTTTTTGAATTTTTTCCCTATAACTATCCACATATGGATTCCATCAGCCCTTGCAAGCTAGCGCCTTCCAGATGTGTTGGAATTACAAGTCTCGATGCATCCAGAGAATGCCAGGTCTGGGAAACTAGGAAATTATACAGAACAGCATTTCCCAACCTGAGCATTGTCCAGTTGTATTGGTTTCCAATTGTATTGGATATTGGTTTTCAAAATTCCCCAGCCAGTTCAGACATTGCTGAGAATATTGAAAACTGAAGCTCACGTATTTGGAAATGTGAAAGTTGGGCAAAACAAATATAATGCAAAGGATGTTGTCTCATGCTTGGTCAGATGATCTACACAGCATAGTTTTTTTTTTTTTAAATTCAATCATGCCTCAGCAACTATCTTCTACATCTCTCAAGTTACTTCTCCTTTACCCCTAGGCCTGGGCCAAAGGAAATGGCAAGACAGTATTTTGTTGGAAGACTAATTTGTTATGACTGGCACTTGTTTTTCAAGATTTCCGATAGTCTTCCTTGTCATCTACTATGACTATTTTAGCTGGACCAGGAAATGGAATGAGACTTTTTGCAACTAAGCTATGCTTTGAATCACCTTAGTATATAGATTTGCTTGTTTTACGTTTTTATCATAACCATTCTTTAGTAATTGTGTGCTACCACATAGAATTTAATTTTGACATTTGTTGAAAGCCTGCTCCTTCTGCTAACTATCCTGGGCTAGCCTCTTTCCAACCTCTGATTTGCGGTCATAGTCTGTATTGTTTAGCTATCCTTGAGGAATCTGATCTGTGTGAATTCTTATATGAAGAGATATGCTGTGCATTTCCTGATAACATTTAAGATTAGAACATTGCTATTTGCATTTTTCACATTCATATTTTTCAATGCAGTTCAAAATATGCCCATTTTTTCTTTCTTGGAAATGTATGTTTTAGGATAAGATATGATTAGAAATGCATATTTTTAAGAATATTTACAGAATGTTCATCATTTCTAAGACTTCCTAACCTTCCTAACCTGAAGGATGTTGCTTCCTATAAGAATAAGCTTATTAATATAGTTTAAATTCATGCAAATTTTGTTCTGTTACATGCATTTACTTTATTATTAATTTTTAAAAAGATTTTCTACTTTGCATTCTTCTTTGGGTATGGATTTATCTTTACTTCCCTCAACCAGGAAAATTATTCACATTGACTACAGTATTTCAAGACTTCCTGTGCTCAAAGGGTGGATTCATTGTAGATCTGCTGGCATTTATGGCTAACAATTATGCTTGTCAAAAATGTTTCTTTCACATTTGCCAAAAAAAAGAAAGAAAGAAAAAAAGGCGGCGCTTGTAGCACAATGTGGCAATACTGCTTTTTGACATTCCCCAAAAGCAGTAAGACCCTGCAGATCAGGAGGGAAATCCAGCAGGTTCTGACAGGTTCTGGAGAACCGGTAGCGGAAAATTTAAGTAGTTTGGAGAACTGGCAAATGCCACCTCTGGCTGGCCCCAGAGTGGGATGGGAATGGAGATTTTACAGTATCCTTCCCCCAGGAGTGGGATGGGAATGGAGATTTGCAGTATCCTTCCCTGCACAACCACCGAGCCACACCACACCACACCATGCCCACAAGCCACACCCACAGAACCGGTAGTAAAAAAAATTGGATTTCACCACTGATGCAGATGTCCTTACTTTGTCATTATTTTCATGGAGGACCATGGGGGATGGGAGAGAATCCTAGAGCTTTTAAGCTTACAAATGTAAAAACAATAATCTTGAAAACAGGTAGTATACTTCTAATTTATTTTAGAATTAGAGTTCTAATTCTTTAGTGAGCAACACTATTGTATCATAAGCAGGCCTTGTGGAAATATAATACAGAGTTTATGTATAATCAACAATGAAAATAAAATAACCAGATAAATAAGAACAATAGCCAAATTTGAGAAATAAATATTCTTTCATCAAAACTTATTTTGAATAATTAATATGTTAAATGGTAGAGCTGATCATAGCTTGGTAAGTTAAGGTTACTTAAATATTCAGCTTTTAATAACTTTTAAAAATTGTTATTCCACATGGCATAAAGCAGTCTCCTCCTCTTTAGTGGAGACAACTTTATAATTAAATTTGCAAGAGAAAACCTGACTGCGAGGAATGAATACAAAATGATAAATATATATACAAGTTACCACAAAAGAAAGAACAGTAGTTATTTAGGAGTTGCTTTAAGCATGAACTAAAAAGAAACAAGACTTCACAACCAATCTCAAGAGAATACACCACTGACCATGGGGTTAAAAGTAAATTATAGAGTAATAATTGCTAGTGTCTTAGGGTGGAATTCTTCTTATTCCAGAGCTAAACACAGGAATTCAAAGCCTGAATAGAAGCCAACTTTTACACTAAGCCAGAATGAGTACAAAATCTATTTCATTCAATAAAATGCTTTTTGATGGTAAGCAGGAGAGGACCCAATGGTTTCAAGGACTCTACTTGGAAAAATAAAGAAATGTTTAATTCAAGATGAAATATTAAATGACATAAAATTGAAGTAAATACGAATTATGGAAAATGGGGAAATTATCTGTGATAATTTAGACAATTTAAGTTATTTTCAAGTACTATCGGTTATTAAATTTAATTTCCTTTGGCAATTATGACTAGATTCTTCAAAGAAAAACTTTGAATAATATCTTGCATTGAAATATTTTGATTTTTTAGTGTTTTAGTAAAGCAGCACTTCAAGATTAATCTTAAGGGATTTCAACATTCCATGTATACCTAAAAGATATAACTCATGTATTCAAAAACAAAGCTATGAATACACCCTTGACTAGTACAAAAATACACTAGTGAAGTAGTGTAGGCTTATGTTCCTTTTTTCTGAAATACTGTTTCAAATATAATATTCAGGAAAAATTATATTATGCATAGCCTAGGTCAGTAATGGCTAACCTTTTTGCTATCATGTGCCAAAAGTGGGGGAAGTGTGTGTGGGGGGTTGCAGGCGTGCGTGCCACATCCATAATTCAATACGCCCTGCCCTCCCGCGCACGTGCATGCGACCCCCCCATGCTCCCCCCTGCTTTCGGCACACGATGGCATGGTGGACCCAGTAGGCCATTTTTTTGCCCTCCCCAGGCTCCAGAGGCTTTCTTGGAGCATGGGGAGGGCAAAAACGGCCTTTCCCACCCCACTGGAGGCTCTCCAGAGACCAGAAACGGCCCATTTCCCGACTTCCAGTGGGACCAGAAGATCCATTTTTCACCCTCCCCGGGCTCAAGGCTTTCTAGGAGCCTGGGGAGGGCGAAAACCACCTTCCCCACCCACCCCCGGAGGCCCTCCGGAGGCCAGAAACAGTCCGTTTCCTGACTTCCAGTGGGACTTCCGGTGGGCCTGAAAATCAGTTGGCCAGCGCGCTTGCACACTGGAGCTGAGCTAGGGCAACACTCGTGTGCCCACTGATATGGCTCTACGTGGCACCTGTGGCACGTGTGCCATAGGTTCGCCATCACGGGCCTAGGTCAAAATAATTTGGTCCTTAAGGATGAACAACAAAATGTGCTCCCTCAGATTGCAAAACATCCAAAGCTGGTAGCAGTTCAGATAAAAATCTAAGAAATCCCAGCCTTTCCCCTTTGCAATTAAAGTCAATAATAAATCGAATACCCACCAACAATTATTTCAGGACCCAGATCATCTGGTAATATTATTGTCCTATTCTATCTAAGAACAGGACTAGTGTAACAAAATATGAATTCTAGCATATTTTAAAAATTTATCCTACCAATATATACTCACTTCTATAAGATGAAGTATTTATTCATGCACTCTGTCATAGAGTTGACAAACATGGAGTTTGGTGGCAGGGGAACATTTCCACACACTCATTCTGCATTAGGGCTTCAGACATGCAGTGATTAGTGGAAGGGGATCAACCTATTTCTATGCATTAACCTTAATTTTTGACAGTCACATGAACAATGTTTACTTTTTCTTTTTTTACTCCACCTAACCAAATGAAGTAGCAGATACTTGTATTTTCCCAGACTGGTAACCATCATATTCCTTTCTTCCTTCTTCCTCCCACAGATGTATTCTGAAACTATCTAACAATAAGTAACTAGCCATTTAGTATTTTAGAAGGCTTCAGCTGGTCATAATCCATGTTAAATATGTGACAGGGAGGTTTGGTTTAGCAGACTGAGTGATCTGATAATGAATCAAGTGACTCATCTTCTGAAGGAACTAAAGATACGCTACAAGAACCCTACACAACCCTTTTAACATATGTTCATAGACAAGGAAAACTAATCATGTTATATTGAGAATCTATGCAAACCATTCTAATTGTCAATAAAATATTTACAGAAGTGAGAAATTAAAAGTTTCAAAAGTTTAAATGGATGCTTTTATTAATTAGGGACCAAGATGGAGTTAAAATAATATAACCTTTAGGGGGGAGGGAATTCATTTTCTTTTTAATAGCATGCTTTTAAAGCTGTCTCATTCAAATTGTTTATATTATTTTAGTAACTGATTTATGAATAAGTAATGACTGGGAGAGTAGATCAAAATAACAGGGTAAGAAGACCTCATCCCTGTCTACTAGGATAGTTCTTAATATTTTAACTCGGTGTTGCTTTAATCTTTTAATCCTTTAACTATTTTTAATTGTTTTATATAGTAAATTTTATACTTTACAATTTATATTTTAATTGTTTGTGGCCCAGAGGGGTAGGGGAGATGGGTGACATAAAACTAACTAACTAACTAACTAACTAACTAACTAACTAACTAACTAAC
>WNWU01000007.1:13824007-13849487 GCA_012654045.1 Ptyas mucosa | reverse complement strand
AACTAACTAACTAACTAACTAACTAACTAACTAACTAACTAACTAACTAACTACCATTTGGACTATTGATTTATTTCTGTGAAAATAGATTAATGGCATTCTCTTTGAAAGTTGCTTGTCTCCCTACAATTTAGTAACCTGAAATATTTCTATCAGTGTTATCTAGAAGTCTGTCTAGAATTCAAAATATAAAGAACAAAGAACAGCCGCTCCCCTTTCTATGGTGTAATAGTGATATCACTGAAGTGCTTTAACAGAATAATAGAATAACAGAGTTGGAAGAGATCTTGGTGGTCTTCTAGTCCCACCTGCTGCTCAAGCAAGAGACCCTATACCCATGATAGCGTACCTTTGGCACACATGCCACAGGTGGCATGTGTAGCCATATCAGTGGGCATGCCAGGTCAGCTCCGGAATGCATGCACCCACCGGCCAGCTGATTTTCAGGCCTTCTGGGCCCACCAGAAGGCCCGGAGGTTTCCTGCTTCCGAAGGGCCTGGGGGATGGTGGGGAAGGCCCGTTTTTCTTTCTCCCCTGGCTCCAGATCCTCTCTATGCATCTGGGGAGGGCAAAAACAGCCTTCCCCACCCGCCTGGAGGCCCTCCGGAGGCCTGAAATGGCCTATTTCCCAACTTCCAGTTGGACAGGAAGTGATGTTTTTTGTTGTCCCCAGCCTCCAGAGACTCCTAGAGAGACTCACCTAGCTGGCTTTCACAACTAAAGTGGGACTAGAACTCAGAGTTTCCTGATTTCTAGTCTGATGCCTTAAACACTTGGTAAAACTGGCTTTTATTTATTGTTTTTTCACTATCAACACAATTACATTTGCTTCTGGTGGAAGTTCATTCTATTGCTCTTAAGAAGAGCAATTAGAGTTTGTTTTTCCCATCTGGTCGGAATGGAAATATAGGGACAATAAAGCCACTAATAGCTGCATCTTAATTTGCCACACATTGAATGGTGAGGAGAACACTATTCACCTGCCTATTCAGTGAAGCAAAATAGAGATCAGCTATGGGCTAAAAAACCAAATTGCTGACATACAATCTGAGGGGCCTCGGTGATTTGAGGAAATCCTGTTAAACCAGTTATTGGGATCATCTTTTAGAAACAAGAGAAGTTGCTTATGGCTGCTTATGTATACAAGTATTTATGGGAACATACTTTCTGGCAGAAGGAAGATAGAACTTGGCAAAATAAAAGGAATCAGAATGTTTGAGAAGATGAACAGAACAATTATCTAGAGATTCATATTGTTAAAAAATATTGAGAAATGATATTAGTTCTAAAACTTTATGTGATTTGAAATATTTAGTCATTTATCAGAGTGGCAGCCTTATGAATCTCTGGGTTGATGCTATTATATAGGGCAGATGTCATGAAGGTACACTTCCTATGTTCTGTTTAAATACAAGAATCTGAAACACACTTTCTTTGCTAGATTTATTGAATGGGCAAAAATTATTAGAGATAAACAAACATCTTACATCTCAAATAACCAGTCCTACACCACAAAGGGATTTATAGTGATAACCAGCACTTTTAACTGAAACCAGGAGCCAACTTCAACCAGTGAAACAATGATGACATGCGAGGACATTCTGGACGACCTATAGCTTCCAATAATTCAGATTTGTTTGAGATTGATAGAAGAAATGAGTTGAAAATTTTGCTTAAATTACAAATTCTGGAAATGGTAAATTATAATACTAGTGTCTCACTGATTTCAAACCTTTGGGCATTTTTCCATTTTTGATATGTGTCACACCACTGTACTGAGGCCAAACTTCTTTTAAAAAAACACATGACCACCCATTGCTCTTATAAAAAAGAAGAAAGCACTTACAATCTACACAGCTTTGCCAGCATTCTATTTCCCATATATTTTCATCTAACAGTCATTTTTTGGCATTATTTCATAAACCTTCTGGGCTCTTAGAGAAATGCCAAGTATTATGAAGGGAAAAACAAATGGATATAATATGTGTTGTCCAAAGTGAATATGAAAATCAGAACGTATATAAACATATTATGGGCAATACATACATATAATACTCATATTCATACAATTAGACTTTAAATCGATTATGTTTCTCTTGCTATATGGCCATGATAAACTTTCTTTTTTTCCATATATCTTGGACAACTTTTTTTTATATGAACAGCAGATACTATATGAGATATTCTCATCCCCATTCAAAATACTATGCCAAAATGTAGTTTGTTATGGGTTTGATCCAGATTTTGTCTGTATCCATTGTTCTTGTTAACAATGGATACAGACTTATTATGATTAATAAACCATATCAGTTATGATGCATACATAAGCAAATGACAGCTTAGCATAAATTTTCCTATAAGATAGGAATGATTCAGTACATAATATTTGATCTAACATTAAAAATAAATGCACTATCATCATCATCATCATCATCATCATCATCATCATCATCATCCTTCTTAACCAATCTACTACAGGTTGAAGGCATCTGCATTGAAAGTTATGGACCATAATTTTTTATGCTGGTTTTGATTGGAAGTCAAAAACATCTATATACTAACTTGCAAATCCTGTATGGATACTAATCTACTTCAAAACAAAATTTGAAATGTGAGGGAAATTGCATTATTTAAAATAACAAAACTAACATATTGCTATCTTGATCGAATTGCTTTCTGTTGGAAGTGTGACTTCAATGACACTACTGTCCAATACATCACAGTCTACTGGCTATACGTAGCAGTAGGACATTAATAATTATGGATTTATTCTGTGTTGCTCTTTGTCTATTATTTTATCTGTTCTCTATCTATTCATATTGCTAATTTGGGGATCATTTCTGTCCAGTATAACACACTCTCCAAAGGTGACAAGGATTGGAAAATGCTAACTCTTGCTCCCTGTCTAAGGTATAATGGTTTCATGGATTTAGACTGATTCAAGAAGATTAATACCCAAGGCTTTCTCATATGAATGACTTTCATGTTAGCAAAAATATTAGCCAATTACAGGACAATAAGGATATTCAGTATATATGGGGGCCAGAAGACTATGTAATTCAGATATTACTGATAATATGAAAACAAACACAAATTTTTCTACAGCTACTTTCTCAAGTATTGGATTGCAGTCATGGACATGTATTTTGTTACCAATGAACAAAACATGCTTCATTTTATGTGAGACACTGTATTACAGAAGAAGCTACTGCAATCAACTTTCAAAGAGACATTGTTTCACTTCATATTGATCAAATCAGTTGCTCCTTTTTACTTTGTTATTTAATGCACATTACTGAGCTCCAGCCATTGTATCCTATTGAGAAATTATGTGTGTCTAATAATCTGTATCAGAAGGATTGTGATCGCAACCACATGCTGTTATGGATTGGTTCCATCTCATTCAGTTTATCAGTAATACGTAATGTAAGCTGGGAATGGTGTTTGCATTACTAATATGATTCAGTCCTAGCTCCTTTATATTTTGCTTTGTTTTTGCTTTTATAGACTTTGAAAAAATAAGATCTGCAAAGCTTCAAAGGCTATAAGGTTCACTTTGAAGAAGGAAATTAAATAAAAAATGTAAACGAAGTGTAATTGGGTAAACATCTAAAAATGTCACAATGCAGCATCTGCACTGAGTTGTGGAAAGGAAAATGCTTTATGTGGGGATCTATATAATGTGAAATATATTTTTTCTATAATCTTATCGATAGATACCAGAATAATTTTTTTCATATCAAGAAATTGTATAAAAACAAATATAGTATTAAAAATGAATGCAAATCAGCATTAAGTTCATTCAGAAGCAAGATTCATCCTGCATTCAACATGACATATTATCATTCTTTAGAATACCTTGCTTTTACTAGTAATTGATCCTTTTCAACTTTATATAAGCCTTTATATAAAGGCAAATCAGTCAAATCAATCCTGCAATCCTCAATCAGTGAGACAACAGATCACAGCATGACTGCCCTTGCAAATAAGTTTAAAATAAAACTTTTCATTTTGGGTTATAATTTTATTTTTATAAAGTTCATGTGTGTTATCAAATTCCATATATTTATGTGAAATATTATTTTACTCTCTTTGTCACATGATTTGGTGGTTTAAATAAAAACGATTGAGTGTGGCGTGTTATCGGTGGTTGAGAGAGGCTGATGACCTGAATCTTATTGGAAAAATTAATGTGATGCTATTGTTTTTTAATTATTTGGTTTGTGCATTAACATGCTTTCTACCCTTTTCCATTCATGGTTTGTGTCTGGAGGTGATTTTTCATACAATACATTAAAATATTATGTTCAGGGAGCATAGAAAAATAATGTATTTCCAATTGTCACCTTTTAAAAATGTATATATAGCAGTCATTATACCAGAAACCTGATAAATGTGTCCTTGAAACTCTGTTTTCTGGAGTAGGAGATCAAAATCTTTTTTGGGATCAGTTAATTAATTATTCAGTGCATTATCATTCATGGCCTTCTCCAAAGGGGCAATAAGTGATAAGCAACAGTGTGTATATATGACACAAAACACATCAATTAAAATTTATTGTTTTGCACATTATACAAAATGTTGGACTACATATTTGTTTTATAACACATGCAGCATCATTGTGCTTTTTACTAGATGTCTACTGTATATTCATATTGTAGCTACTCAGCTACATAGCTACAACTGCAAGTAATAAATAATATTGTATAATATAGCCTTATACTGATTTTTATTATAATTTAAAACTAACCATCAGAGCTAACCCTGTTTAAAATAAAATTGTATAATACGTGACAAGGATATTGTTTTCTGCTTGATTTTTTGTCTGATTAATCCCTACTTATTAATCCTACTTATCTAGGTGTTGGCTGCTGGACAGGATGTGTCTTTAGTCTTAGCTTTTTCACTGTCTGTTTTGAATGGTGTATAAATGTGGTTTATGTTAATGGTTGATTTGCCTAAATACCAAGCTTAGTTTAGGATGCTCACAGATGAATCTATATTTATGGATGTACTCTGTTAATCTTCTGCCTGTCTGTCCTATATAGTAGCTGTTGCCATTCTTACACTGTATGTTATAAATGACACCTGTTTTTCTCTTGGACTACTGGGTCTTTCGGTGTACTTAAGATACTTCGGAGGGCTTTAGTTGGTTTCTGTGCTTTGGTCATGTGGTTGTAGTAATCTGTCAGTTGTTTCTGAAATGTTTTGATGAATGGCAGTATTATCCTTTTCCAACTTGTGTTGTTTGTAGTGGATTGAGTGGTCAGATACTTTTTGATAAAGTTGAGTATCTATTTTGTTGGAAGATGTTATATAGGTGATCTGTTTCTTTTTTCTGGTGCTCTGGGTTGCTGTAGTATGTTTGTACTTTTAGAATTCTTTATTGGTCAAGTGTGATTGGACACACAAGGAATTTGTCTTGGTGCATACGGTCTCAGTGTACATAAGAACATTATCTGAATAATGTTCTTATGCAGTAATATGCAGCTCCTCTTATGGGAAGCTGAGTTGTAGATTACAAGTGTTACTGTTTGTTATTAAGAATGGCCAAGCACAGTTTATTAAAACTAGTTCATATTGGTTCATATTGGTTTAATATTGGTTTAATTCATTAAACCAATTCATATTGGTTTAATATGAACCAATAAAAATGAAAGATCAATTTGTAATCTTATGGTTAGATGGTGAAAAACATTTTGACAACATATAAATATGACAACGTATGAGCCTGGTGGCGCAGCAGACTAAAGCAGTGTTATTAACATTCAGCTGCCTGCAATTACTGCAAGTTCTAATCTCACCAGGCTCAAGGTTGACTCAGCCTTCCATCCTTTCTAAGGTAGGTAAAATGAGGACCCAGATTGTGGGGACAATAAGCTGACTTTATATAAATATGCAAAAGTATGAAGGCTATTGCTTAACGCATTGTAAGCCACCCTGAGTCTCCGGAGAAAGGCGGCATATAAATCAAATAAAAAATAAAATAAAAAATAAAATAAAATAAAGACAGCACATATGTTGTATTAAATAGGTTTGGATTTCCTTTGAAATTCATAAAATGGATCAAGATGTATGAGTTGCTCACATTCAAAGTAAAGGACTTATTTTTTGCTAGTTTCCCATTATTTAGAAGAACTACACAAGGTCCACTTTTACCCTTTTTTATAAATGTGTATTCCCATGTTTTGCTTATCAGCAAAGCTAGCACAAAGTCTTGGTTTAGGTTTTGCGTGGAGCAGCCAACAGGAAGCTTTGACTGAATATAGGCTGATAAATGCTTTAACTTCACTATACACTAAAAAAAATCAAGTGTATTTTATTTTTTTGATCAAAGAAAACATAAGCCATTTTAAAATTTGGTAATCTCTGTTCAAAAGAACTAATTGATGGTAATTGCTAACTAAACTGGGATATTGCTGTAACATTCTGTGAGAGAAATAAGTAAATGTCAAGACTTCCTCATGAAACTATTTTTACTTAAGTGGCTAGTAAAGTGAAAATGTAGCCTTTTTATTGAGTCAGAAGGGTAGAATACACTTAAAGGTATTCTTAAAATTGCAATATATCGGAATGATTTTAAATATTTTCCTTCCTCCTTTTTCCTCTTCCTCCCTAGTGAATAAATGCTCTGTATAACTACAATTTCTAAACATCAAAGAGTCTAATGTTATTCCAGTAAAATTTAAGATTATAACCACCATAACCTAGCAAGCATATGCCAGATTCTTGACCTCTACAGGGGAGTCTGGGGCATGCTATAGTTAAACACAGTCAATTGTGCAGTTAAAAGCCAGTGAACAATTATGCAATGCTGTCAGAATTGGAACCACATGCTGGTTAATATAACAAAGGTGAACCTATCTTAAGAGAGTGTGGACATGTTTAAAAATGTTTTACCCATGTATCTAAAGGCTTCTCTACTTTTTCTTCCACTGAAATTCTTCTCATTAATTCTCAGTCAGCAGTATGGTTTCACTGACTAGCTAGGACTTGGTGTTGCACAGATTGTAGAAGAATTAAATCTGAAACTTGCTATGTTCTCTCCAAATGTTCAAATGTTATGATGAATCATCAAGGAATTTCACATAGTAACCTAATCATAAGTTTGTACACCTCAAGGAGAAAGTGAGTTCAGGAAGGGTTTAACAACAGTGAGTTGAGCCAAAATGTGTTTGAACACAGCCCCGTTTTAATGGTTGTTTATGACTTTATGGAAAATTCAGTCATATTTAATTGCCTTGAGAGATTCCCCACTAAACATAACTTTTTGTTTTAATGTAAAGTAACACATGTTGCTTCTAGAAAGTTCCAACTGTCCAAAAAAAAAAAAGGGGGGGGACATCAGTTTCTTGTTTATTGGAACAAAACTGAATATAGCATAAGTATAGAACTAATTTTCTTCTCAAGAGAAAGCTGGATGGAAATGAGCTCTGAATGATTTATTTGATTTCCTTCTGTAAACATGAAGGGGTCAGGAAATATTTCACAGACTTTTATTTTACAAAACATACATATAACTACGTTACTTGTGAGAAGTCCTATGATTTTTTTCAAAACATACCTGATATAGATTATAAACTCTGAATGTCATAGCGTAATGTATTTGATATGCCACTGAATTCTTGCACACCTTAAGGTATCAAACAAAAAACAGAATTAATATTTAAACAGGGTGATTTAAGAGCCTCATAATTTGAAGTTTTGCTTTTTAACAAGTCTGCAGCAGTAGGGTAAAGACACTGAGACAATGTGAAAATGTCAAAGCAGTAGGAAAGGCAGTAGAAAAGACCATTAATTCCATTCTTTGTAACTTCCCATGCTATGGCAAAGAGAGTTGAATTAATAGTCTTTGTTTAGATCCTTCTCTTAGTGAAGACCACCAATGCACTGGAGTTTCTCTCAACTTTATAAATAAAGTTTTGGCATCAGAAAATGTTTTCTTTGTCACATGGTTTCAAACAAGGTTGTGCAATCCATTGACTGAATACTGACCATTCACAAACAGGAAGCATGTAATTTTCCTTTATATTAAATAATGGTTTAAAAGTAATCCAGAACTTGAGTTAATACCACACTTTTGTACTATTGACCTTAACAATTTTCTTATCCTCCTAATCTGTAAGTTGTTTCTTTCATTTGTTTCTTTTTGCATCATACTTACATGATTTGACTGCATTTTATTGTCAAATGGAAGTACAAGGCCTGAAAATTAGACGTATATATATATATGAGAGAGAGAGAGGGGGGGGGGGAGAGAGAGAGTTTGTTATTAGTAAAATGTGCTGTGCTGTTGTATTTGATTTTTGGTTCTGTATATTGTTACACTTTCTTAACAGTACTAAAAAGACTGAGGGAAAATAAAGTAGAAAGCCCTGATAATTAGTCACAGGCAATTTAGCATCAGCAATGGGTGGCTATGTTGACTTCTGAAATGGGTGAGAGAGCTCTGAAAGTAAAAGTAAAAAGGTCATGTTTATGGAAGCTTTTGTCTTTTGTTCTTAAATTTTCAGTGTCATTCCTCCCTGTAATAGAGACTAGTATATTAAAATGTGGCTGTTGGCAAAATATATTAGACAGACAGCTTTTCTGGATCCAGATCAAAATCTGACATCACTCATGGTTTTACTTTTTATTTTATATATTGGAAAACAATGTTAGAAAGATCATATTGTTAAATTGTTATAAAACTTGGGGGATTGCATATACCTGGCCTGGTAATATTTATCATAAAGAATTGCTTAAAATATGGTACAAATACAATAATCATATGAAATTGGACAAAATTTTATCAGCAGTTGCAATATAAATTCTTGATAGAAACCTAAAAATGGATTTCATTTTATATGCATAAATCTTTTTAATCCGGTGAACTATTGCATTGGATGACAAAGTGAAGCTTAATCCAAGCATGGTGCTCAATGCCTTAGAATTGGGAGGGAGCTCAGAATCCAATAGATAGGTTGTTTTATGAATTTTTCTATATTCTGAATTTTATTTAGTATGGCAAATATTCTTACACTTCACATTATGCTTCACTACAACAAAAAAGCATAAAGGCAGATACATTTATTATCATATATGCATTTATATACCATAATTCTCAGATGGATTTGCTTTTACTGTCTTTCTGTAGTGAATGTAATGTGGACTGATATAAAAGTTGCTCACATCATGAGGGAATCAGTAAAATGTGGATGAAGATTGCTTTCTGAAAAATATACATTTCTATGTTTATTTTATATTCAGCGTCTGTAACATAAATAAAGGTAGACATAACTATTCACTACAGGCCTATTTTTCAAGGTTTCCTCTTGGCTAAACTGACAATACAAAACAAGTAATTTTTCAAAACATTTTTTTGCATAAAATGATATATTCACAATTACCTCATTTTTTAATGACAGTAAACATTGTAAAGAATTTGAAAATTGAAAATTATGCAAGAAGGTTTGAAAAGACTTTTCCATAGTATGTATTGCAAGGGGATGAGGGAGAAACATAAAACAGCATGTCTTCTGCACCTTCTGTGTCTATACTGAGATTTAGGAAGTCCTAACTGTTCTTTAATCAAGTGAGAATTAAGTGTTAGATTTAGTGGAGAACATGGAGGCTGCTGTAAGTGACCCTAGTAGAACTGTGCTGTAGGTAGAGCATGCAGTTAATTGTACTTTGAGATACAGAGAACTAGAAAGGGTTTTGTGACTGCTGATACTATACAATAAATCTCTAAATTCTTTCTGCACCATTCTGAGGTAGCTCAGTTACAAGCTCTGCCACCTTGCATGCTAAATAGTAGAGAGTATGGGCTTTTAGAACTAAGCCATAAGTTTAGGCACTAGGCATAATAATTTTTAAAAATCTAATTTTGCTTATGCAACTTCATAAAATAGGCTTCTTCCATTTCATTTAAAGTCTGGATAAATGAATAATAAAAGTGGGACAGAAAGAAGATGCAAACAAAATCCAGGAGGAAGGCAATAATCTCTTTTTCAGAATTACTCTAAAATAATAATTTTTTTAAAGGATTGTTCTCATTTACATCTAAATATCGCTTACAATAAAGGATACAATGTCCAATACATTTTGGTTTATATTTTACAATAATGTAAAATAAGATGAAAAACAAAAAGTCCATATGGCTTATCATAAATGATCAGAACTTATGATATGTCAGACAGGTGATAGGTTATCCATATGTACATATATAAAGGGAATGGATTTCCCCCAAAATGGTATCTGAAACAGTGGTGGGTTTCAATTTTTTTTACTACCGGTTCTGTGGGTGTGGCTTGGTGGGCGTGACATGGCTTGGTGGGCATGGCTTGGTAGGCATGGCAGGAGAAGAATACTGTAAAATCTCCATTCCCTCCCGATCAGCTGGGACTTGGGAGGCAGAGAATAGATGGGGGAGGGGCCAGTCAGAATTTTTACTACCGATTCTCCAAACTACTCAAAATTTCCACTACTGGTTCTCTAGAACTGGTCAGAACCTGCTGAAACCCACTTCTGATCTGAAAGCAACCCCTCAATGGATCATGAAAATCAGACATAGTGATTTTTTTCAGATTTGATAATTCTATTCCAAAAGTGCCCAGTACTGTATATTTTCTTCTTGTTATTGTTATTTATTAGGCTGCTCTTTTATATTTTGATTGGTTCTAATTAAGCTTTAACTGAATGTACATTTTGGATGTTCTGGACTTCCAGTACATACTTCTACTACAGAAGTCCTCTTTTGGCTGTTCCATCCCAATGAAGAGAGAAAAATGACAACTGCTAGAGCCAAAAATATAATTAAAAGCTATCAAAAATTGACTTCTGAGGAAGATCATTTCAATAGAGTCTTTTTTTTTAGATGAAACTATTAACATACAAAATTGGAAATGAAAGTTATTGGAAGAGAATAAATACAAATCTTATATTTTCATTATTCTTTCTAGTTAAGAATATTAAGGATGGATTATATTCTGTTTGTGTCTTCCAATCCTGTTTGTTTTTTGGCCATGAAATTCTGAATTCCCACACAAAAGCCAGAGTCCAGCATGGGATAATGAATATATCACCATCATGATGATTAGAGTGGTGGACTAGGACTGGGAGACCCAGTTGCTAGTTCACCTTGGTCATAGATGCTCACTCCAAAATATATTTTCCTGGCATTATAGTAGCCCAGCAAAATATACAGCTTTTTAAAAGAGGCTAATAAAGTATGGGATGCCTCCCAACCCCTGGACTACTTTTTAAGTTTCAGCTCTGAAGCACTGCACAGCCCTAGTCAAGAAGCAATCTTATCAGTATTTTTCTTTTTTCATCACTTGTTCCTAGGAGGAGATAGTTCAGTGTTTATATTTTCTCCAGCTAGGTTCAGTTAAAATAAGATGCTTCAAGATTGTTTCCTGCTGGTCTTTTTGTTAAAAGAAGAGTTATTTTTGGATAAAATCTCTTCCAGCCTTACAGAAAAAAGTAATTTAAGGAATCAAGTAAAGTGTCAATTAATTTATCTTGTAATTATATGAAAATAACAGATAAAAGACAATGGAATCTTTGGCAACATTTACTAAATAATATTTGAAAATTCTTAGTCCTTTCTCATTCTTAGAAAAAAAAAGCACAGTTCAACAGCTGGGCAACTTAGGCACATTAACCTTTTTTGAATATAGTATCTTTTTTATTTGACTTTCTAAAGAGAGTAAGTAGAACTAACTTTTTATTTATTTGGGTTCCACTGATATGAAGATATAAAGTTGTAGCTAGGGTCTCAGAGGGATCAGGCATTTTTCAAATTATATAGAATCTGGTACCATTAGCTTAGAAGACACAATCTATAGTCTGCTATCTCAGCAAGCAATATGCATTTTTACTTGTCAGTATTTCCCTTTAGGCTAACTAAAATCTCCTTGAAAACAATCCAAAACTATTTTTAACAAATTAATCAAGACATATGTCCATAGGTATTTACTATTTATCAATTGGTAAGCTAGAAAAATGTGGGAGAGACAGCATCACCACGAGATGAATTTGTAATTGGCTGACAAACTGGACTCAGTGTGTAGTCCTTAATGAAATTACATTTAGATCAGAGGTGGGTTCTACTTACCTTTACTACTGGTTCACAACGGAAGCGTGCATATCAATTATGATAGTCAATTATGATTGTCAATTATGACATCTGGGGGGGGGGGTGGAGCCTCCCGCCACTTTTACTACCGGTTTGCAAGAACCGGACAGAACTGGGAGCAACCCACCACTGATTTAGATGGAGGAAGTAAACAGTGAAGTACCCCAAGGTTCTGTTCTAGACCCAGTACTCTTCAATATATTCATAAATAATTTAAATTAGGGAATAGAAGGAGAACTCATCAAATTTGCAGGCAGCACCAAGCTGGCAGGAATAACCCACACTCCAGAGGATAGGCTTTACATCCAGATGGATCTTGACAGACTTGAACACTCTTCCCTATCTACAAAATGAAATTCAACATAGAGAAAAGTAAGGTTTTATACTTAGACAAGGAAAACCAAATGTACAGGTACAGATTAGGTGAAACTTGGCTCAAGAGCAGTAACTGAAAGAGGGAACTTGCAGTTCTAGTGGACAATCACATATATGTGAGCCAGCAGTGCCAAAAAAGCCCATGCAATTCTAGGCTGCATTAACAGAGGGATAGAATCATCATGTGAAGTGTTAGTATTGCTTCGTAAGGCCTTGATAAAATCTCACTCTGAATACTGCATCCAGTTTTGGTCACTACAATATAAAAAGATGTTGAGACTGGAAAGAGTGCAGAGAAGATCAACAAAGATGACTAGAGGGCTGGAGACTAAAACATATGAAGTACGGTTGCAGGAATTGGTTATGTCAAATCAAGTGAAAAGAAGGATTTGGGATGACATTATAGCAGTCCAATATTTGAGGGGCTGTCACAAAGAAAAGGAGGTCAACCTATTTTCCATAGCACCAGAAGGCAAAAAAGAAGCAATGGGTAGAAACTAAGCAAGGAGAGAAGCAACCTAGAAGCAAGGAGACATTTCCTGACAGCGAGGACAATAAACCAGTGGAATAGCTTGCCTTCAGAGAAGTTGTGGGTGTTCCATCACTGGAGGTTTTTAAGAAGAGACTAGATAGCCATTGTCTGAAATGGTATATGGTCTCCTGCTTGAGCAAGGGTTGGACTAGAAGCCTTCCAAGTTGAAAGCCCTCCTTTCAACTCTGTTATTCTGTTATTCTGTTTCAGTGGCAATATTCATGTAACAAAGAAGGCTGCTTTGCTGTATTTCCCACAAGTTACAGGATTTCAAAGAACACCCCCCCCCCCACATACACACATTCGGGTATGTATTTGTTTTTCTACAGAATAGTAATTTCAGATAAAAATGTGCCTGCAGGTGAGAATTCTTGACATCAGTAATCTATCTCCTATTGCCAAGAACACTCTTTGATTCAATAAGCTGACAATCAAATTAATCAAGGCACAATGCATAAATAGCATAGATATATTTACTATGGTGCTAATGGGCAAATTTTGACTCTTATTATAGGAAATTGTGGCTTTTGGCATTGGTCTTTGCAATGATTATTCCATTTGCTTCTGAGCTCACAAAATGCTCCTAAGCTCTGTTGTTAAGGCAGTTGGAAGAACAACTATGGACAAATTGCCAAGCAGCACCATTTGAAATAAAATGAAAATGGAATCTTTTAAATAGGCAGTTATGCAACACATATGGTAGATCAATTATAAATAAAAAAAAATACTACTTTAGACGATGTTTTAACATGTTAAAGATATATTTTTTAAATAGCTAGTTATTCCTTTTAAAAAAACAAGCTTTGTTACTTTTATGTTGCTTAAGTCTTCAATTATTGGACCAAATGTTAGGGTAGTTTACTAAAACATTTAAACAGCTTGTTCCTACAAACAAAGGCTTTATTTTAGGCACATGAATAGTTCCATTGATTTCAAGGTAGCTAATGTCAGTGTTCCAGAATATATAGTAAGTCTGATTTTCAAGCTCACTTATTCTTGTCCTCAAATCAGTCTTGCACTGATTTACAGTACAACTGTAGGCATATAATGAAACAGTTTAATGTGTGGCCTAAAGTAATTTTTTAAATATAGTGGGTTTACTTCATTTTTCAAAAATGTAACAACACACAGATTTTATGTAAGGGAGCAGTTCAAGACAAAAGACTTCTAATAACTAGTCCACTTAAAAAAGGAAACACACTTTTTAAAATATCTAAATTTGGTTCAGTCTTCCTTAGAGTTCAGGGTGTTTTTAAAAGGTCTTGTAAGCAGAAAGGCATCAATCTAGAGCAGCTTTTTTCTTACTTTGAGTTCATCAAATATGTATAGTTCTATCATATTTCCATTTCACGCCTTTATTTTTACTAGAGATTCCTAAAGCTTGATTAAAATACATCACATAATGGATTAGTTGAAGCAAGGATGTGATATCCATTTTGGCATTAGAATGTATGTTCTTGTTATATTGCCAAGATTTAGATAAATAGGAAGGAAGGAAGGAAAAGTCCATTCTTTGAGCAAAGCATATTTTCAGACAATTTTAAAATGCAATAAAAATGGAGTTGAATATTTTATTGGTTTTAAGTGATTACAATAGCAAACTGGTTCAATTGGCTGGAAAATATTATTAAAAATTAGACCATACCTTGCAGAATAAAATGATGCTTAATATTTTATTAAACTCTATACACTCATCTCTTTCTTTTCTTTCATCTTTCCAATTTTGTGAAAAATATATATATATATATATATGTTAAAACAGAAAAACAGATATAAATGAAATGGGGAATGGGGAAAAACTACTCATTGAGATAATAAACCTTTGGGAGTGGAAATCTTGCTCAAAGAGTAAGCAAATTGAAAGCAAATTAAAGTGTTGGGAGGTTTTAATAGAAGATTGGCCTATCTACTTTATGGATGCTCAGTTGAAGTTATTCTTTTTATTTTATGTGCTTTTTAAATCAAAAAATATAAAAAGGAAAAAAAAACCCATAAAAACAAAGAGGAAAGAAACAAAAGGAGTTAAAACAAAAAGTATTATTTATTGTATTTATTTATTTATATATTGGTTCGATTTATATGCCGCCCTTCTCCGGAGACTCAGGGCGGCTTACAATGCGTTAAGCAATAGCCTTCATACTTTTGTGTATACCTGCTTAGTAGGGCTTTTTGGTCCACCCGAGTGGTGTTCTTTTTTATACAAAGTCAGCTTATTGCCCCCACAATCCAGGTTCTCATTTTACCTACCTCGAAAGGATGGAACGCTGAGTCAACCTTGAGCCTGGTGAGATTTGAACTTGCAGTAATTGCAGATAGCTGGTGCTACTTAACAGCACTTTAGTCTGCTGCGCCACCAAGGCTCTTCGTAATTATAAGTAATTATTATGCATAAAATAAGTAAAACTAATATAATAATAAGTAAAACTCTTCAATAAATCTTGAGCATCTGAAATAATGTTTCTCAATCTTACCATTACATCAATACAGAACCAGTCATTAGCCCAAAGCACTCACATATTGATATCCCTGATTATTCATTACTATTATTTAAATTTGTTTGCATACAACTTTGTCCTATAAAACTGAACAAATAATTACTTTTCTACTTATTGCAAACATGGAAGTTGTCTTTTTTTATAGCAGCCATACACTAGACGACCTTTCAACTATCCATCATGATTCAATTAGCACCAAAAGATACCTTGATGAGCAAAGTGAAATACTTGGTGGTGTCAAGAACTATGAAAATTACAAATAGGTTCCCCCAGGAGAATCATCTCTTTTTACTTACCTGGATTTGTGATTTGTGTAGACAGGGCAGTAGCCAATTGTCATCAACTTCAGGCAGCAGTTTATCAGTTTATTTATATTAAGTGTGGCAATAGCCTAATAAACCTAGATTTTTTTGTCAGCATTGATTCTGACCCGATAAGTCCACATGCTTCTTTTTAGTACAGATTTTGGTTAGCAAGTCCAGCTGTTTAGCTTTAGTGTAATGTCCAGTCCAATGAATCTAGCTCCTTATTTTTTAAACGAATTGTCCTGGTAAGTGGGTCTTTTCAGTGTTACCATTTGCCAGTGAGCCTTGATTTAGATTCAATCAGTCAAGCTTGCATTCCCCAGACTTGGTTAGGCACTGGCAGAATGTAATATATTAGGTTGCTAATATGTTGCATATACATTTGGAAATTTAGGTTTGAATTGGCTGGAATTACCATATAATTATACAAGAAAAGAGAGGATCCCTGTTCTCTGCTAAAAAGAATCCAAGAAATCGAAACTAATATGACCTCATATTTCTAACCTTTTTTTTTTTAACCCTTGTTGCCTTGTTCTTTTCTCCATAGAAACCTACAATTTTGTTTGTGGTATCTGTGGCTTTCTAAGTATGAAATGTATACTGTATCTACATATCCTGGAGAAACAATTTAAATTCTCTTTATACCAAAAGCACTGTTTATACAGTACACATGAATCAAAGGATTTGAGTTTTAGTAGACTTTTTTTCAGAAAAGATTTCAATATAAAATGGAGATGAAAAGTGTACTGTTCAATAAGCAGTCATCTAGCCTTGGTTTGTGGTTTTGAAAGATAGGATCTTCATCCTATAAAGATGTAGGTACCATCGTTATCCTAAATACACACATTGTAATCATATGTTTGCCAAGGTGTGAATTGCGATCATGTCTAAGAAATTGTAGAGCTGCAGAAACAATATAGACAGGAAAGCACACACACACATACAGTCCCCGAAGGTTAGCTTAACATCATAATGGTTCCAAAGCATACCTGTTTAAACCGGAATAGAGTGTTTATCAAATTCCTCTTGGAAAGTTCTCTATTTTGACATAAATCACATAACTTAATTGTGCTTTAAATAAATGAAGCACAAGGGCTGATCTATAACTATAGGTCAGTATAACCTATAACTAATTGATGGGAAAGTTGGAAAGCCCAGGAGAACTTCAGGAACTAAATTAAAATCAATACATTACCAATCTATTAAACATTTCTGTACTGTCACATTAATTGTTGAGCTTTTTGAGGGAGTCTGGCAGCTGTACCAAATACAGGAAGGCACAGATTATTTGCTTCTGCATTAAATAAACCCCTTATTTCATTATTAAATATAGAATTAAATAGCCTTCAGTATCCTAGCCTGGTGCCTTATTATGTTTGAATTCCATAAGGCTGGAATAAAAATCAGTCCTTATATCCAGATCAGCACAAGCACACATATACTCAGTTGAATCCAATATTTTTGAACAAACTTATTTATCATTCAAAATTCCTCTTCAGATTTGTGATTCATCTGCCCAGAAAAAATAAAAAGGTAAAGGTTCCCTTCGCACATGTGTGCTAGTCGTTCCTGACTCTAGGGGGCGGTGCTGATCTCCGTTTCAAAGCCGAAAAGCCAGCACTGTCCGAAGACAGCTCTGTGGTCATGTGGCCAGAATGACTAAATGCCAAAGGCGCATGGAACGCTGTTACCTTCCCACCAACAGTGGTCCCTATTTTTCTACTTGCATTTTTTACGTGCTTTGAACTGCTAGATTGGCAGAAGCTGGGACAAGTAACGGGAACTCACTCTGTTACGCAGCACTAGGAATTCAAACTTTGAACTGCTAACCTTTCGATCGACAAGCTCAGCGTCTTAGTACGTAATAAATAAAATTGAACGGAAATAAATTATTTTCTTACTTATTTATTTAAACATATTGGCTGCACAACTCAAAGGGACTCCTAGTGGTATACAAAACTAAAATAACCCAGAAGAACTCCCAGAAAATCTAAATCAGCAAGCAGTCAAAATATTTTGCTAACAAAATCCACAAAAAAGGGCTTTAAACCATGAGAAACATCAACCAGGCCTAAGACTAATAACTAAGACTAAGACTGAGAAGGCACAATTCTTATCTCTGGGAAGATGCTAGGCTGGGTTTGTAACAGGGAAAGCATACCTCCTAGATCCCACAAGATGGCAATATTTAATGGAAGGAACCTGGAGTGCACCCACTGATGGAACACACTGAGCAGGCAGAAATAATAGGAAATAAGCAATCATTCAAGTAACCAGCAAATAAAAATGTTATAAATATGCATAAAAATAGAGATGAATCTTCCTACAAAGTTCCTTTTATAAAATTATTTTAAGATGAGAGCAATAATCCAACATGAATTAAAATTAGCATATTCTTCCAGGTATGTGCTCAGAGGGAGTGGTGGTAAAAAAAATACCAAGTAGTTAGTCACTACCATGTGATCAAAGCTCCAACCTTTCAATTGGAACTTCCATTGCATGATTTTGATATTTTTGACTCCATTTCTATGGATACCCCTGAATTCTTCTAACTCTGCTTGGAATTGCACTAGGAAATACCCTTTTCACCAATCATGAACAGCTAATATATCGTAAGGTATTTGTTATAAAACTGATTTTTATTATTAGGCATTGATAAAAAAATAACTGTAAAATATGAGTAGTTCACACTAGTTTTGGTCTTACCAAATTGGACCAACTGAATATTAAAAGCCTTAAACAAAATTACCTTGTTTGCAGATGATAGCTATTTTTCTGCTGAATGTACATGACAAATTCTAAAAATAAAAATAAAAAATAGCACTGGATATTTATGAGAGGAACAATGAGTTTCACCAAATAAATTTAGAATATTTATAATGATCAAGGCTTTAAACTGTTTCACATACTGTTTTTTTTAAAAAAATAGATGCCAAACTTGCTTTTAAGTGTCATACAGGGTTTTATGATGTCATTGTTAACATCTACAAATGGTCATATTTCAACAGATAGCAATGTAGCAGACCTCAAGAAATTCCTGATCAGTAACAGCATGAACAGAATATGTGAGTCAATTAATTAGGTGGGTGAGTATATAGTGGGAAAAGAAATGTTCTATCTATAAAATTGAAACAACTGGGTTGACCATGCTTCCTCTTTATTTTTTTAATCAGAATTTATTTCTAAATATATAATTTTGATAAAATAAGCAAGCCACAGTAAATGCATTTCTACAATTACTCTCAAGGATTTTAAATATTCAGTCCCAAATGACTATAGAAAGCCCATAGAATTAGGATATAAACGATTCCTAAATTATGCACAACAATCAAAATCAGCCTATAGTTTAATGGGTACCATTTCTGCCTACCCCTTCATCATGAGTATAAAACCTTGTGTGAAGATAACATGCCAGGACAAAGTGGTGCGTTTTCTGGCACATAAGAAGTAAAATAATAAGTTGCAGTCTAGGTTTGGGCAGGAAAGATTTACATGTACAAACATAGCTTTTGGTCACAGTATTTTGCATTTAAGGCTCTCGGGCAAGGAGGTTCTCCCCTTGTTAGAAGTGTGCATAATGGCTGCTGCTAGCTAAGACAATATACAGTGGATACATAGAATTTCCTGTGAAGAATCAAGACCCTTGAGTCAAAGCCAATGTGTTTGCAAGTTCTGCTAAAGTGCTATAAACCTCCTATATGTTTATAACAGTTTGTTGTTCTGAGGATTTTCTTTTTGCCAGTAGCTTCCTTCAAACAAAATATGAGTCATCTCTTGAGACTGTTCATATACCACAACTATGTCTGCCAATACCAAATAGGTTTATTGTAGTGCTTGTCTTTTATATTTTGCTCTGATGCTGTCTCTGATTGTTGTAATAGTTAAACAGTTAATGCAGCTCAAAACTCAGAACTATCCACAAACCATAACTTACAAACTTATGACAGAAAGCAATTTGGAAATTGCTTCAAAACCAAGACTTAAAGTATCCAGATGAATGTAATTGGAGAATGCAGCTTGAAGGCATTTCACGTGAAGGCAAAATCAGGGCAGATAAGCACATTCAGATTCCAACCGAGGCTCAAAGAAACATGCCTGTGAGAAACATGTGCTTTGGCCTGGAAAGCAGGCAAGCAGTTCAAAGAAGAAGGAGACCTCTAAATAACAAATAAAGGTAGAAGGTCTTCATAACTCTGTCAAAGGCAAATATTTGCCAGATACGTTCTTAGTGAAAAATGCTTCTTGCTGTGTGATTATATTCAGTTGTGAGGTACAAAATGGGTCCTCTTTCCCCAAGAATCAATTATGACTAGGGTGAAACAAACAGATGCTGCACAACTTATAAATGTATGTTGTCTTTTTTTTTCATTCTGGGCTGTTGATGGAGTTTCTCTGGAATATACCAATACAACATACAGTAAATGTGTCCTGGTAAATAATCACTCTAATTGCTTAACATCAAACCAATCACATATATCTTAATACTGATTAATTTCTCCAGAATTTCAGTTTCTTGCTAAAGGCATTTCTCAAATTTCCTCTTAATGAACAAATCCATGCCTTTTCCTTTTTCTTTCTTGTTTTTAATCAGAATTTAAAGAATATAAAGGTGATATTGTTCTCTGAACATGAAATGTTGGATTAGATAAATGTTTGATCTGTTGTAGGATTAATTATATTATACACACACACAAAATATATATAATTTATTAATTTATATTTATTTATTTATTATACATTATACATTTTAAAATACTAATATGGAGTAGGGACAGATGAGTCAGAACTCAAAATCATGTTTAAGAATGCCAGGTATGGAATAATACAAGAACACAGTTGTGTGTTAGTAGTATAGTTCAGCAATAAAAATGATTATCCAAAGAGATGATGAGCTTCCCTTTGCCAGGTATACTCACATAGGGCAACCATCAATATAGGATTTATTCTGGAGCCAGGGTTTGATTTCATGGTTATTAGCCTTTCTATGATTTTGGTTTTTTCAGATACTGGAAGTTTTTAGTAGTTGGCATTTGATTGGAATCTGACATTAATTCCAGGGAACCACTAGATGGGAGCAAAAAAGTATCTCTCTGCTGCCATTATATGGATTTTTGCAGTTCAGACTGGTTAACTCTGGTATAGGTATATAGCGCATTTCATGTAATTATTTACTGATTTATGTATATACCGAGTTAAACTGATGTCAGAAGGATTTCCAAGAATTTTTTAAGGGCATACTATGCCCTTTAATATATTGGACTAGCAGCTTACACAATTCCTACTCCGTCATGCAAATTAGTTTGGAAGTTGTGGGACAACATCTGAAGAGTATAAAATGCTTTAAAATTAGACACAAATATAGGAAATGTTCTCCTCATACAGAAATGTAAAAAAATGAAATTTTCTTTTATAAATGTTGATTTTAAGAATCACTTTGTTAGATGTGTCATCCTGAGGGTTTGGAACAAATATAAAATAAGGCTCTCTATGAAGGCACCTCTTTTGGTGTCACCTTAAGAAGCCTTTTTTTAAAGAAAAGAAATGATGTGACGCTAGGCCAGTGGACCAATTGTCAAATAATATTTTTTTAATCAAGGTGAACCTGCTCTCAAGTCCAAAAAAAAAGTTGGAGTCTTTGAGAGACATGATAGAACATGTCTAGCACTACTTTACATATTTACAAGTGAAAGAAATATTTAAATTAGATAAGGAAAAAATTACAGGTTTGACTTTGTACAAAATGGATTTGAAACTGAATGCCGTGGTAATGATGCCAAGGTTTATAGATTGTTATTGAAACTGACTTTGGCGAATGACTATGTGAAACATTATGTGATTCAATGGGCAAATAATGTTCGGTATAATATAATGCTTGAACAATGGGAAAACATGTGGATGAAAGGTTTAAAATTTGCATTAAATTATATTGTAAAAGAAAATGTGTACACAAAGGTATTTCAAATGTATGTTGGAAATGTAAATGTAAAGAAGGAATTTTTTATCATCTTTGGTGGACTTCTGATAAAGCAAAGAGATAAAGGGGTAAAATTCATATTTTAATACAGAAGATTCTTAAAGTGAATATAAAAATTAAATTAGAGATCTTTCTTTTAAGCTTAAAGCCAAAGAACTTAAATAAATCTGGAATCTTACTATTATATATGTTGACAGCAGCAAGAATGCTTTATGTACAAAAATGGAAAGATATTTTAATTCCCACAATGGATGAATAACTGGAAAAATTGATGGAACTAGCAGAGATGGCTAAATTAACTGCTTTAATCAAAGAAACACATCCAGCTTCATTTTTATTTGGAACACACTTCTGGATTTTGTGCTTGAGATGGAAAAAATGTAATATTGACTTTAGAAATGGTTAGAACATACTAAGTACAGATAATCCTTGCCTTAAAAAGGTAAAGCTAAAGGTTCCCCTTGCACATATGTGCTAGTCGTTCCCGACTGTAGAGGTATGTGTGCTCATCTCCATTTCAAAGCCGAAGAGTCAGTGCTGTCTGAAGACATCTCCATGGTCATGTGGCCAGCATGAGTAAACACCAAAGGTGCATGGAATGCTGTTACCTTCCCACCACGGTGGTCCCTATTTTTCTACTTGCATTTTTTACATGTTTTCGAACTGCTAGGTTGGCAGAAGCTGGGACAAGTAACAGGAGCTCACCTCATTACGTGGCATTAGGGTTTCGAAGCACTGAATTGCCGACCTTTTGATCGACAAGCTCAGTGTCTTAGCCACTGAGCCACCACATCCCTAATCCTTGACTTACATAGTTCATTTAGTGATTATTTGAAGTTAGAACAGCACTGAAAATAGTGACTTATGATCATTTGTTCACACTTACGATCATTGCAACATCCCCATGGTCAAAATTTGGATGCTTGACAACTGGTTCATATTTATGATGGTTGCAGTGTCCTAGGGTTATGTGATAATTTTTATGATTCTTGACAAGCAAAGTCAATGGGGAAGCCAGATTCACTTAACAACTGTGTTACCAACTTAACAACTGCAGTGGTTCACTTAACAACTGTGGCAAGAAAGATCGTAAAATGGGGCAAAATTCACTTAACAGTGAATTTCACTTTCACTTCTACAGAGAAATTATTGAGTCTGTCATCTGTCTGGTTTGGTTCTGCAACCCAACAAGACAGACAGAGACTTCAGAAGATAATTAGAACTGCAGAAAAAACAATTACAACCAACCTGCCTGAGGACCTGTATACTGCACGAGTCAAAAAGAGGGCTGTGAAAATATTATAGACCCCTCGCGGAATTTCCGCTTCCGGTTCCGCTGGTGACAGACTTTGATCGGGCTAGCTCTGGCCCCAGAGTCTGATCCCCCCCATCTGGAGGCCCTTTGGGCCAAGCGCCCCATTATTGGGGCGTTTGCCGTTTGAGGGCGGCTCGCCAGGGGTCCCCTGCCTCACTTCCAGGGGCCGGGAGGCCGATGCTGGCGCGCCCGAGGCTCCAGAGGGGGTGGGAGGCGATCGGCGGCTTTTTTTCGAGGCCGCGGAGGCGCCACAGCGCCTAAGGGGACCGGTGCTACCTAAGAAGGCACAACGGACTGTACTGACTGATTGCAGAGTGGAGCAGGCATCCTGGAGGCGAGAGGGGGGGGTTGGAGTTCCCCCCCCTTGTAGCTGGAAAGGTGCCGTGGCAGAAAACTAGGGGGAAGGAGATGGGGTGAAATCCCTTACCTTTCTGACTTTTCTTTGGAGGATGGCTGTGGCAGAGTTTCTTGGAGAGGTCTGGTGGCCCCTCCCCCCGGCAAGCAATGGTGGCGGTCTGACTTCCTGCTTCTTTATTTATGATTGAAGACAACATTCTCCTCTGGCTTCCTGTTTGACCTACTCTACACTTCGGACTCGTTGCTCCTGTGAGCGCCCACTGGTGGACAGTTGAAAAATTACTTTGATTGCTAATCCCTCTTTCTTCTCTGGAGGTTTGCCCTTTGATTTCTCATCTTCTACTGATCTAAGATGGCTAAGGGCCACAAATCAGCAGCAACTGACATGGGGAAAATTTTGGAAAGACTGGCGATATTGGACCAAAAGTTGGACAAGTTAGATGACGTCCAAAAAGGATTATCTGAAATTAAATCTGAAATGACACTTATGAAAAAAGATTTAAATGATGTTCAACAGCTGGCAGAGCAAAACAAGAAGAAGATGGGGGGTCTGGAGGGGGAGGTACGGGCACTCCAGAAGGTGGAGGATGGGAGAGGAAATGCAATGTTAACCTTACAATTGGATAAGATGTCTTATTTTCTCAGGTTCCAAAACGTGGAACAATTTGACCAGGAAAATTTGAGAGAAGTGATGGTTAAAATGTTGGGTGAATTTTTAGAAAGAGATTTAGAGTCTATTGGAAGGGATGTGGACTTGGTGTACAGAATAAACTCACAATTTGCAATTTTACATAATCTACCAAGAGAGATTCATATTAAATTTGTGAGAAGGGAACTGAGAGATGAGATATTGAGAAAACAAAGACTGAGGGCGCTGGTGTACAGGGGCAAGGAGATCACCATCCTGAAACAGATTCCCAGACAGGTACGAGAATTAAGAAGAAAATATTATTTTTTATCAAATAAGCTGTACCTCAAGGGAGTAGGTTTTAGGTGGCTGATTCCGGAGGGTTTGATGATTTTTTGGGAGGACAGTAAGAAGAAAATTAATAATGTAACGGAAGCTAAGGCTTTTTTTGACCAACATAAATCCTTCCTAGGTGGAGAAGATACAGGAGCCGAAGAGGGGGAAGTATTAGATGATCAAGGAGCGGAGGCGGACGGAGCTGTTGCGGCCCGGGAGGGGGAGGGAGGCCAGACCATGGTTTTAAGAGCCAGAACTAGGAAATGAAGAAAGGAGGGGAATCTATTGTTTAAGGTTTTTTTAATTGACTTTTTTTCTCTCTCTCTTTTTTTATTGTATTTTGTATAACACTCTTTTTTTTGTTTATATAATTTTTATATAACCTGGTTGTTTGTTTTGATTTAAGATAATAATGTCTGTTGTGTGAGAAATTAAAAAAAGAAAATAATAATGGAAATATCTTTATATAAAGATATTGAAAATTCAACATATTGTAAACTATAATATTGTATATTCTTAACCAATAAAAACTTTTTTATTAAAAAAAAATATTATAGACCCCTCGTATCCTGGACATAAATTGTTTCAACTCCTACCCTCAAAACTACACTATAGAGCACTGCACATCAAAACAACTAGACACAAGAACATTTTTTCCCGAATGCCATCACTCTGCTAAAAAAATAATTCCCTCAACACTGTCAAATTATTCACTAAGTCTGCATTACTATTACTATTAATCTTCTCATTGTTCCTATCACCCATCTCCTCCCACTTTTGACTGCATGACTGTAACTTTGTTGCTTGTATCCTTACGATTTATATTGATTGTTTCCTAGTATGATTTGATTGCTTATTTGTACCCTATGACTATTATTAAGTGTTGTACCTTATGATTCTTGATGAATGTATCTTGTCTTTTTATGTACACTGAGAGCATATGCACCAAAGACAAATTCCTTGTGTGTCCAATAACACTTGGCCAATAAAGAATTCTGTTCTGTTCTGTTCTGTTCTGTTCTGTTCTGTTCTGTTCTGTTCT
>WNWU01000007.1:13781723-13823997 GCA_012654045.1 Ptyas mucosa | reverse complement strand
CTATTCTATTCTATTCTATTCTATTCTATTCTATTCTATTCTATTCTTTCACAATTGTCTTGCTTAGCAAGAGTAGTGTGGTAGCCTGGGATGGAGCTCTCGCCTCACAATCAGAAGGCTGTGAGTTCGATCCTAGGTAGAGGCAGATATTTCTCTCTCTCGGCACAATGAGAATATATCTGCTGCAAACTCCACATTGGCACAGGAAGGGCATCTGGCCAGTAAACACTCAGCTCCAATTCCACCCCGATGCAAGGGATTATGGGGTCATTAAAAGACAAAAAAACCTGCCTTGCTTAGCAACAGAAATTTTGGGCTCAATTTTGGTTGTAAGTTGAGGACTACCTGTATGTCAAAGTTAAATGTTGAGGCTGTAATGTTATCCTACTGCAATGTTATCCTACTGAACTAAAAATAATCAGAAGTTAATATTTTTCCCTGTTTTTGCTTTACCCTACACTTCTTTCTTTTCCAATTTCTCACTATTTTCCTTTGTATTTTATATTTCGTAAGTTTAATAAAATTATCACATAAAAATGAGATTCTCTTAATGGTAAGATGTGAAATTGTCCACTAATGTTATTAATATGGACAAACTATTAGCTTGAAGAGAAAGCTACTATCTCTGCTCATAACACAGAATATACAACACTATTTATCAGTTCATAAAAAATGGAAAATAGAACATTTTTACTTTTAAAAATGTGCTTTCTGTGTATCTTAAAAGGATTCCCCAAAAAGTGCTCTAAAAATACTTCTTTTGATGCCTTGATTTGAAACTGGTATCTTTCTTTATCACGAATCATGGAGCATCTAAAGATCTGTTTCTAGGAAGGACCACTTTACTCAAGAACTGTGTGAATCAATTCATGGCTATGTAGGGTAAGCAGGCTAAAAAAGTAAACTAGTGAATGAGGCAATAACCAACATTAGGTGTCTACAGAGCACATGACTTAAAGTTGAGAAGATGATAATCCTTGAAGACTGGCAAGTGCTGTTAGATTTCTCTTCATCTGATAACTGATATTTATCCTACCACCCCAGTTTCAAACGTGTTGCTAAGATCATTATTTTGGAATTTAAATTCTACATAAAAGATGCAGAGAGACCATAGAAAAAATAAATATTAAGATTAAGATGTATATCTAATGCTTCATTCCAGTTTAAACTATGACCAAACCACAGTATGATTTGTGAGGTTTTTATTTAGCATACCTGGACTTATTCCAAAAATGTCTGGTTTCCTGATAATTTGCAATTGTTGTACTTGTCTAGGCACCAGTATTTTACTCTCTAGACTTGCAGAACTAAACTGGCTCAATTACTCAAGGGTATACAATTACAGAGGAAAAATAAAAAAATAAAAATAAAAATCCAGAAATGACAGATGCCATGTATGGGGCAACTACCTACTTATAAACCACCAATGAGCTACTGTGGGTTTGAACATAAAATACACTTAAAGTAGCAGTAGAAGTCATATCCCTATCAGTTTGAATATCAGTTTGTGTTCTCTACATATTTAATGATAGCTCATACAAATCCTTATATTTATTATGGAGATGCGTTGATGGGAATTGCCCACAAACTTCACTATGTGCAGGTTATGTATTCCTGGTATAGCTGCTAAAGCTACAATTATTGTGTAATTTTTTCCCTATGAGTGCTTGGTGGTGAGCGCAATAGCTAGAGTGATTTGTAGTTATAATTTGCTTACATATCTAGCCCCTCTGGCTCCCATAAGGGATAGGCTTCTAAATCCTCCATCCATAGCAGTCTTACCTCCTCCCATACTCATGGGAACTTTTGTGTATGTTGCTCCATCTATTTGATTCTATACAGAAGACAAAAAGCAAACAATCTGTCTTATTAACAGTTTAGACAAGCAGGGAAATTTGTGTGCTAAATTTAAAATTGTTTCAGCATAACCATGCTGATTCAGTAAGAATTCAAGTGTGATCTTTATTCAAGATATTCAACATATTGAATATCTTGAATATTCAAGGTATCTATGAATATCTTGAATATTCAAGATATTCAAATCTTACATATTCAAGATATTTCAGTCTTATATTATCTATATCAGATTTAAAGAATTGGATGGAAACCAAAGACAAAAGCAGGAAGTAAAGAAGAGAAAGGCATACGAAACATGGTTTCTGGAATTCTTTTCAGAACTTTTATGAATAGAGACCTTAAGATGTATCCGTAATGTCTTCTGCATATCAAGGTAACATGCTGCATGTGTGTTTTCCTGAAGTCCCTTGATGTTGTATCTTTGCATGTTTTTATCTATGGATGCACTGGGAAGCACAGGGTAGATTTCACTTGGAGTTATGACCGGGAGGGGAGGCTGAGAACAGAACAGTCAATAACATTCTGAAGGACTGCCAATTGCCTTGGGAAAGGGTCAGTTCTTCTTCGTTGGATGCATTTAAACAGAGGCTGGATGACCATCTGTCTAGGATGCTGTGGAATGGATTTTTGCAGTGGACATGAAGGTGAACTAAACTATTACAAAGTTCCCTTCCAGCTCTTTCATTCTGGGACTGGATGAAAGTTCCTTATTTATGAGAGTCTTCAGACAGCATAATGGCTTTTAAGAATAATCTTAAATCTCACACTTCTTTGTTGCTAAATTTGTTTGGGGATATTGCATAGCTGTCTTTTTTATTTAGTATAACTTTGAATTCTTTCCAGATGGGATAACTGTAGTAAAAAAAAAGTGTTTTATTCTACTAATGAGGATTTAATTTGGTGTTTCTGCAGCTTGAACTTTTCTTTACTAACTCTAATTACATCTGATTTCTTTAATTATAATTACTGGCACAATTATATACTTTATGCTAATTTAAACTCCTTTCATCTTTTAGAAAATGAGACGGCAATTTCCAAGAGAATTGTATTGGTTCATTCAACAACCTGAAACTAAGCTTTAAAGTACTCCTACCACTTTTGCAGTTGCTGTTATGACTAATAATACTAACAAGCACAATATTTGTGTTGTATTATTTCTTTGTGTGCGTATTTGCATTTGCATTTATTGTCATATTATTCAAAAAATATATTATAGTAGAAACCTCTATAAGACTACACTTGTGTTAAATTAGGCCTATTCCTAGCTAAGAAGTTTAAAATTCTAATTTTAAACATATATAAAAACCTTGCTATAAATGGTACAGAGAATTAACTTTCTTTTTATTTATTTATTTAAAACATTTAAATAGCTATCCATCTTTCATCTAATTCTGGATGGCTCCCAAGATAATAAATTAATTGATTCCTGTTTTTGATTTGGTTATCCATTAGCATATACTGATTATAATCATATTATGCAAAAAAACTCACTCAAGGGCAAGGGTTAATTTATATCAGAAGAAAGAGAAAGTGCAATTTCATTGAAACCAAACTACAGTAGTACCTCAATACTCATCCTTAATTGGCTCCAGGAGGTGCAATGAGTAGTAAAAAGGATGAGTGCCAAACAAACCTGTTTTAGATGACCTTTTTGTTATTTAGGGAAATAGCTTATATGGCCTTGGATACTAACTCCCTGTTCTAACTCTAACTGCAATATTTTCTAGGCAAGCTATCAAAGTGATAGAAAACACCTAGTTCCATTGATTCATGAGACTTTAATCAACTAAGAGGTCTGTAAGGGGCGTGCATAAGTGTACCAGCATGCCTACCATTCCTGTCCTAATGTTTTCTTTTATTCATATCTTTTTCATGTATTTATAATTATGTCTACACTTGTATCTGTCATAAAATACATGCTTGACGAAATAAAAAAAATAAAAAAATAGTATTTTCTTGAAGGAATGGGTCATGGTTAATTAAAATTAAGGTTAATGTAGATTTTAAGAATCATTGTATTAGAAAGTTTGTATTGAGAATATGGACCAGAACTCAGACTGTGCTCAAAAAGGCACAAGAAGCATTTAAAAAGCATTTTAAAAGAAAGAAATATCAGGTAAAGAATAGTTAATGTATTGAGACTTGTTAGAACAGGATATAAGATGAAATAAAACCAGCAACTGACTGCAGAGTGGTTTAATTTTCAATGATTTTTGTATGCACAGTTTATTTATTTATTTAATTTATTTATTTTTGCGATTTATATGCCGATTCTCCCGAAGGACTCAAGGCGGCTTACAACAATAATCAAGAATACAAATCACAAAATAAGTTAAAAACCCCTTAAAAACCATATTTAAAATTATTACAATTTGTGCAACTCCTAGTAAATCATGTTTTTTGACGAAAGAGCCATGTCTTCAGTTCGCAGCGAAAGGAGAGGAGGTCCGGGGCTATCCTGAGCTCGGTGGACAAATCATTCCAGAGGGTCGGCGCTCCGACAGAGAATGTTAATAAAAATATTTAAGATAGATAATAGGACATTTGGATTAGAGCAGCAGAAGACAGAATTTCAACTTGAACTACTGACAAATGAGGAACATGTAATTGTTAAAATAGATAAATCTTTACTGAAATTTGAAATGGAAGAAATTAAAGATTGTATGATAAAATGGGCTGAGAACTTTGGACACAACATACAGATGAAGCAGTGGGAAATGTGTGGTTAAGAGGAATGAAATTACATTATGTTATAACTTAAAAGAACATTTTTATAAAATGATGTGCTGTCGGTATATGACTTCAAAAATGTCTAGAATGTATAAAGGTACTTTAAACTTATGTTTAAAATGTGGATAGCATGAAGAGTTATTTTATCATGACTGGTGGACTAATTTCTGGTTCAAATACATACAAGGATACAAAGAGTTTTAAAGATAAAATGAAACCAGAATTTTTCATATTGATTTAATGGTCAGTCAATTAAAAGAGAATCCTGGAAGATTATTTTTATATATGATTACTGCTGTGAAAAATATATATTTTATATACTATAACATGATATTATACAATATTACATTACATTATTAATTTACTCTTATATTATATACATGGTCAGATGAGAATTTTATGAGTTCTTATTATGCAGTGGATTTTGTAAAACATTGTAAGCCACCCAGAGTCACCTGTGTGTGAATTGGCTGGCTATAAAATTTGTTTAATAAACAATATATACAACCTCCCTCCCATATGGATGTGAGTTTTGAGCTCTAAATATCAAACTACTGGAAAAATTTTACATGTATGCTCCCTGCTCCATCCTTGGTATTGGTAGGTCCATGTCTGCATCCTGGAGATCCTGGATTGTCAAAGTCCACCCACATTTAGTCCCTGATTATCAGAATCCAGATGCAGTGGGTAGAGCATGTCATCAGAATGGATGACTACTATATCCCTTACCAGTTGCTTCATGGTGTATAGGAGATTAGGAAGAGACCTTGAGGTTGTCCATGCAGGCTCTACAAGATGCTGTGAAAGAAACCCTATGCTATTGTGACATCCAATCAAGGAAACTTGAAGATGCAGCTGCTGACGGAATCTGTTAGTAAGTCCTGTGCTACGATGGTTTCATCAGCTTTGAAGATATATACCACCAAAAATGATAGAAAACTGTGACAGTGTCAGAGACTAACACCCACAGTTGTCTATGGAGATTCTCAATTATACAGCTCATGGTTGTCCCAAACATACTTTTCAAAAAGTAACTGGACTTTATTGGTTTTTTCCCTTGAAAACTTCTCATGCAAGAAGTTGCCTTTTGGAAAGCACCTTTGCAACACCCACAGTTATTACAAGAGTGGACTTCCAATGTCCTCATTGTGGTAGATGCTATGCTTTTAGCCTGGGACTGCCATATATTTGGTTTGAATTCTAGTTGATCTACACCAAGAGGATTTGGTACTCAGTTAGTAAATGAACACAGAGCCCTTGAAAAAGAATTAAATATAAATTACATTGAATGAGGTAAACAGAAATGATGATGGATTTATTTTACCTAGTTCCTGCAGTCTATTACCTCTAATTTTCCTTTCTTGTTGCCAGACCAGTATGAAAATACTAGGACACTAAATAGTTTATAGCCAAGAAAATGTGATTTTCAAAAGGTCCTAACTATATAACGTCAGTCAACCTTGGCTGACATATCCCCATATTAATTTCTACTTTCAGAATTTGACAATCATTCAAAAGTCTAAAATACATAAATCTGTGGGCTATGGTACCTCAGAACATTGAGTCCCAGCTTAGTCTTCAAATGCATTCTTTTCTGTTTTCTGTTTATGAGAACATTTTGATTTTTTTCCAGCCAATTTAAGACACAAAGGGGGAGTGGTGGGAAAATGGAAAGAGCACATTGTGTAGTCTGCCATTTTCTCCAGGCTACTAACCAATACATAAAATCTTCCACAGATAAGATAGAGTAATTATCCAGCAGGATGGTATATCAGGTTAAATGAGGCAAATAATCCCTGTTTTCTTCCAAAACCACTGACCTTAAATGTGAGGAAAAACCAAAATTACTTAGAAAATTATTTCAAGAGGAATCTTTAGCAAAGGAGGATATTTAACTGTTTTTTCATCTTTCCTTCTACTTCACAAAAAAGAATCAAAAGGGAAAAATATTGCAAGTATTTTTCTTTGGCTTACTCAAATGTGGAATTTATAACTAAACTTAGAAACTGAAAAAAAAACATGGTAGATGGCAAAACATCTCCATATGATAGCAAAGACGACAACATGGATGTGTCCATATAGTTAGTATGAGTCAAGCTTGATTCGGAAGATTTACTTTGAATATATTGGTATATGTTTATTGTAAAAGTAAGGGATGTGGTGGCTCAGTGGCTAGGATGCTGAGCTTGTCGATTGAAAGGTTGGCAGTTCAGCGGTTTGAATCCCTAGTGCCATGTAACGGGGTGAGCTCCCATTACTTGTCCCAGCTTCTGCCAACCTAGCAGTTCAAAAGCACGTAAAAAATGCAAGTAGAAAAATAGGGACAACCTTTGGTGGGAAGGTAACAGTGTTCCGTGTGCCTTTGGCATTTAGTCATGCTGGCCACATGACTACGGAGACGTTTTCGGACAGTGCTGGATCTTTGGCTTTGAAACAGAGATGAGCACCACCCCCTAGAGTCGGGAACAACTAGCACATATGTGCAAGGGGAACCTTTAATTTACCTTATTGTAAAAGTAGATTTTAAAAAGTCAGGAATAAATAGAATTCCATGGAAGAAGAAATAATTGGGAAAAGGAATTCTAAATAAGTACTTTTTAAAACAAACAAACAAACAAAATGAAGCACAGTTGGAAATAATATCATGTGGAAAGGGAAAGAAGAATCCAATGTGGTTGCCCAAAATGTTTCACGAAGATCTGAAAACAAACCAGTAATACATGCAGGGATAACCATAGAAGATTACTTACAGGTCACCAAATACAATTGCATGCAGCTAGTTTGGAACTACAGAAATGTGGGAGAAGGTTAATGATTAAAATAAGCTGGAATTAGTATTAGTCAGAATCCAGATCCTGTGCTTCTACAAATTGTGGTCTGCCACAGCAGCAGTTCTGAAGAGAACATTATGCTACTGTTCCTGAACAAGAATTCAATGATAACTAAGCACTATCCTAAAAATTTATTAACTAATGGTATAAAAACAGTTTATTAATAAGTATTTGAGAGTTTATGGCAAATGTAGCCCAAATAAGAAGCAGTAATAGTCTGCAAAGTTGGTATACTGTTTAGTTCTAAAAGAATCAGATTTAATTCACTGGGAGAAAGGCACTGAGTTTGGCGAGTTCCACATTCATTCAGTGGAAGAAACACCCAGAAACCAGAGAATGGCATACTGATTCCCAACAGACATAAAAACATGGGAGAAGGGGTAAGAGAAAATCTGAAGAAGCCATTTATATTAGTATTCAGCAACAGAAGTCAGAAAGAAAAGCGTACTCTTGCTGCAGAAAAGAAAATCAGAATTTTGAATCTTTTTGCCACAGCAAAGAAAGAAAGAGACTTACATGCATTTAGACACATTTGTGCTAAGTGGTAAAGATATCACGTCACATGAAAATGGAGAATAAAATAATGTTTGTGGATTGAAGAGGGAAGGATTTTCTTTGTAACTGTAATCCTATTAATCTTCTATAAGGTTTTTTTAAAAATCTAGAATGTTGGAGCAACCTGCCTGGAATTTTGGAATGTGATCATGTTTTGATTGTGGGGTTTTTAATGTTCATTTTTGTCCTGTATTTTAGTTTTAAGTTAGCTGACCAAAATAGCAGATTGAGAGTTTTTGGCTATAAAAATTGAAAAAAATGAGTGAGTGAATGAATGAGTGAGTGAGTAAGTAAGTGAGTGTCCGATTAGGAATCTAGCTACTTGGTTGGCTTGTTCTTCCAGGCTTTGAAACAAAATGTGGCTGACATTCTTCAGGGACCCATAAGGTTATGCTTCCAAAGTCTAGAAATATAATATCCAGAGGGTTTGGTTCATACCCTGTACAGCCCAGTAATCTTTGCAATATACTTATTCTTGATTGTTATTAGAACTGCTGTCTAATATTAGATGTCATGCAAGGAACTATTGCAAACACTCGACTTTTCTTCAGATTCCAGATCCTCAAATACAACACAAAAGACTCCAGATAATCTCTCTCCTTTGAAGCCCTTCTGGAGCTGGAGCTCAGCAATGACTTCATATGTGTAGATTTCTGAAATATGTTCTCAATTGTTCTAGAGTAAAATTAAAATTAAAGAATAATATATTGTTATTCAAAAATCTATATACATAAACTTCCAAAGAGCATGTGGATACCTATGGAACGCTACAAGTAAGCAGTCAGAATATGGAGAAATTTGTGATTATTGGCAGAGGGCTAAAATTATGCTGTTTTATGTTCATTTCTTGAGGGTGATATCGACAATCTCACCAGTGCTGAATATTCCCATTTAATATTAAATAGGAACAGAATATAAATTCTCATAAGCCCACTGGAACCAATTAGCAGGATATACATATATATACCAGTAACATTGGACCCAGGTACCATAGGCAAAGTATGGTAAAGTAAGTAAAAGAACAGCTAGGCAAAAAGCAATCCCTGGTAGTAATAGCGGGTTAGTGGTGGAGATTTTTCTCAGCTGCAGAATATATTAGAATGAATGGAAAGAATGTTTCAGATTTATGATATTTATTTATTTGGTTACTTATTTGATTTACTGGAAATTAGAGGACAATTTGCGTGTGTGTGAAGGGGAACCTTTACTTGAGAAAGTCTTGAAATGGAGGTAGGGAATGTTCTTAAGTGGGAAATAATGATCAGGTTTATAATCTTTCCTTTTTTATCTCTAGAAACAAATGAAGGTTTTCAACACAAAAGTTATCAAGTGGCAGAAATGTGTCATCTCAGGATCCCTATCATTAATTTTGTGCATACTATTAGTGTTTGGTTTCTGATAACAAAAATAAAAAAACAATGTGTTCTGATAGCAAACACTGAGGATGTAATCAGGGAGCAGCCAGTGAAAACAAGGCCACAACATTGCATACCCGACCCACATCTGTTCACCAACAATAAATTCCCATTTATAAAGTGAGGTCCTTGGTAATCTTCAATCAAATGGGACTTTGAGGAAAGTCAAGCCTCGGAGTCTTCTTTCGTTGGGGGTGTTACTTGGAACCCTGATGCTCTGAGCTTGGTTGCTTCTTACTAGCAGTGATGATATTACCTAATCTGGGTAATGAAACATCTACAAGAAAGCAACCAAGCTCAGAGAGCACCAAGGATCTCTCATTTCAACCCCGAGCTGCAAATATTGTCCTTTATCGTTTATAAAGTTAATTTCAAATTAAAACAATTGTGATTAGTTAATAAATTAGATTGAGGCCCCTTAGGATCCTCATTCTTAATTTTCTTTGCTTTGACACTGTCTCCGTTTTTTCTCATTTTGTCCATATGTACTCCCCCCTCCCCTTACACACATACATACACACACACACACTCAAAAGAAAGCACCTTCCACTGTGTGTCTGCAGGCAGGCAGATAGACAGACATATCTTACTGTATGTCTTAGAATTTGTTGGAAAAAATGGTGGAAATCTATGTGTCTTTCACAGGGAGGCTTATAAACTTTTACGGCAAAGCCAAGTTATTTGCTGACAACAGCAACTTTAGCTCTCTCTTGGGCTCATATATAACAACAAAAATACCACACTTACTAAGAATAAGATTTTTGCAGTTAAACTTTCACCTTATTGTTAGGAAAGTATGTACTGCTTACTATGCAAAAAGATTTTCTTTGACAAGTTTAAGACAAAGTAATGAAACAGTTGCTTATGTGAAACTGATAATGTAGTTCACTAAATAAATCAGGGTTATTGCCCATTCTATTTTTGTTTTTAAAAGTTTGAAAAATCTATATATACCGTATTTTGGTTTTGAACTAATTCTGTCATTGGCTTTATTATATGTAGCATCAAATAAGAAGCAGTGGTTCTTCCAACCATTGAATTCCACAGCAGAGATGGGAATTTCCCCCATCTTGCTGGTGAAATTTGAAACCAATGGTGGGCTAATGCCAGAAGTATATACATCTGCAGAGGTACAATACATCACATAAACCGTATCTCCTCATATACTTACTTAGTTATACCCCACTCTCTTGCTTCATTTCTTTCTTGCATATCATAAATCCAATTCTGTGTGCTGCTCTGCTTTTTCCCAGGGCTCTAAAAATAGAATTCACAGAGACGGTCTGTGTTATCTCTACCCTACCATCTTATTGCTAAAATGATCACTGTTTATCTGAACAACTGCATACTGAAAATTCATTTTTTTCAATTTCTCAGCTAGTTTGTACCATAGGAAAAATGATGAAATAATATATTTAAGTCTCTTACATTTTCATTTCACTCTATTTAGCTGAATAGGGTAAAACAATTGAACAAAATGGAAGAGGCAGGTTCCCAGAACAGGAATGTCTTGCATAGAAGGGAGAGTCAGGCCAGACGAGAGAAGCCAGCATACGGTCCTTGTTCTAGCAGTACTGCACTGAAAGCAATAATATAATAGTAGTGGAAATTTTGTAAATAGCAATGGGAATTTTCTTATATAATGTTGTATTTTATGAACTACAGATACATTATGACCAACTATATTGGTTGCTTGAGGTCATCATTATTAAAAGACATTTCATTATCATGTTAGTTATTATGGAGCACACCTACATAGCTGCATTGTTGTTATGGAGACAGAAAGTCATAGTGTCTTAAATTTTTCTGCCCCTACAGTTTCCATTAGCATGCACCAGTGATGGAACTCTGTTGTGCTTTAACACATACACCTTTTCACAGAATATTCTAAGGATTGTGATTGGTGGTTTCTTCAATTGAAATTCCAGATCCATTCAACATCTTCTACCATGTGGAAAGCTTTCTCCAATTGTCATGCACAATCTCTGGTTACTAAACTCCATTTCTTTTTAATTCCTCAAAATTATGGGTTGAATGTTTGACTCTGCAGCCTAAACACCAGTAAGTGGTAGCAAAGAATTAATTTCTTGATTGCCACCTAGTGATCATTCACATCTGTGCAGTCTGTTGAAGATCTAAGTTTGAGAAAGGGAATTTCTGCCAGGCAAGCTACTAAGTACAGGAGACGTCCTTTCAATTACATATCCAGTTACTGTATATGTGCTAATTCAGAAACATACATCAGTAGTGAAATGTAAAATTTGTTACTACCGGTTCTATGGGCATGGCTTGGTGGGAGGGGGGGTGTAATGGGACTGGGTGGGCGTGGCCATTAAAAAAAAACTTTTAAACACATTTTTTCTACAACCTTAAGAGGTTGCAGAAAAAAAATGCTTTTAAAAGCCTCTGACAATCAGGCAACTCAGCTGGGATCTCCAGAGGCTTTTAAAGGCATTTTTTCCCCTACAATCTCTTCGGCTGAAGAGGTTGCAGAAAAAAAATGCCTTTAGAAGCCTCTGACGATCCCAGCTGAGCCGCACGATCATCAGAGGCTTTTTAAAAAAAACTTTTAAAAGCATTTTTTTGGCCGAAGAGGTTGTAGAAAAAATGCTTTTAAAAGTAAAAAAAAAAGTCTCTGATGATGGCGCAGCTCAGCTGGGCGTGAGGGGGGGGGGCAGGGATTTTTGCTACTGGTTCTCCAAACCACCTGCCACCATTGCTACAGGATCAGGCAATCCGATCCGAACCGGAAGCATTTCACCCCGACATACATATCAAATTCAGAAATGGTCTATCACCCTTTTCCTTGTTTTTTTTTAAAACATTGACTACAGAAGCAAGGTTTCAGTCTCTCTTACAGACAAAGAGGATTGATATGTGGAAAAAGATCAGGGACTAGATGAACCAGTAATCCTCTTTGGTCTAGTGTATAAAAGATCGAGAACAATATTATAGATTTAAAAATCTCTCAGAAACATATTAAAGATTGTAATAAGGGAAGAAATATCTATATCAGAAGCATTACTGAACAAGATGCGAATGATATGATAGATTAGATAATGAGTCAATATTCTCTGTTTTAATTGTAAAGGACATAAAATGTACACATACAGTACAATCCAAACCACAGGATTGTAAAGTTGAGTAAACTAAGGGATAGTATAATGACATTTCTTAAAGCCCTGAAAACGAAATTATTCAGAAGGTCACAAACTGAAGGAAGTAAACTGAGAGAAATCAAAGTTTTGCTTTGTCAGAACATTAGTTAAACTACATTATTGCTTTGCATTTAAGCCTTCTACAGAATTGTTGATAAAGATATATTCAGTGTAAATGAGGCTTTCACTTAACTTATTATATTGAAATCACAAGGAATAGAAACAATTTATACTATTCAAGTTATAAATAAACTTTGATTGATTTCCTCTGATACTGGTGCAAAGAATGCAAAGAATGATTGTGGAGATTAGGCCAAGAAATTACAGTTGCAAAATGAAGATCACTGATTAACAAGATTATGACAGAAGCAAGGGGTGGTGGAGGAGCAGGGAGATAAAATGAACTCTTTATACTTCTGTTGGTATACTTTAAGATTGTTTCTTCTCCATATCCTTCATTTGATCAAATTCATGAGCCATAGCATTTCAAGATGAACTAATGTTTGTAATTACTGGCAAAGAAAAATGTAAGTGGAGACAAAAAGCAGCTATACAGTCAATGTCAGATTTGGAGTTATGTTGGAAAATGCACATATTTCAATGGTCGTTGCCATAAGATGATGAACTTTTCATCATTCACTGTATTCCTTATAATGAACGAAGATATATTTAATTGTATAATCCTTAGATAGAATGTATGGGTAGAATGTGAAATTGGGCATCATGTAACCTAGCTCCTTGGCCAGTGCAGGAATTTAATAGGCCCCTCTGCCCCCGAAGTGACTGTCTTCCAGGATGGACTGTCCTCAGTGCGCCCCGACCGTGTCGTGTGCCGGGAGGGATCAGGCTGTGCAGGGTGCATGGGGTCCGCAGTGACGTCGGCCACCCCCCAACCTGTCTTGAAATATGGATCAAGGAGTCTAACACATGTGCAAGTCAGAGACTGCAGATGAAAGTCTGTGGTGCAATGAAAGTGAGGGCTGGCATGCGCCGGCCGAGGTGAAATCCCAAGAGCTCCGAGTGGAGGGTGCACCACCACCCCATCTTGTCTGTCTTGTCAGGGAGGTGGAGTGTGAGTGTGCGTGCTAGTACCTGAAAGATGGGGAACTATGCCTGGGCAAGGCAAAGCCAGAGGAAACTCTGGTGGAGGTCCATAGTGGTCCTCACATGCAAATTGGTCATCTGACCTGGGTATAGAGGTGAAAGACGAATTGAACTATTTAGTAGCTGGTTCCCTCTGAAGTTTCTGTCAGGATAGCTGGCAATTGTGGGCAAAAGGCTGCCACAGTTTTATCCAGTCAAGCGAATGATTAGAGGTCTTGGGGCCAAAACAATTTCAACCTATTCTCAAACTTTAAATGGGTAAGAATCCTGACTCACTGGCATGCAGCCGGGCATGGAATGCAAGATGCCTAGTGGGCCACTTTTGGTAAGCAGAACTGGCACTACGGGATGAACCAAACGCCTGGTTAAGACACCTGATGCCGACACTGATCAGACCCTAGAAAAGGTGGTAGTTGATATAGACAGCAGACAAGTTGACAGTAGCACCCAATCATTCTTTATATGTTTTTTCACCTTACAGGAATTATATATTGTTCAGCCTTTTACAGATGTGCTTATTTTTTCAGTATCCTGAAACAGAGTGTCTGTTTTTAATTGTTGGCTGTTCAGTTTGTGATCCATGAAATCATGCAATATTTTTCAATACCTGCGTACCCAGTGTGGTTTGCCTAATCCTATATTTATGCTTTATATTTTCCCTACCTAATAAAGGACTTTTTATTTGTTCTGTTAAAATGTGTCTTTCTGGTTTTTACCCATTATTCCAGCTTGTAAAGAACTTCCTGCATTTTGATATTGTCTTTCAAGATGTTTACTATAAAGATATATACTAGGTATTACAAGGTATTACTATCACTTGTCAAGCCCGGCTCAAGAATGACATAGAACATGGGTGTCAATATTGCTGTGTCACGTTGCTGTCACGTGATGTTTCATGACATTTTCCTATTTGCGGAGCTAGGGTGGGTGTGACCTGTATGTGATGCATCTGGTCCGCAGGCCACCAAATTGACACCCTTGATATAGAACAATCCAGACAGTTCAGTTCTTTATTTGCGTTCTTCAAAGAGATAGAATCTTCCCAGACGAAACCTTTAGTAGTCTCTCCCGACTGGATAAACTCTCAGAGTAAAGTAAAATAAAGTAAATCTAAAGTAAAGATTTCCTTGTCAGTCATATTTGATTCTAGGGCATCGTGCTTTTCTCCATTTCTTGGCCAGGGAGACAGTGTTGTCTGAACGTGGCCAGCCTGGCTTTGCACCAAAGGTGCATGGAATGCTGTTACCTTCCTACCAAAGTGGTACACATTAATCTACTTGCATTCGTATGCTTTTGAACTGCTAAGTGGGCAAGAGCTGGGGTAAGTAATGGGAGCTCACGCCATTGCGTGGAGCTTGGGTCTAGAAACCGGCTGTCCACTCTCCAGCTTTAACTGCTGAGCCATTGAGCCCCGAAGGACATTCTAGGGAATGGCTATCCTAATTCTGGTCCTCTATCTCTGATCCTGCTCCAGGTTGTGTCATCCCCCTTCTTGGAATGTGCTCCCTCCTTCCTGGGAAACTGCCTCTTTACTAAAGTACATCAGACAATTTGTCTCTCTGTAGGCCCAATACATAATATTCCCTTATTTTTATATTGTGTACAAATGTGATAAGCATATTTTCTTTCCTCTTGCTCATCTTGTCTATAACTACAGTGTAGGCCTGGAACAGAGCTTCTGTATTTTGTTTGGGCTGTTGTGTCTGCTATGCCTATTGTGTTTGTTTCTTGAATCCATCCATAATAAAGAAATTATTTTTTTTCTGTAAAAATATTCAGTCATAGTTTTCAATAGAAGATATTTAAGAACACTGATAACGTAGACTGAATTTTGTGACTGGCATACTGATTTTTTGTTGCAAACATTTTAAAAATATTAAATGCTATCAGGAAGCTTTTGTAATTCTATAGAAAACTATACCAATTACTCTTCCACCAAGTTTTCAAATATCTAGATTTCTGCGATTTATTTGAAAAGATGAACTCAAGATAGATTTGTACTACTAGATATACAATATGAGAACAGCTTGTTATATTATCAGCAATTATTTCATTTGGATAGTATTAAATTATACTTAGTATGGTTTGATAGCAAATGTTAAACTTGTTAATTTTCTTGATAATATTTAGTGCATGCTATTTTAATGTTGCAGCTCAAGTACAGTTTCATTAATCACATAATCATGGTTGGAAACTGTAATTACATACATAAAGGTAATATTCATAGAGAATTATGTTCATAGAAACCTACATGTAATTGAGATAATCACCATATTTATATAGTGAAGATAAGCATGGTTTCTGATTTCTCGTCTTTATCTTCTAGTTATGGAGAGAAGGTTTGGCAACTGGACCCTAAAAGCTTAAAAGGCAGAAATTAAATATTATTCCTAAATCTAGAAAACATAAACTCGATAAAATAACTCCAGTGCAAATAAAGATTTTCCTAAAAAGGAAGTCTGAAGGCAGTCCATTTGGCAAGATATTTGTAGCTACTCCCTCATTAAGAGCATGAACATTATTCAGTTAAATTTTAGTTGAACATAAATTATTTTAATAAATGTTAGTTAACATTGACAGAATCAGAAAAATATTTAAAGGTAGGGTGTTTTGAACATGAGAAGGGGATAAGACATTTTAAAGTTTTTATTTTATTTTCTTTTGAGTAGAGGGGAAGTACTTAGCTATGTGTGGAGCACATGCTTTAAAGGCATAAGACATGAAGAGACCCGTGTTTGAAACCTGGAAAGCTACTGCCAGTCAGGGCATATTAGGCATTGGCACAAATGTGACCAAAATTATTTCCCTTGGTATTCCCACTAAATCCCCAAATCTGCCTTTTTTTTGGTTCTATTATGTCCATGGGAAACTAGATTGCCATGATCTGTTTTTTTAAAAAAATGATGATTTCAGATAAACTCCATAGGCAGTCAGTTGTAGAACTTGGCCCTGCTCTGAAGCACTTGTGGTTGAGATGCTATCCCAGTGCCTAGAGGGGGAGGCTTTGAGGGGGAAAGGGACTCCAACTTCATTCCAGCAAGATGCAATAGCTATGGATTTAGAAATCAACTGAAATCAGTTATATTTAATTTTTGGGTTCAGTTGAGGTCAGATTCTCCTGGACTGAATGGATTTGTTCCTTGGGAGGGCCTTCTGTATTCACAGTTTCTATTCAGAGAGCTTTTGGCAGCTGTCATAAGCACAACTTTTGCACACCTTCATCTTATAAATTGGTCATAACTATCCTGAATCAGGAGGTCCTATTCACAATCACTCATACCTCGATCACCTGATCAGTTTAACTATTGCAACTCACCAGTGGTCAAATCCAATTTTTTTTACTACCGGTTCTGTGAGCATGGCTTGGTGGGTGTGGTGTGGCTTGGTGGGCATGGCAGGGGAAGGATATTGCAAAATCTCCATTCCCACCCCACTCTGGGGCCAGCCAGCGGTGGTATTTGCTGGTTCTCTGAACTGCTCAAAATTTCTGCTACCGGTTCTCCAGAACCTGTCAGAACCTGCTGGATTTCACCCCTGCAACTCACTCTACATGAGATTCAAAGGTGGTATTCAGCAGGTTCTGACCAGTTGTGGAGTACCGATAGTGGAAATTTTGAGTAGTTCAGAGAATCGGTAAATACCACCTCTGCCTGGCCCCACCCCTATCTATTCTCTGCCTCCTGAGTCCCAGCTGATCAGGAGGAGATGGGGATTTTGCAGGAACCTTCCCCTGGAGTGGGGAGGGAATGGAGATTTTACAGAATTCTTCCCCTGGAGTGGGGAGGAAATGTAGATTTTGCAGTAACCTTCCCCTAGGATGGGGAGGGAATGGAGATTTTATAGTATCCTTCCCCTGGAGTGGGAATGGAGTATTGTAGTATCCATCCCCTGGATGGGAATGGAGATTTTACAGTATCCTTCCCCTGGAGTGGGGAGGAAATGGGGATTTTGCAGTAACTTTCCCCTGGAGTGGGGAGGGAATGGGGATTTTGCAGTATCCTTCCCCTGCCACACCCACCAAGCCATGCTATGCCCACCAAGCCACGCCCACAGAACCGGTAGTAAAAAATTTTTAATCCCACCACTGATGAGATTGCTTATGAAGACTGTCTAGAATGCATAGCTGCTGCAGAATGCAGTGACTCAAGTCATTAAGTGTGCCTCTGGATTGCCCATGTTAACATCACTGTACAGAGAGATGTACTGGTTGCCAGTTTGCTTCTGAGTGCTATTCAAGGTGTTGGTGATCACCTGTAAAGCCTTTCATATCCCGGGCGTTGTATGTCTGCAGGACTGCTACTTCCAGCAGTTTTACCCATCTAATAAAATCTAGTATGGAGAGCACTCTTTTAATCCCTCCTCTAAGAAAATATTATTGTAAATGACCATAAGAATGTTCATAGCTGCATATCTTTTTAAAAAACATCACAATGTTACCTAGTTTGGTAATCAAATATCTGCAAGAAAACAACTAAATTCAGACAGCACTAAGGATCCTACAGCTTTAGTAGTAAATAAACATTATAAGTTCCAGTAGCTATTGGGCTAGAATTTGGAACATAAGCAGGTGTTTTCATCATTCATCTGAGAAATGACTAAAACTTTGAGCCCAGTCACAAATACCTGCTTCCCTCTATTTTCTGTTCTGTGTTGGATATAATATTGAAAGAATACAACTGCAAAGAAAAAGGCTTAGAGCCTCTTCAGAATTTCAGTGAATTTACTATATACAGTATACTATACTATATACTATATTAATATATTATAAAGAAAGGGAACAAGTAAGGTAGCTGACAACCACTCATTGTCAGCTACCTTGTTTATCAAAAATTTTCAAATACAATGATAATAATAATAATAATAATAATAATAATAATAATAATAATAATAATAGAAAAACTCACCAGATATCAGGACTTGAGAATAGAACTGCAGAGACTCTGCCACTGCAGAGTCTCTGCAGGTAGTCCCAGTGGTACTCGGCACACTGGGTGCTGTGCCCGAAGACCTAGGCAAACACTTAAAAACAATTGGTGCTGACAAGATCACCATTGGTCAGCTGCAGAAGGCCACCTTACTGGGATCTGCTCGCATAATCCGCTGATACATCACGCAGTCCTAAATGCTTGGGAAGTGTTCGACTAGTGATTTGTGATATGAAATCCAGCATGGTTATCTCGTTTGCTGTGTATACTGTCATTTTTGTGTATATAATAATAATCATAATCATTTTCCAACCAATGAACATATTTATGACCAAATTTCATGTGCTCGATAATAAAAGTCTTCAGTGTATTACTGATTAATGTCTAGTCAGTTTCAAACAGCAGTGTCAGCCACTGGAGAGTTATAAGTAAGATCACAGAGCAGAGTTTTAAAATTTGGGGTTAGCAATTTTTTAAGGAAATTGCTGAGTTACAGATAAAAGCAGCTCAGAAAAAGAGATTTTTAAAGCAATCTCTCCACCCTGCGAAGAAGCAAAAAAGGGAGAAAAAGTGGTTCAGGCAGAGGACACTGTGCCTGGTCAGCTTCAGCATTGCCTGATTTAGCACAAGCAGATTTTTGGTCTCCGTGCATCCCAATTTTGGCCTGTTCCAGGTGGCAGGGATAGGCGGTGGTGGCGGCAATCCCTGCTGCCTGGAATGGGCCCAAAACAGGATGCTCGGAGGCCGAAAATGGGACATGTGGAGCCTGAAAACGGGGCGCACAGAGGCAGCAATAGGTGGCAGCAGCGATGGGCAGTGACGGCGGCAATGGGCGGTGGTGATCCCTGGAGCCTGGAACAACTGATAAGCAGTATTCTGAGAGACCGATCCAACTGCCAATCAGCTGCTTGTGCTAAAGCAGGCTGTACTGAAGTTGACCAGGCTGTTTGTTGTTTGCCGCAAGGAGGTAAATTGCTGGGAGGCAGAGGCAGATTTTTTCCCCCTTTGTTTTCCTCCCCAAGAAGCTAGGTGCGTTTTATACTTCAGAGTATCTTATAGTCTTATATGTTTTAGTGTTTCTGAAGCAGTAGAAAAAGGAAAACATTTTCTTTATTTTGGATTTGGTTAAGATGAAGAAGATAATGCAGTGGCAGCAAATACCATTTGAAAGTAATAATTGTTGTGCATCCCAGGCTGACATAGTTAGAGGAGGCACAGTATGGGGTGTGAACAGGTGAAAGACAGCTTCTTAAAGTTATATTTGGCATTATGTGAAAAAAAAAGTAATATAACTTATTTAATAAATTATGATTTTTCCCAAAAAATACAAGGAATTATGTGGGAATGCTGCCATAGTCACAATACCATATATTTTAATATGCATGTTTGGCAATATTGTAATAATATGCAGTAAACATTAATTCAGTGTATTCATTAGGAGAATTATGTTTGTGATTCATAAAGAGAGTGCTTCTTAAAGTTTGAGAACAGCTGAAATATGGATTCCATCTTAAGTAGTGGTTGATAAACTTGGCAATGGAGTTCTTCTCTTCATTTCTTCCTTTAAGTTTTTGTATCTCTAGTTTCTTTAGAGACAATTCTGCATATAAAATATGTCATATGAAAAATGTATATCAAAATACTCAAATTTGCTATGAATAGATTTCTAACTGCCTCAGTAAGATGATTTTCATAAATGCATATTATTTCAAGCCAATCTAATTCAAGAATTATATAATATAAAACTGTGATATCATTATATATATATGGTCTAATTATGCTGGTTAAAAGCCTACAAAAATATACTCAGATTCTAAAAGATCCATTTTTAAATTGCAAGGATGTGGGGAGTGAGCAATAAATCATGAAGTGTTAACTAGGCTATTTTATTGTCAACAACTCCATTAGACACTCATGTCACAAGTAAGACTGGTAAATTAGGGATTGTATAAACTGGAAAAATGTATGCAATCTAAGTCCAATTTGGCATTGGTAGCACATATCACCTCATGCAACATCAATTATCACATTTTTGCCTCTAATTTTTTTAGAGGCACTTAGAAAGCTGTCAACATTTAACAATTCATGTTTTAATATACATTATTTTACCAAGAATAATGCTGAATATGACAGATGATATTTCTCTTTCTGTTACAGTAGTCTGTTCTAAGTTCTAATTCTATAAACATGTAATAAAGCAGGTTAGAAACTGTCCTGCTTTAGGTCTATATATCTGCAAGTTGCTTCTTTATCTTTAAAACTGCTGGATCAAGACACTAAGAAGGCTCTTAAGGAGGAAAAAAAAACTTTGATCAATGATGAACAGGAACTTTTTTTTAAAAAAAATTCTTGAACAAAGTGCTCCAAAACTTTTCATATACTTAAAGCTGCCAAACGTTGATGATTATATATAGTGATTTTCACAAAGCCCTACATCATTTTTCTTAATACAAGAAAAAGATTTAAACATTGAAATTCTAGTCAATACAATACCAGTTATTATTACAGTCTTACACCAGAACAGAAATTCTAGTCTTTGTAAAATTGTTTTTAAATGTCAGAGGAGGAAATACAATCTAAAACCTGTCTAACTGTTAATAAAAAAATCTACATATAAATTATAGATTTGCCTATTTTATGTATAACCTCTAAATTTACCATATTAAAGGAACATATTTACAATTTGTAAAGTGTATGATCTATTAATGAAGAATACATCATCAGGTGAGACTTGTGGGTTTTCAACACACACACACACACGCACATATTACACACAAGAGAGAGAGAAAGAGAGGCATCCAAAAGTTATAGTGACATCAAAACATATAATGTGTGTAATGATCCAATATGTAAATGATCCAAACTATGTAATTGGATTACTTTGTGCATGCAAATATGTAATTTGTATCATTTGTATGATGACCTCATTGTGCAAACAATGTCACTTATTGCTTCATGGATGCCCATGTATACAAACATAAACACAACCATGTGTATGCAGCACTGGATGTTCTCCAGATGTTTTTGAGTACTGGGGATTATCTTAGATTTGGAAGATAGCAACTTTACCAAATTAATTGTCAGATGAAACTATAATTAATAAATGAGATGTAAATGAAATGTAAGAAAACAGCATATAACATACACCATGGAAAGGGATATAAAACTCTACTTTATAATGTTGAAAACTGATAGAATTATGAAAGAATGGAAAAGATGGATTGAGCACATTGTAATTAATTTCAACCTTGGCAAGAGACAAATCTAATTCTAGGTTAATTTAATGTTCCTGGAATAGTTTCAGAATACTAACTTTATCTTCTGTAGACAGTTGATCTGTTTCTTCTTCCCAATAGTGTGTTTAGCAAAGGAAGTTACACATGAACACATCCTTTGGCTAACATATGGGGAATCATATCTATATTTTCAAGGGGAAATTGAAAGAAATGGAAGAAGAATTAATGTTAAGGAAAACAAATCTTTCTGTATTTTTCCAAAAGAATGAAAATTAGAATAGTTGCCTGAAACTTTACCAAAACTTCTCACATGTCTGTTTATTTGAGATTGTCCAAATGTATGTGGTTTGAGTTGAGCAAAAAAGAATCCAGTTTATAAAAATTTAATTTGGCTAAGGCTTACATTGGCTGCCTGAAAGGGCAGCAAAGGGAGCTGTAAAAATAAAGCTTCTGGAAACCTTAAAAGTTTATCCAAAGTTTTGAGGTAGGTGTTTTCAATTCTAGGCCATAATATGTCATTCACATGCAGCAATTACATAACACAGGGTTATTATTTGGTGTGGAATAACCAACTAATGGAAAGGTCCTCACACTGCTTTTTTGGGGGGAAGGAGGGCTGTCTTCTTTTTCCCTTCACATCACAATCCATCCATTTAGTAAATGGGTGTAGTATTCAGCAGAGAGCCAGACATGCTATGTGAGTAGGTAGAGTAACAAATCAATGACAGAACACGGTGAGGTGTCTTCATATAAATAAATTGAGTAAATAAATATAGGTCAGGGCATGGCCTACTTTTGTAGTTTCCATACACACTCTGTATATCTGGTTAGGAATCCTGTAAAAGGCTTGAAAAGCACTTCAGGAAAATAACTTAGGTTGTTAGAAAATGACATGCAAAACAAGGAGACTATTTTGCCTTTTACAAAGCATCTGAAAATAAATAACACATTTAGATCAGAAACAGGCTAATGGTTTGTATACTTTCCCTCTTCCTGTAAATATTACTTTGCTAACTGAAAGCTACAGAAGAGAAGATGGTCTTGGAGAAGGTGGGTCTGAATCTTATTGTATGAGGAACGAATGAAGATTATTTTAAATATTCACAGTCTGTCAATCCAGTGGCAGTACCTAGCTGATCTTGGCTGAATTGAAAAAGTCAAGCAGAGTCAGACCTGGTTAGTAATGCTGAGTAAGGTGGAAAGAGAAGATTAGCAGCAAGGTGGTTGGACTTAGTTACAGTGATGATGAGTTCAGCTTTGGAAAACCTGAAAGACCAGATTAGGGATATATCAGTGGTGTTCAACTTGTGGCCCATGGGCCAGATGCATCACATGCTGGCCAAGTCCACCCCCGGTTTAGCGAAGGGAAAAAAAGTCACTGGACAACAACATGACGATGCAAGTTTGATATCCCTGGATTAGATCATCATGGAGAAAATTGTATCAGCAGTAGGAGTTGACAATGATTGTATGGCACATAATCAATCAAACAGCAGGAAATATCAAGGATTAAAAAAATAATTATCCCAGAAGAAGACAGTAGCAAATGAGTTCCGCACTGTAGCTAAGAAAATAGTATGGATGTATTCACCAGAAGTCAAGCATGTCTTGAAAGAAACTTCATCTTTTCAGTCTGTTAGGTTCTGAGTCTGCCAATTTTCCTTGAGTTTACTTTGAAAATTGATAGAAAATCACAGGCACTACATTTTATTTAATATTTATTTAATATTTAAATTTTATTTAATATGAAAGGAAGTATAAAAATGGATTCAAGTCATCATGTAGTCTATAGATTATAATTAATACAAATCTGTTATTTATTGTATTAATAAATAGATGGCATTATGTCAATGTTATACAACAGTGAAATACTGGTAACTATCTATGTTCTTAAATAGCATTTCTGACTATGTGGCTATAACTTTTGAAATCTCTCTTTTATAAAAAATATACAACTCATTTTATGTATAGTTAGGGTGATGTTAGAAATAAGCAATTCTGTCAAATATATTTTCCTTCAATTTTGTTCCATTTTTAGAACAAGTTTACATTAAAACCCTACTACCATATATTATAACTTTTGTAAATCTCAAATGATGAAATACTCTGGATTTTGGGTTGAGAATATAAGGAACTTAATGTTTTGCTTGAAGAGTCACATATACAATGAATAATATTGTGATATATGATAATGGTTTTTTTGTAGTTTATATTTGCAGCATGAAGAACTTTTGGGACTAACCTATGATCTCGTTAAACTCCTAAATTATTCAGAGTAGTTGATCACATGTTAAATATATGTTCTTTTGATCACCAATATTGTATTAGGACCACAATATATTACATTATGTTCTCTGTTTATTTTAGTGACCTTATATTATTTTCTAAATCTATTAACAAGCTAAGAAAAAAAATGCAGCAATGGAAGGCTGAGAAATAACAACTGGTTAAAAATTATCCAGAGAACTCCAACCTTAACTGGAGAAATGAATTCTTCCTGGTCACCACCCATTATGTTATTTATTATACTATTCTAGTACTCTATCATCATACTGTATATCAAAAAAGAAATAAATACGTACGGAGCAAAAGCAAATTAAATAAGAGAGAGAGAGAAACAGAATCTCAAGCAATGCTCATCATACAATCATTTTATCAATACTCCAGATTACAGACGGATGGTTTTTTTCTGGAAAACACGAGGCTGCCTGCCCCTACCTGCAGTATTATCCTCTGGGTATGTCTAATCAGAGGATCTACACAATGTTTTTAATGGGTCCTCCTCTCATTTTCTTCATAAATGAAGATTAAAATAACGGATTGGTGTCTATTAGGAGCACTTTTTTTCACAATAGCACTTCCACTTTGGAACTGTCATCTGAAGAGATCCAGAAACATTTTTTGTTCTGAATTGTTTTAGAAGCATTAAAGTGATTTTGAATCTGGTTGATTTTGAATCTAGTTTTCTGTTCAGCCATTGTACATTTAAAAAAAACAACAATGCCACCATTTGATTTGTATTTCAATTGTCTTTTTAATTACATCCAATTTTTGAACCCTGCTGAATTGCTGCAAAATTTTTTTTTAGTATTAGCTAAATTCCTAAAACAAACAAATAAATAAAAAGACATGAGTCTCTAGGCACCACCATAGTGCATCCTAATTCTCATTCAAATAGAGAGGATAGGTTTAAGTTGCGAACATGTCACTCTCCTTATAGACAATTTTGCAACCTTCTTTAATACTAATCCACAGGCTCCAGTTTAAATCATAACATTTTTATGAATTTAAATCCTCCCGAGGATGTTTTTATTACTGTTAATATTGTTGTATGATGTTGCTCTGCCTCGCCTCTTTAGGAGAAAGATGAAATAACACACAAATTTAAGCAATTTTAGTAGTAAATTGAAGACACTAGGTGGCACCAGAAAAATGAGAATAAGAAAATAAATTCTAGGTTAAGGACTTCTGTGTATGCACCTTTAAGCTATTTGAGACTACAAATAAGCAAATTTAGAAGATTGTTATCTACCCTCTGGAGTGAATTTTTCTGATTAACTTGACCTTTTCCCTTGACAATCTGCATCCTTCAGAGCCAAGTGTAATACCTTTATATTTGCACAAGCAGAAAATGAGATGATTTCTTTTTTATATTATGCTTATATTATCTATATATACCCATGGTGCTATAAATAAATTGGCAATGTTTGTGAATAAAATAAAATTAACTGGTAATACAGTATCAAGCTGCCACGATAACCCTGCTTGCAGAAATGTGGAAATTTTGGATGTTATCAGGGTAGGATATGTAAACATTCCATTTTATACAGTTCTTGAATCTATCCTTCTAAGATAATGAACAAAAGCACTTCTCAGCTGAAGTTATATATTCCAATACATGACATACATGTGGCAGTTATGCTATTCCATTGTTTGTCCAAATTGTGAACCAGAAATTTCAACATATAAACATGAGAACATTACAAATTCCTTACTCTCCCAGATTTAAAATATGGTTCCTCTAATATTTATCACTTGGAGACATCAACATTTTATGACAGGTGCTTCTACATATTTGAGTGCTACATATTAAAGTGAAACCAGATTTATCCAATCATATAAGAAACTGTATGCAGTCTGCTAGGTATACAGGTACATTCATAATGCCCACTAAACAAATGAAAAAGAATTTTAAAAAAAGATTTAGCAAAGGTGCTTGTCATTTTTCTATTTTTGCTTTAAGACTAATACAGCTTGAAAAACTATCTGTTTTCCATAAATTGATCTTGTGTTGCAACTGCTGCCTCCCACTAGGATTTTCATTTAAGCACGATGTTGTTGGCTAAGCAAAGTTGTATGGAAACAAAGTAAACAGGGTGGAGTTCTGTTATTTAGAAAAATGTAAACAGTATAGAAAACAATGAATTTAAATGAAGAATGAGGGGACTCTTTTTACTGAGCCAAGAAATAGATGTTGACTTGGTGCTGTAATTTAATTCCTTGCATGGAATTAAACCTAAAGACATGAAATTCAGTGTGAGACTAAGGAAAACAACAAGCAAAAGGATTTTCTTAAGTTAACATTGGGAAAGGTAACCCTGAGCAAAGGGCAACTCTTCTGAGAGCTATTTTCCATCACTGCCTGTTAAGTGAAACTTAAGATAGTGTTATACCTGAAGCTGTATTCTAATATTTCCTTGGTTTGAAAAATGATTAACTTTTTATTTACAGTCAAAGGAGTTAATTAAAAAAAAGCAGCTGCTGAAAACCTAACTCAATTTTAACTAGTTTGATTTGCAAACAATATGATCAATTAATCCTTTCACTCTATGTTTAATTCATATGCTATAAGTAGAGCTGTAGCCAAGCAGTCTACATTTTTTGGAAGTTGGTCTGAAAAAAAAAGAATCTTTGTTTTTGGAAGAAATACTGCAATGATTTCAGTTTCTCTAAAAAACAAAACTTTATGTTTGTTGTGGTCCGCTGGTGGCCTGCGGAGCTGGCAGCAGAGTCGGACAGTGAGGAGGTTGGGGAGGAACATGGGCCAGTCCTGGAGTCTGGGGAAGGCTTGGACAAGGGCTCTGCGTTGGAGGCAGAGAGGGGACCAGGAACATCTGGGAGTTATGTGCTGCCTCCAGAGCCTCCAGAGTTGGACATCAGTGAGGCAGAGGAACAGGGGGAGCCTGTTCCCAGTGCAAACATGCGCAGAGCTGTCAGAAGGCAAGAACAATTAAAACAAAAGGGACAACTCAGGTGTAGGGCTTGGAGATGATTGGCTTCTCCCATAAGACATAAAGGAGGAGCAAAGGCATGTGAGCCTTTGCAGGAAGCAACTTTGTTCATTCTGGTCAGTGAAGCTCCATTTTGACTCTGTGCTCCATGTGGCGTGGCAAAGCTAATTGCCACTCCCTTGGCAGCGTGTCAAGGGAGATAAAGGTGAGTGCTTATCAGCCTTATCCCGAGGGACAGTGGCAGACTTCTGTCGGACTCCTTACAAACTATCACAAATAGTTTGTAAAGAGTCCGACAGAAGTCTGCCACAGTATGGGCTGTGAATGAACATAATTCACAGTCGTTCACAGCCGTTGAAATAAAACGAGGGTTTTTGGACTAATCATGTGCTTTTTACTGTCTCAGGAAGCCTAGGTCAGAACAAAGTTCAACAAATATAGAGATTGAATCAAGGTTTTTATTGTAACACACAAACATGGCTATCCTGTGGAATATTGCTTATGTGTACAGCAATTCTACTGTTCATTGATAGCATTAGTGCTTCCAAGGTTCTGCTTGCTGCATAATGACAGAATGAAGGACAAAGACATTGGCGATTTTCTTTCTTCTCCTGGTATTGCTCTTTAAAATAAATATTTTCTGGTGGTAGCAATAAGAGGGAATAAATTTAGCCCAACTCAAGTGTTGGTCTAAATTTTTGGCAGTTATTAGGTGTGGCAGAAAAGGAACATAGAAAATCCGTTGGCTGTTCAGTCACTTTTAGCCTGGTCTCTGACTCCTTCAGTGTCCCCTGTTATTCTTTCCAATGTCAGAAATTTCCAGTTCAACCAAAGAAGCTGACAAAAAGTTGAAAAAATAAAAACAATGTTCAAATTTCATACCAGATTGGTGGGCGGTATTTCAACTGACCTCTAGAGCTTTTCATTCAATAATAATGCTATGATAGCATGGCAGGGTCAGGGATGAAAGAGCCAGGGGTCCATTTCTGCTTCATAGATTAGTATGCACAAAGAATGACTGACCAGAATGTGCGTATAGCAGGGCAGTTTTCAAGACCTTGCAAAAAAACAAAACAAAAACCCAACAGTTTGAATTATTTGATGCTGATTGAGGAGATAAGATGTATGCAGGCATGCCAATTTTTTAGTGCTTGTGGTTTATGGGAAATGGAATTTGGAGAGTTGATTTTTCTTCCATTTCTGTTTTTTATGATTTGAGACATTCAAGGCAATTATGTGTGAAATAGCTCTGTTTACCATGGCTGTCTTTGAGCTATTTTTAGAAATGGCTAGACGTACTTCATTTCATTTAGTCAATGTCCATATTCCAGGATAATGGACATTTTATAGAAATAGCAAATCAATGTTTTTTTTCTGGTGCTGGGCATATACTATTAATCGAACTTATTTAAAAGGATGAAAAAAGTGCATAATTAAGTCAACAGAAGCCCCTGTGTTTAACATCTTGTAAGGAAAGTTTCCATTGTTTTTTGTCGTTTGTTATTCTTTTAAAACTGGAATAGGTATGTTCCAGGTTGTTTAGAATTTATCTCACATTAGCCCATATTCAGCTTGACCCTGCTCCTGGTTTAAAACACTTCCACCAGTTGAATGGTGGAATGTCAGTTGATGTCTATGCCTTTCTATTCAAAGTATGTTCATCTGAACCTATTAACCTGTTCAAGGTAAATATACATGGAATTTCACTGAAATATATTTGTTATTTTTATCATTTTCACCGACTACCAAACTAGAGAGTCAGAAAATATTGAACATTACTTAGGTCACATTATTATTAAGTTAAGGATTAAATATACGATTGCGACTGTGCTATTGTAATACTAAAAAATTGGGACTTTATCTGCATAGTAAATTAATGCATGATATATGAGATCAGTGGATGAGACAATAGTGCCGAAATGATATTTAAATGTTAAGAGGGATAAAACTATGAATGCTTGAAGATTGCTAAAAATTGTAATAATTGAAATTCAGTTGGAATACATTCCACAATATAAGAAAGGGTCAGTCAAGATAAGAAAGAGGTATAACATGGCTCTCTTTAGTGTCCTGGAACTTTTAATAGTTAAGAAGTTTTCTTTCATAAAATGGATAGACCTGTGCTAATTAAAACAAAAAGACTGCAAATTCTTAGTGTAATTCAAATGAAATCAATGGAGGAGGAGGAAGAGGAGGAGGAGGAGGAGGAGGAGTAGGAGTAGGAGGAGGAGGAGGAGGAGGAGGAGGAGGAGAAATTTCCATGCCAGTCAGTGGCCACAGAAGCACTTTATTTGAACATTATGGGAAACTCCTGGATGAGAATCAGCCTTGGTCTGATCCATTGATGGGTTGCTACCCGTTCGTCCTGGATTGGGCGAACTGATAGCAGTGACAGCGGGAGGCTCCGCCCACCTGCCCAGACGTCTCTGCGCATGCGCAGAAGCATCGCCGCACACGCATGCGCATGCCCATGAGCAAACCGTTAGTGAACGAAATTGAAACCCACTACTAGTCTGATCAGGAGCATTGTTGTTATATCCTAATTTATAGTCTTACCTCCTGATATAAAGTCTATTATTAATATTATGTAAAAATGAGTAGAATTGCTTGAATGTATCTTTCTTTGGCTTCAGCTAATTTTAACAACTTTGCTTTTGCTATGCTACCTTTTCAAAACTCAGTTATGCTTGCCAAGTCTTATTTGAATTTCTATTGCTCATATCTCCATGAAGATCTTATAAGAAAAAGAGAAAATAAAAAGGGTTCCTAGATTGCCAGCATGCAAGATTTATGTGAGGATAATATAAAATAACAATAAAGCAATAGTGAAATACAGTTTAGATCTGGAAACAGCCAGGGTAAAAATGACAGAAGTTTGGATTCCTGCTCCAAGACTGAGTAACATTGGCCTGCCAAACTGAACATAGCTTGCCAACCATGTAGAACAGCCTGTCAGTGCTTCATAGTCTTTCCTAATTTTGAAGTCCTAGTAGAATAGCGAAAATAGCCTGTAGTTCATAACTAAAGAAGTATATCAGTCATGGTAGGAATATACAACATATTTGTTTGGAGGATAGGGCTCTAGAGGAAGCTATTATTATACTTCCTTTTCAAAAGGGCCTTGTAGCAAAATGGAACTTTTTGAGAAATTCCAGTGGTAATCCCAATTGTTTTACACTGCTGTCATGTAATAGGCTACCAATATATAACAGGATTCTTAAAATGATATATTGTTTGTGTTTCTCAACCTGCAATCCAGTGGTGCTATTCAGCCGGTTCTATCCAGTTCGGGTGAATAGATAGCGGGAGCTGCGGGAGGCTCCACCAACACGTCCAGACGTCATCATGTTCCATTTTTGATGCTCTGCACATGTGCAGAAGGTCTTGCACATATGCAGAGGTGGCGTCCACGAGCAAAGCGAGCGCACGAGTGTGTGCACTCCCATTTGCAAACCGGTAGCAAAGGTAAGTGAATATCATCCCTGCTGCAATCAGCCTTAGACTGTATACTGACTGAGAATTAATATAATCAGCACAGCTGAATTTAGATGGATGTTCTTCAACTTTGGCAACTTTGGCCAGAATTCTGGAGTTAAAATCCACACCTCTTAAAGTCACTAAGGTTGAGAAATCCTGGTTTAGATTCTATAAAAGATATGCAGCCTTGAAATATCAGTAATAGGAATGATTATTGCTAATACATCTATTCAGTTTCTTGTAGACATTTGAAGAGCTGACTTCAGTGCTCTCCTAAAGAAATTTAAAAGATATAATTGTGTTAACAAATGATACTGGGGACATATAGAAATTACTTTTTCATGAATAAGTCTAAAGAGCTCACTGAACCCAACTACATATATCTGTGCATTTTCCCCAGCAGCATTATGGCAAAAGTAATTTAGTCATGGATTAATGAAGTTATGCAAGTAACTTGCTGTTTTTTTAATTAGCCTCACACAATCAAAAGGGAAATGAAAAAGAATCTGACCCAATTTCTTCAACTGAAAAATACAATTTTACTCTTGGCAAGTATCACATTACAGATCGTTGCCCACCAAGCGTGCCAAACAGATGGTAATACCTCCTTATGGCTGCATTATAAGGGATTGCCAAGAATTCCTACTAATTCATTAATTATGTTTCTCAAACTATGTTTTGGCATCTTAAATGCAGCTAATTATGTGCAGATTCTAATTTTATTTTTCTTTTATAATTAATTATTTCTTTATTATCTCTGCCCTTCCCCACCAACAGTCCTTTTAGAAAACAGATGCTGTCACTTTCTTAAAAGGCAGCACATCTGTTTCTGATTCACTGAATGATTATCTATCTATCTATCTATCTATCTATCTATCTATCTATCTATCATCTATCTATTATATTAAACAAATGTCCAACATAAGAAATTAAACTATTCTATAATCTTGACCATTATAATGATGTATATTACAATAAAGAACATAAAAATAAACTATTATAGCAATCCCAAGCCTTCTAACATAAAGAATAAATTTCACATCATTCCTTCTTAGTGACATTATCATGTAATGTGCTAGATTAGAGTTTCCCAACCTGGGGGTGGGGTGGGGGCAATACACTTACTTCACCTGCAATGAATCAGTCAGTAGCTGACAAGGAAGAAACAGTACAGTTCTGGATGCAGCTACGGGATAACCTAAATAAATACAAGAAGAATGCAGCTTTGCTTAAAGGAGCCAAAAGAAGGTGAGATGAAAGAACTTGTAATAACAGCAGAAATGGTGGAAAAAAGGGCAAGGAAGATTAAGAATTGGTTAGCACCAGTGAAGATGAATTGCATGTTTTTGGTTGAAACATCTGACTAGTCTATACCCACTTGTTGCCAAACAGTTTAATAACATGCTGCAAGGAAATGAAATTGAAAAGTGGTTAACATCTAGCAAAACCTGATAATGAAAGAGCCAGAAAAAGGTGCAGCATCAGGCAATTACAGGCCAATTACCTGCTTACCAACAACTTTCAAATTACTAACTGGTATGATAGCTGTTGCAGTCCAACAGCATGTAGTTGAAAATAAGGTCTTTCCAACTGAGCAGGAAGGAAATTGCCCAAACAGCAGAACAACAAAATATCAACTTCTAATTGACAGATGAGTCTGGAAAACTGCAAGAGAAGGAAGACCAACTTGAATGGAGCATTGATTGATTATAGGACGGCATTCAATTCCCTGCCACATGAATGGATAATCAAGTGCCTAGAAATAATAGGAATCAGTATCCTGTTTCCCCCAAAATAAGACATACCCTGATAATAAGCCCAATCAGACTTTTGAGCACATGGCAATAAGGCCAAGCACTTATTTCAGGGTTCAAAAAAATATAAGACAGGGTCTTATTTTCAGGAAAACATGGAAGATACATCAGGAGCTTAGGGCAAAGATGAATGGTACAATGGAAGATATGGTTGCTAGTCAATGGTGATAGACTGAAAGTGGTTAACATTAAGAGAGGAATCTTCCAAGGAGACCGACTATTACCACTACCGTTTATCATTGCACTGACTCCTCTGTCAACAATACTGAATAACTCAGGCCATGGATATCAAACATCAAAATCATATGCCATGCTATCCCATCTCCTTTGCATGAATGATTTGAAGCTATATAGAAAAACACCATCTGAAATATAATTACTGCTCAACATTGTCCATATATACAGCCAAGATATTGCAGTGGTGTTTGGATTGAACAAATGTGTGATGCTTGTCATGAAATGGGAAAATAATGAACATTGATGGAATCAAGATGCCCTATGGAAATAATATCAAGAGTCTGGGTGAAGACGATCACTATAAATACCTGGGCATCCTTCAAGCTGACAACATCAAGCACAATGAAGTCAAGGAAAAGGTTAGAAATGAATACATCAAGAGAGTGAAGAAGATCTTACAATCCAAACTCAGTGGAGGAAATACGATCAAGGCAAACGACAGCTGGGCAATTCTATTCGTTAGATACACCCCTGGAATAGTGGACTTGGCTCAAGCAGAACTGAAACCCTGGATAGGAAGATCAAAAAATAATGGCAATGGATCATGCCCTTCATCCATGAATCAATGTTGACAGATTTTCCTACCAAGGAAATGGGTGAGACTGGAATGTCGTAAGTACATCAAATGGTTGAAGAAGAAAAAGGAGCATTGGAAGAATATCTAGTATACAGAATATCTAGTATACAAGAGTATCTAGTATACTAGATACAGAATATCTAGTATACAGGTACACTGTATATGAACTGACTTATAACAATTCATATACAGATGGTTCAAAGTTCCACATCATTGAAAAAAATGACGTGACCATTATTCACACTTATGACAGTTGCAGCATCCGCATGGTCACGTGATCAAAATAACAAAATTCAGACAATTGGCAACAGACTCACATTTATAATGGTTGCAGCATCTTGAGATCATGTGACCACCTTTTGTGACCTTCTGACAAGCAAAGTCAATGGGTAAACAAAATTCACTTAACAATTGTGTATCTAACTTAATAACTGCTATAATTCACTTAACTGTGGCAAGAAAGGTTGCAAAATACTGGTAGGGCAAAACTCACTTAACGAATGTATTACTTAGCAACATAATTTGTGGTTGTAAGTCAAGGACTACTTGTACCAGGAAGGCATACTGAATACTGAATACCTACAAGAAAGATCAAATGAAGAAGAGAAAGGAGGCACGGGAAGACAAAGCATTACATGGCCAGTAGATTAAAAAAATAGCAGACTAAGCAGATAATAACAGGACCTAGCAATGGCTTAGAGAAGGAAAGTTGAAGAAATAGAGCTAATTGTGGCTGCACAAAACCAAGCCTTAAGAATAAATGCATACAAAACCAGAATTGAGAAGACAGCAAGAGATAGCAAGTGCTGCCTATGCAAAGAAGCTGAAGAAACAGTAGACTACCTGGTTAGCTACTGCAAGAAGATCTCCCAGACTGACTATAAGCAATGGCATGAGAAAGCAGCAACAATAGTGCACTAGAAGATCTACAAGAAATATCAATTGCCTGCAAGCAAGAACTGATGGGACCATAAAATAGACAGTGTCATAGAAAATGAAGAAGCTAACTTGTTCTGGGACTTCAGAATTCAAACAGACAGGCACCTGTTGTGTAACACCTCAGATTTAACAATTAACAATAAGAAAGAGAAAAAAGTATGGCTAGTGGACATGGCACTACCTGGAAACAGCAGAATAGAAGAGAAGGAACTGGAGAAGATAAAAAAAATACCAAAATCTGCAAATAGAAATAGAACGACTATGTCAAAAGGTCTGAGAGCTACATTATGCTACAGTACTGTGGACAGATTAAAATTGCATGATTTCTGTTCACCAGGATGAATCTCATTGCAAGGAAATATACCCAGGTGTCAGAAAGAAAGAAAGAATTATCCTCATTTTATGAGGATAATTCAGAAGCTGATTCCTCAGCTCTCTTCAGATGTAAACCAAAGGCATATTCATTTATTCTGTTGTGGAAAGTGGTGGTTTCATTTTTTCCATACAAAATCTGCAGTCCAGCTCACCTTCATAATGAACTTGGAAATAACATGGTCAGGGACAGCAATCTATCCAACCCAAATTGGCTGCCTAAGTGTATTTCCTTTCCTTCCTATCCTTTTTGGACACTTTAATTCTACTGCCATTTTATCATCTTGGTGGCTAAAGCGCCAACGCAACTTAAAGGAATTTTGGGCCTACTAATTGTAGCACTGCATGCTCTCTCCTCACCTTTTGTTTCCCCATCAGTCATTTAGTGTGATTCCCTATTAGAAATGGCAGATGACAAGCCAGCAAGTTCTTCCCAGACCTTTATGAGAAGCCTGACATCCACACTTAGAATGAAAAAGATGTTGCTTCCAAGCATCAGGATTTCTTTTGAAAATCAGAAAATACTGTACGTGAGATTGCCCTTGGCTCCCCAGAATGTTCAACAATCTACTTTGGAATGGAGAAGAGAGATTACTTCGTTGCTATGGTTGAAGTATTGGCAGTCAGAAACCTTGCTAACTACTGTGGTAGTAAGACACATGGGGAAAGATGGTGAGAGAAAATGAAAAAGCAGGAGACACCAATTTTCTCTCTCCAAAACCTATCTGTCCCCCCACCCCCCTCAGCACTATCAATTCCAAAGCAAATTGATAGTTTTTTCCCAATGGGAAACAGTGGCATGCAGAGTGATGGATCAATAAAGAAATCAATTGGCCCGGGAAAGAATGTCACTGGCTGTACCAAGATAATGGAACTGTTTATGTTAAAGAAAGAAGAGAAATGGAATGGAGAAAATTTTTTTCCTAAACTCTTATCCTCACTAATTAACTCAATTCCTGCAGGACCTAACTTTTCTTTTCTTTTTTTCCTTTTTTGGGGGCTACAGTATGTTTACAGTGGAGGTTTGGTAAAAAGGAAAAGAAAAAAAGCTTCCTTGGAGGTAAAAATAAGTACCTTGAATAAAACCAGGGGAAACAAGAAATCTTTTGAAACTCTCTTGAGTAAACAGAAAGAAAATGTAGTGGTGGAGATAATAGGAAAGGAGGCCAGAGAAGTTATCCCAAAGAAATTAAGACCTTGCACATTTTTGCATGATTGTCTCTTTATCCCATGCTTTCCTTTAAGGTTGCAGTTGTGTTTTTGCTTCCACCTTCATCTGCCCTGTCAAGGAATGTTGGTCTCAAAAGAGCTAATTCCAATGCAACTACACACACACACACCAGTTTGATTGACTTCTCTGTGAGTTCCCCAAACTCCACTCTGCCACACATTCTGGGACCAATTAGGGATTATTTTCTTCACTGATAGGCCACACTGAGTGTGATGAGAAAGAGTGGCAGGGAATCCACCAACTGCTGCTCTGAAACTGTCTCATATTTCAGTGAGACACAACATCCAGTTTCATTGCTGAGGCACAGTAAAGCTCAGGCACGGCACAGAATAATTTATATCAGCATATTTTTCTGCCAACACAAGCATAGGAAGAAAGCACCTTGAAGTGACTATCTGGATGAACTCTTAGCCTCTGACTTTGGAAATGTGTCATGGAAGTAAATCCTCTTGAGTTCACAGTAGGTCTTACTGCCAAGAGATTTTGCATAAGACTATAGCTTAAACTGAATCATTCGTATTCATTTGAACCTTTAACCCTAAGTAGCTGTATTTCTTTATTGGTACTTTTGCTGCTCTTCTTACAAAAATATTCTACTGTTTTTGATATGTACTATTGTAGCAAATCCTTTTATGTTAAGTGTTGTTGATCTGTTTTGCTCACTTTTTTTAAAAAAAAAAATCTGGCTTCTTTACTGTCTTGTTAAGGATTAATAGTGTTTATACTAATCAATAAACTGATTGTTAATAACAGGCAGATCTGTGATAGAAAAAAGGAGGAGATGGAGATAAAGCTGCTAGAATAGATTAGAGAGGGATAATGCCATAGAGTTATGATGCTTTATTTTGCTTCATGAAGCATTTATGGCTGTGGACAAAGTTGAAAGAGAATCCCACTAAAATTTCTGGAGTTATTCCTTTACTGAAAGTGGTTTTCTGGAAGAGAGCTGACAGCTGGATGGTAACAATGAAAATTTGGAGCTATGGATCTTAACGTTCATGGTTGAGTATTTTTGTGGAAAGAACAAAAGCCAGGTTACACCATGTGTTTCCCAAAAAGCATGACAGCTAACTCTGCAATTGAAAAGAAAGGATTTCTCCAAAGGAATGTACAAATACAGATGTTTGGCTCTGCTGAAACTTCATTTGGCCTTGTATTAAAATATGGTGTTAATCAAGAGTGTCTTATAAATGGAGATGAGTGCTGCAGCTGCCTCTTGGGCCTGCCAAATGGTGGCCAGACATTAAAGAGGTCTTAACCAATTAGCAGAGTTCTCTGTCTGGAGGGTGTGGCTGGACTTTAGCCCCACACCTCCTCAGCCAAGATTCAAGAGGAAACCCTCATGGTTCAAAGGCATAACTTTACCAAGAAAGCCAGGAAAGATTCTCCCTCTGGCTGAACCTGTCGGAAATGTGCTAAGTTTGCCACAGCTGCATCTCTTTCCTGCATTTCTGTGGTGGCTGTTAGTGTTCTCCATAAGGAATGGCAGAGAAATTTGCACATAAATAAATATGTGTCGTATTTGGAAACAGGTTTAGCAGAGCAGTAGTCTGTAGGGAATGTCTGTTTGTTTCCACTAAATAATTTGCCAGAGTGTTTAAGGAATACCTCTCCAAAGTTTCAGTTTAAAAGACATATTATATAAATTAGGGTGCATTAAGAAACAATATGGTGTTGCTTTTATTAGTTATCCATTGATGGAAAGAAAAAAAAATATTGGGCATGAGAGTTCCCACACGGAGAACCATTCAACCATTCTCTCATAAGAAGTATTATCAGTTCTGATCAAACAAATAGATTTTCCAGGGAGCTTTAAATAGTGGCATTCAATATAGCTTTTTCTTCCCTATTTTACTTATCAGATATTCACCAATGGATCCAAGAGAGCTGGAAAATGAGCCCTAGTCTTCAATAAGAATTTTCCCTTAGACCGACTAATCCAATTTAAATGTTTTATAACACTGTAAATTACATTGCACTTTACTGAAAAAATTAATCAGACCCTTTGTCAGTAAAAATACGAGTTGTTGTGCTATCATAGAATGTTTTCCTTCATAATTGCTGACTCACAAATGGCCATCCTAGGTCTGAAAGAGGAATTTAGAGATGTTTATATTTAGGAATAAAGCAAACTTAGGAAAGCAAAGCAACAAAGAAGATTGAAGCAAAAAGAATTATGGATAGCCTACAGCCTGCATGCTGCATGCTATACAAAGCCCTATTTTTATGGCCTTCCTTCAGAATCCTTCTCAAAATTTCAACATTGAAATTCAACAGCGAATCATAGATTTTGGATATGTTGTAGTTTAATTATTGAATACTTGCAGTAGGAGGCACAAGATAATGGAAAAACATTATGGGATTAAGTATGTAAGTGCACAATGTCTAGATCCGAGGGATCCACAGGAAGAATCAAATGGGAGAAAAATTGGTTCTAATTCTCTGATTATGCCTGTCACTTTGATGCTGTTGACCACTCACCACCCATGGAGGCCTTTGGCTGGATGGCCATATATTGGCCACCCACGCTCAACTACTTATCACATAGCTAAATATTTGGCTGGGTGTTTGTATAAATATATATAAATGTGTGGCTGGGTGTTTGTGTATAAATGCTATAATGTGAGCACTGAAAACCCCAGTACTGATAGTATGGATCTTATACAGTATTACTGATACATTTAGTTCTAACAGTGACTTGGGCAGCTATGCCTTCCATTAACTGAAATATCTCACTATTCATTAAAGAAACAGTCTGAATGTCACCGTTGCATGTACAGGATACATGCATGAAGTCACATGCAATATTTTGATTGGGTTTTTTAAAAAAAAAATCGTGTAAATGAACCTTTTTTAAAAAAATGTTTTCTTTCAAGTTTTTGGTTTGGGTTGTTAAACTTAGTGAAGATACTGTTGAATATGTTGGAAATGATTTATGGTTTTATGAAATTATTTATGATATTGACTTATATTTCATACAGTAAACCATCTTGAAAAGACTTAGATTTGAAAGAAATAAACTAGATAAATTAAACACTAACTGTTTTGATGGTTGTATTCATAAGCAGCGATAACAAGCCACTGATCTGGCAAGGTCTTATTAATTAGACTCTCTGTGTACTGTGTGCATGGATGAGTGCACATATGTGTATAATTAAAAACTAAACTACAAATGTCAAATGATCTATATGATTTCCCCTTACAATCCTTGTTGTTTCCAAAATAGTATAACAAATGTTTTTTTGCATTGTCGCTTTCCAGGAACATCAGCACAGAGCCAATAGGATTAATTTGTGTTTATCCAACTCCCATCAGCTGCAAATATTCTTGCTACAGTGTCATACATTCTGGCTGAGATATTAATTTAAACAAATAGACTCCACATGCTAAGGAAACAGACTTCCACAGATTATCATGACATAGGAATCTTGTGTTCAGAAATATCTGCTGTGCTGTGTAGCTTCCATCTGCATAATACAATGTAGCAAAGGATTCTCAAGCGTCCTTTTCCTCTTTAAGATCAATGTAAAGATATTGTGCAGCTTGTTCAGAAAAGACCTATTAGCTGACTCAGTTCCGCAGACGCAAGACCAAGTTGTTTCCTTAAGAGTATGTCTCATCCAAGTGGCATTGCAATTATTAGGCCAAAGGAACTATGTATAATATATGTGAGAGATAAATTCATTGACTTTTTAAACTGGCTTAATTATCACAGTTTACCATCATAAGAACTGGATATAAGCAACCTGTTTATATTATCTCCTGCCAGTATTTTCTCTTCTGTTTTTCCTCACAACATTACAAATGGAATGTTTAGCTAGCAAAGAGATGGTGAACCTCTGTAAGTTTTGGAGAGCCAAAATCAGAAGTACACATTGTGCAGGTTTTCAGAATCTGCCTCTCAAAATAAATTACAAAACCACTCTAAAAAATCCACTCTGAAAAAAGATTGTTGTATAAACTTTCTATTCTAAAATACATTGTTGTATAAACTTTCTATTCTATTCTATTCTATTCTATTCTATTCTATTCTATTCTATTCTATTCTATTCTATTCTATTCTATTCTATTCTATTCTATTCTATCCTATCCTATCCTATCCTATCCTATCCTATCCTATCCTATCCTATCTATTCTACTCTACTCTACTCTACTCTACTCTACTCTACTCTACTCTACTCTACTCTATCTACTCTACTCTACTCTATCCATCTCACTATCCAAAGTGACTCTGGGCAGCATACAATGCAATAAAATCATAAATATAAAAGCATTAAAATTAGCCATGATTAAATAAAGATTAAAAACCAAGAACATGCACCTCCAACATAGTGTGTCTCCACTGAGGCCCCAATCCAACCAACAGAGTTAGGTTTTAAAGTCATTCTGGAAGCAAAAACTGGTGGCAGATCTCACGTCTGGCAGCAAGATGCTTCAGAGGCCAGGGGCCATGGCAGAAACACACACACACACAGAGTTTTCTTGGCAAGCTTTCAGAACTGATTTGCCATTATCTCCTTCCCAGAGCCGAGAGAATGATTGGCCCAAAGTCACCTAGTTGGTGTTGTGACTAAGGTGGAACTAGAACTCATGTTCTCTGGCCTGAGACGGTAAAATATTACCTGGATTACTAGTAAGAAGCAGCTGTACTCCAGAGAATGAAGAGACAGCAAAGTTTAGATAGTTCAGGCATCTGCAACCTTAAACACTCAAAGAGCCATTTGGACCTCTTCCCCACAAAAAAGAAAACACCGGGAAACCCTTTTGACATCTAAAATGAAGATAACACTGCATATTCATTTTTTATCTTTATGCTATGTATAAAAAAACTATAGTGTGTTGCATTTATGAAATCAATGAACTGCTACAGAGAAAACAAATTTTTATTTCTGCATGCAACAAAACATTTTGAACTCTGAAAAAAAAAGACGCTGGGTTGAAGGTTACTTTCAATAAAATACTGTATTTGAGTCATTCTTGTATTTATGAAATAAAAAGCTGAACTTAAATTATCAATCTGCAGCAAACCGAAAATGCTGTCTGCTTCTGTGTGCTCTATCTGTCTGTTTCTCTCTCTCTCTCTCTCTCTCTCTCTGTCTCTGGCTTCTGGCTCTCTCTCTGATTCTGATTCTCTGGCACCTCATCTCTAGCTGGGTCTCACTGCCTGACAGACTGCAACAGGAAATGGCAGGTGGCTACTTCTGGCCTTTGTTGGTGCTGGACGTGCTCTGTCACTCAGGAGACACAACCTGCTCTCTGCCTTGAGACACTGCCCTGCCCCATACTGTGACCAATGCTGCTGCTGTTGCCAGGGGCGAGTGGGACAGGGTCTCATTGTAGCTCCACATATCGTAATCGGCTCCAGGAAGGGACGCCATCCCCCCCCATTGTGAAACATGCTAAATTTCACTGTGTTGCACAAGGTGCTGTGAGAGAAGCGGGCAGACCATGGAGGTGGCAACAGCAGTGGTATCAGCCATGGGTGGGTTGGGCCAGTGTCTCGGGACAGAAAGCAGGTTGCGCATCTCCCCAAGCGACCAAGATATGCCCAACACCAACAAGGGCCAGAAGAAACACCTGTGAGACCCAGCAAGAGATGAGGCACCAGAGAATCAGCTCCAGCCACTTCTGTCTGCCGCAGTGCTTCCTGGACGCAGCTTACAGCTCTGAGCCTGAAGCAGCGGGAGGTGAGGACTACCTTGAGTGCAAATGTACTGCAACGAAGGGAGAATGCTGTTGCCACACAAAGGCAAATACAGGGGCATTTTGCTCCCACACTAAGGCCCCGGCCATTGGAATGCTATTACTGTTTGGTTTACTTATTCTTATTAAATGTATGTATTTACTTATTAAAACAGTGAGAAAAAAGACAGATAGTGTTACAGTTTATACAAGGAATCTGACAGAATTTAGTAAAGAGTGATGCCAACTCACATTGTCAAATCAAATTAAATCAAATCATTATTGTGGTCATACACCAGCATAAAATATAATCAAGAAAGTACAGTGATTTCAATAATAACATTAAGCTTATAAATGATTAAAATATAAAAAGCTAAAAGCTAGGTTCCCACGCACATGCATGCTAGTTGTTTTCCAGCTCTAGGGGTGGTGCTCATCTCTGTTTCTAAGCCAAAGAGCCAGTGCTGTCCGACGATGTCTCTGTGGTCATCTGGCCGACATGACTAAGTGCCAAAGGCGCACGGAGCAGTGTTACCTTCCTACCAAAGTGATCCCTATTTTTCTCTTGCATTTTTACATGCTTTTGAACTGCTAGGTTGGCAGAAGCTGGGACAAGTAATGGGAGCTCACTCCATTACACAGTGCTAGGGGTTCGAACAGCTGAACTGCCGATCTTCTTATCGACAAGGTCAGTGTCTTAGCCACTGAGCCACCATGTCCCTAAAAGCTAAATATCCCTAATACTGAACACATTACTATTATATTAAAACAATCAACTATTTATATAAAATTCTTAATTTTAACTATTTTTTTAAAGGAGACATATAGCTCAGATATCTATCTATCTATCTATCTATCTATCTATCTATCTATCTATCTATCTATCTATCTATCTATCTATCT
>WNWU01000007.1:13742148-13773583 GCA_012654045.1 Ptyas mucosa | reverse complement strand
AAAAAACAGTGAAGGGGCAAAATCAATCTAGTAACTAATAATCACATTGGGGTAATTAACATTTTGACCCATATACCATTATCATGCTACCTCCTTTATAGTCTTTTATATTTTTCCAACAGCACCCATTCTTCCTATGGGCCTTTGAACAAGGCACTTATGTCTCACAATAATTCTGGGCTTTGCCCCACACTGTAATCAGGGGTAGAATTCAGCCGGTTCGGACCGGTTTGGGTGAACCAGTAGCTCCGACAATCAGCTGAGAGTGAACTGGTTCGCTCTGATGATCAGCTGGGTCCACCTGCCCGCCCCTGTGCTATACCGACCTATATTTCCTTTGTGTGAAGCCCAACTGATAGGCACAGCAGAACGGATTGCTGTGCCTCAGCTGTTTTACTTACTGGGGCTACAGTAGAAAGTAAGTTTTAGAGCTGTTTTCAAATGCACTGTGTGCAGGCGTACCATGTGTTTGGCACATCTGAGAGCAAAGCGAACAGGCGTGCACGAAGCGTGCACTCAGCAAACCGTTTGTTACACTGGTTGAATCCCACCACTGACAGTAATATATTATTGCACTGTTTCGTTACTGCTGACTGAAATTTTAGTAAGTTAAAGAGACTTTAGAGGTTCAAAAGTATATGCTTCAATGAAGATAATATCAAATTCAGCACTTTTCTAATTCATGAAATAAGTAACCGATGGCTGATATAAAAATATCTGCATTGATAGACATAACTAATCAGAGAAGAATAGGAAATAGTTGGCTAGATGGACAAAAATAATTGGAATTACATCACTTATTACATTGGAGATAACTGGGAAAACCCCCGAAATAAATAGAACACCGAAAACCAGAATGGAGTATAGTCCATACAATATTTTAAAAAGAGGGTTTTAAAAAAATCTGATCACATATAGAAGATAACTGAGTTTAATTTATATTTAGAATATAAAATATCTTTTTGCATTTTCCAAAGGAAGTGCTAGAAATATTGAAGCTTTTCTCTGTAATCATGGCAATTTGTTTCTATTGCTGCCCCAAATGAAAGCACAGTATTGGACATCTCCAAATATTGAGAAAATGAAATAAATTTTACCATTTTAACCATGTATTCTGAGTAACCCCATTACAATTTACATTTTATTATATTTAAATTGTATTAAATTATATGATTTTGTTTTATTGTTTTGTTATATTTTGTTTCTATTGAGATTATATAAATTAAAGGTCATATAATGATCAAGTTGTATTATGGTTGATACAATGAAGATGAGTCCTTTTTCATTGAAGAATTCATTAAAAAGTCACTTGTAATAATGAATAAATGATCTATATACAGCAAATTACATTCACCATTTCAAGATTCTTTTTGTGCAGTAAAGAATTAAGAATAAGAATCTTAGATTTAAATAATTGTTCTTGATAATGACTGAATTTGTTTCTTTAATCTTTGGCTTTATAGCTGGTATTGCAGGTCAAATTTTCATATATATAACATCAGACAAGCTGAGATTCTTGGATTACTTAGGACTCAAGATAACATCTGGGTTTTAGGAGTAGCAATAATTGTGGTTTGGTAATGAGTATTTTACTTTTTTTGTATATATGTATGATTCTTATTTAGAGCTACATTGAGAAAGAATGCTTTAGAAATCTTGTACTTGCAAAGGTCATTTTTATTGCTTCAATTTGACATTGGCAGGGAATCTCAGCTGGAAGCCAGGATGCCAATTGTTTTTCAACCACATGCATACAGCATATATCATTAGGTAGGCAAAGAAAATGTAGAGAGCCACAGTTTTAACATTTAGATCCTTTTTCAGGATCATTGTAGTAATTTGAAAATAGTAATTAACTCAACCAGTACAGTAGTCAACCTGTTTATTTTCAAGGCCAATTGCTTTGATTCTAAGGAACATTATGATTTTCCAATGAAGATAAAAACAGGGGGATTACATTGGTAAGCACTTTATGTTACCATTTCTAGTTATGCTGGAAATATATATATAGAAGTGAAACTAACTATATTCATCTTCAAGGGACTAGACTGGCATTGTGACAAGCCAGCAGTCAGCCATACTTTGGTGCAATCTACTCATATTTCCTCACATTTTTGTGGATCCTGGAATGGGAATTGGGAAAAGAGCAACTAACCCAAAGAAGCTCTCTTAACACCAAGCTTTACTTTGCTGGAAATAGACAACAGTTTAGCTTCTCATTGGGATATTTATATCCCCAATGGGATATCCCATTGGGTTTATAAAAAAGGAGAAAAGATATGAAATTAGGATCAACTTGAAAACTTTCAGGTGACACATTAAAATCTAAAAGGATTCTGGGGAGAAGAAATAAGTCTAGAGCAGTTGGCTGCAGCTAAAGGTCCTAAAAAGGCTAACAGGAACTTGACATCTTTAATAAATGTTAAAATGGTCTGTAATCTGGTGGTTTCTATCCAGAGTAAGTAATGATGTTGATAAAAATGAAATGGACCTAATTGTTTACATGTGCAAGGATTTATAGAATGGTGGGTAAAACTGAGAGAAAGCCCACAAAAGTATTGGAGAGCACAATTCGGGAAGAAGAGTGCTGAAGGGGGAAAGCGTCATGAAATCACACAACCAGATGACTTTAAGATTGATCATGATGAAGGCAAGGTCAAAGGATTATATACCAAAAATTAAGCAAACAGTTTCCAGAATCTCTTCATCATGAGACTAGAGAGTGCAATGGCAATTAATTAATTAAGTCATTTCCTTGACCTTAAAAAGAAAAATAGGAGTAGAACTACGGTAGAAATTAGGGATCAGGGCTGGGCACATACAGTAAATTAGAAACATGCATGTGCTATAGTGTTAATATTTGCTTTCCTTAGAATATTTTGGAGAGCAAAGGTGTCAATAGGCAAAACATTCTCAATTCAAATATTTCATTAGAAAAAGAATTAAAATACAAAACTGTACTAGTATCTGTATGTTCCCAGTGATAGCCTACTGAAGCTTATTTCACTTGGGATGTGAACTAAACCAGTGGTCACCAACGGGTGGTCCGTGGACCACTGGTGGTCCATGATAAAATTTTGGTGGTCCGCAGAAAAATTATTTGCATTTTTTATATTGCACTAAATCAGGACTCCTCAAACTATGGCCCCTGGGCCAGATACGTGCAATGAACATTTGTGTTGCTGTAGAGAGTCTCCCCCTTCGGGATCTTTTTTTGTGGGTCGGAGGGGACCAGAAATTCCGACTTGAGGTGGACCTTTGGGCAAAGGCTGGATGGAAGTGCCACTGGTGGCGAAGAGCCAGAGGGCCTTGTTCCAATGGGACTGCATCATGGCCTGGAACTGGCTGACCATCACAGCCCACTGAGCCTCCAGGCGCCGGTACCTGGCCTTGCACTCCTGCAGGTCTTCCCTCTGTTTGGAAAGCCTATGCTCCTAGTCCCCCAGTGAGGTGCTTCTGCTGAGCCTCCTTCTCAGTCAGATCCAATTTGAACTGAGCTGTTTTGCTAACTCTTTCTCATGGTAGCTCCAATAACTGCTTCCTATTGGGGCAGTAAGGAGCCCGGGCAGGCAGGTGAGGAGGAGCTGGGAGGGGAGGGGTGAGTAGAGACCAGCGAGGCTCCCCTCAATGTGAGTGACATCGAGTTTACCATACCCACCCAGTCACATGACCACCTAGCCACGCCCACCCAGCCAGTCATTAGGCAGATCATTAGTGGTTCATGGGATTTAAAATTATGAATTTAGTGGTCCCTGAGGTCCGAAAGGTTGGAGACCCCTGAACTAAACAGAATTTATTTATTACAAAGGATCAAACATGTCTTTTTTTATCTTAGAACTCTGCCCATTAATGTCCTTTTCCCTAGCTGTCCACTTAGACACCCACGAAATGATTTTTCTTTGGTATTTACAGCACAGGTTTTATTGTTGATTTAATTAATTAGATGGCCTCAAGTCAGAATTGACTATTAGTGACCATGTAGATAGATTCTGCAGAATGGTCTGGCCTTGTCTTTGTATTTCAGGTATTCTGACAATGTATCCATCATCACTGAAATTAGAAACCATTTCCCTGTTGCTAGCTCTCTTATTTTTCCTTCCAAATTCCCAGCAATATAGAATTCTCTAGAGAGTTTGATCTTTGCATAATTCATCTTAAATATGATAATTTGAGCCTCATCATTTGTGTCTCAAAGGAGAACTGTTAATTGATTTCTTTGGATGAGTTAAGCACAAAGGTATATGGATTCTAAACAAATATCATAGTACAACAATGTACTGAAACTCCCTGTACTGTCTTCCTTGTACAGGCAATAGGATAGACTGGATTTCTACTGACTCTCTCTTCCTTTCCTCCTCTTTAAACCCTCCCACCCCACAAACCCACAGTATTTTCCTGGATAAAGGAAATTATTGTGATTCAGGTACTAATCCAGAATTCTGTCTTATATTGCAGTGAAATTTAAAGCAATGAAACAATGAGGGTGAATGTGGGTTTTGGGTCAGGTTTGGTCAGTGGTGAAATCCACTTACCTTCGCTACTGGTTCAGGAACGAGAGCTCATGGGAGCACATGTGCGCTATGCATGCACCTTTTATGCACATTCTCAGAACCTTCTGCGCATTCTCAGAACCTTCTGTGTAATCTCAGAACCTTCTGCGCATGCGCAGATGGTAAAAAAAGGGACGTAATGATGTCCTGGTGGATGGGCGGAGCTTCCCGCTGCCAGCGCTACTGGTTCGGCGAACCGGATAGAACCTGGGGGATTTCACCACTGGGTTTGTTGCCTGTTCTAGTATCTCTAGTGCCTTTATATACACAACTTAGTATATTAGCTGCTTAACATTTTGCACACTAATCTTGCACATATTTCAGTTATACTACTTGTTGTGGACTAATGTTTCATCTTTCTAATACATTTCAGAAAATAGCTACAGTAGAAAAGAAAGAATGAAATAATCCAAGTTCTAAAACAGGAAATATATCGAAGCATAATCTGTTCAATGAATATGAAGCTGCACTTTCATTGCTGTAGTCTTTGTTAATGAAAACTGTCTCCTTCCTTCTCTTAACGCTTCCAAGTGATTTTTTTTAAACATCTGGTTTGATATTTCACTGTCTGAATCAACAAAAGATGTTCCATGAAATATGGTGTCAGGAACGCTTCCAAGAGGAATTCCAGACACTACATGATACTAACTAGAGGTTTTATTTACTTTAATCGTCAGACATGAAGTTGGACATTTTAGTAATGCATTGTACCTAAGGCAGTTGTACAAGTTCCTGTACTGCTAACTGTGCAGCAGACTTAAGAAACAATATTATAATCCATTCCTCTTTCTGTTGAAGCATTGTTTCTGATATTCGCTTTATTGATTACATTTGTTTAAATTATCCAAGCTTGCACATTCATACAACTAAGCTTCACTACTACTAGTCAAAGAACACAAAGAAAGTTGGAAAAGACAGGCTTCCTATATGGTGATGTACATGGGTGATGACTTCTGATAAGTTCTTAGTCTGAACTTTCATTTGATGCCAGCAGCTGTTCCTTACATGTTACCTCATCCTCCATTTCCTTTCATGATCATTGACTCAGTTTAGTAAGACTTGCTGCTGGGTAGTTATTTTCATTCCTGTTGGCTGTCATTTTGTATTGTCGGCTTTCAGCTGGTATCAATTTGTTTGCTCCTGTGCATATATACAACTCTCTCTGGGTTTATTCTTAGTCACTTTCTCTTCTCAGTTTTTCTCACTATGTTGTCATTTTAGTTCTAATAGCAGCATACATCATTGCTGATAATGCATACATATGGATACATCTGTCAAGTATTATGCATTGGCCTTGCCCTATTTTTTTTTCATCAAAGGCAAAAAACAGGTGGCAAGTGTGTTTTCTTACAAGCTGGAGGGGAAGAAAGAAAGGAAGGAGTACTCCTTCTCCTTCCTGGGTTTTATTTTTAGCTGCCACTTGAGAATAACCCTACTGATGATGGCTGGAATGGAGGAAAGAAACAAGAACACTTCCTCCCTTCTCTTTCCCCATACTCAGCTCTGCTTTTTGCTTCCTGTTTTTATTTTCGTCATAGAGCCTATTTGCTTAACCCAGAAAAAGGGATCTTGTTGCTTTTCAGATCTTTTATACTTCGGATACCATCAGCTGAAACCAGCTTGGCATATATTAGTCAAAGGATAGAGGAATCTTTTGCTCAAGACTGCCTAACTCTTTAATCTATGATCCCTATTTCAGAGTTTGATAAAGATGAAAGCATCTTTTAGCTGGAGATAGCATCTGTACAGTTTTCATAGTTGCATTATGGAAGTGCTTTTCCATTTCCTTTGACTTTTTCTTCAGACAGTATAAATATAAAAGGGTTTTCCCCCTCCTTTTAGAAATATTTTTAACTTTCCAGACCGGGCAACAGTACTGAGGTCTTCTGGTATTCTCCTATCCAAATAGTAACTAGGGCTAATCCTTCTGAGATTAAAGCATGATATCTTCATTCATTTTGCAGAAATAACAAAAGGAGGCTTGTCTAGATGGCTACATAGTTGGGGGGAGGGGATATTTTATTCTCCCTTCACTTAGGGTTTGTTATTCTAGGTTTTTAGGATATTTATTATGCTTCTATACTTGTAGCTTGTAATGGATAGACAATGGCTAAAATTATGATTACCGGTATATATCCACTGCAGGATGAAGGGCTCTTCCACATGTTTCCAACTATGCATACATATACATATACAAGTCAGTCTCAGAGTGCCAAAGATTAAACTGTGATTGAACAAAAAATTGGTTCTGCATGAATGATTTAAACTTAGATTGCATTATAGTTTCAAATTTGCATCATGCAGGATGAATAATAGGGCAACCATAGTATTATAAATGGATCAATGGTCTTAATATTCTCCAGAGTTTAATTACACTGATCATCTTAAATATGCTGCACATGGTACTTTATACACAAAAGATAAGTCATTATGATCTGTTTTTGAGTGAAAAAGTACCACAATTTTGCAATCATGATAGGATGAGCCAGAGTGCTTATAATTTTATTTATTTTTTTCAGTTTTCTTGGCCAAAAATAGTGCTTTCCCTGGCTATATATAAATAAGGTTGGTGCCAACCTAACCTTGCATAATTTATATTTGACATTACAAATGCTATATATTAAAAAATAGAAATTATAAAAGATTTGTATTACTGGTGTTTTGTTGAAGGCATTTTAAAATTGATGACTCTGTGCTATATGTCAAATTTTCTGGGAAGAATCAAGGGTGCAAACTAGTTGACTATTGCCTTAAAGGTAAAGGTTCTCCTCGCACATATGCGCTAGTCGTTTCCAATTCTAGGGGGCAGTGCTCATCTCCGTTTCAAAACCAAAGAGCCAGTGTTGTCCAAAGACGTTCGGGTCATGTGGCTGGCATGACTAAACATGAAAGGCGCATGGAACGCTGTTACCTTCCCACCAAAGGTGGTCCCTATTTTTCTACTTGCATTTATTATGTGCTTTCGAACTGCTACATTGGGCAGAAGCTAGGACAAGTACGGGAGTTCACCCCATTACATAGCACTAGGGATTCAAACCACTGAACTGCCGACCTTTCTATCAACAAGCTCAGCATCTTAGTCACTGAGCCACTGCATCCCTTCTTTACTCTATAGTCTAGTAAGACTATTGCCTTCCTAGAGCAGAATTAAGAACATCCTTTTTTTTTTTTTTGCACACATAAACAAGGATTTTATTTTTTCTCTTAAATGGGTGGCCTGAATGTAATCTTTCTAATCAATGTTACACAGTAGGCTTCAATCTTAATTTGTGTTATTACTTTTTTCCCCCCAGTATATGGAATATAGGTATTAGTAAAACAGTTTTCTAGAATGTATTTATTAAATACATCCATCTCACCTTTAAGGCAATAAGAATGAAACTTATCAAATTACTGTTTTACTTTCTGTTATGAGTTTACAGTTTGGCTTTAGTAGTTACAAATGATAGGTATAATTTTTCTATATTAACTATGTTGGATAGTTTAAGAAACTATTATTCCCTTTTTCTTCTTCAGTCTGAATTAGAATGCATGCCATCATTGTATCACTCTGGATAAATGTGGATATCTAATAGTTACAGCTATTGATAAGAGCTACTGAATAATCTGAAAGCTCATTTTTAAAGTGACTTTAAAAACTTGGCTGGAACTGGGAGGATGAAAAGAAAGAAGAACATTTATAGCAGGACTACTAGTTTTAAGGGATCCATGGAAGATGAGTCATGGCAACTGACATTTTTTTGTTTGAAATGCTTATCTAGTGAGGCTGCACTTTGTTTTCTGGGGTGTGAGATGATGTAAAATAAAAGGCTGAACTAGCCTCAAATTGATTGATTAGGTATCATCAAGTCATCTTTGACTCTAGCGACAGATAGGTTTCCTCTATGATTATTGATCCCTAACCTGTTCTTTCAAGTCCTCCCACTGCTGCATTCACCAGTGAGTACTGGTTGACCTCTTCTTCCCTTTCCTTACACTTTCCCCAGCATTAGAGCCATTTACAAAGAGTCTCAAATATACAGTGTAATACATTTTTGTGTTGATTAAAGATTAGACGATCAAAGCTTTGAAAAACTTTGGTCGTTTAACATACTACTTTGATTATAAATTTAAAGTTATTCTGAAATACAAAGTATCTTGCTAAAGATTCATGTAGATTTTCTGCTTGTCATGTTTGGTCAACATGTTTAGGGAAGTGGTTTAGCAAGAGAAGTGGTTTAGCAAGAGAAAGTAAAGGCTTATTTAACGTATGCAGACATAATAGCCTTCTTTATTCTATAAAAACAGTTTATCAAATAAATAGCCAGCAACATCAAGTAGACTTCTTGTTGTTATTTATTTTTTTAAGCAAACTTGTTAACATCTATGCATGTAATCAAAGTTTTACTGCTTCTAGATTAATTTTAATATATTTGTTGTTGTTTTCACCCCAGTAGAATGTTGGAAATGCATTTCATAAATAAATTATGCTCAGAACTCTGTGTGCTCATCAGAAATTGGACTCCCTGAAAATTAAACAGAATGGGACCAATATTAGTATGTTGGAAGAGAGTAGTAAAGAAAGAGTTGGGGTTGAAAATGGGATGGATTTCTGTACAGAAAACTATTTTGGGCTTCCCAGTGCATATAGTACATTTCATTTCATATACATGGAACACAATAGGACAAGCAGAAACATTCAGGCAGACAGACACAATACTTCGTTATAGAGAAGAAAATGCAGATGCCTACTATGGCCAGTGCTGGTAAAAGGGTAAGGAACTCGGAAAGCTAAGCTACTTTTCCTGGTTTGTTTGATTTCTGTTCTGTTGAAGGTAACAATACGCATTGAAAATAAAGCTGTTTGTTCTGCTTTCCATTGATCTTTGTTATCCTGTCTTGATTGTGTTTTTTTTTTAATTTGTGGGTTATGAAAGCCATTTTGCTTCAGTGTTCTGTGCTGAACAAATTTCGATATGGAGGTTATTGTGATTGTTTTGTCTTGCTGTGATTGTGCAGGCATATTTAAAATAGAATTCTTTAGAATAGAATTCTTTATTGGCCAAGTGTGATTGGACACACAAGGAATTTGTCTTGGTGCATATGTTCTCGGAGTACATAAAAGAAAAGATACATTTGTCAAGAATCATAAGGTACAACAATTAATGATAGCCATAGGGAAACAATCAATATAAATCTTAAGGATACCAGCAACAAGGTTACAGTCATACAGTCATAAGTGGAAGGAGATGGGTGATAGGAACGATGAGATTAATAGTAATACAGACTTTGTAACTAGTTTGCATATATCTATATCTGTCTGTCTGTCTGTCTGTCTGTCTGTCTATCTATCTATCTATCTATCTATCTATCTATCATCTATCTATCTGCATATATCCATAAATTGCAGCTTTCGTTTAATCTGAGCTTTGTACCTAGCTATCTGTGAACTTAAAATTCTGAGAAAACCAGGCTTGTAGTTTTGCAATTTAAAATGACATGCAAAATTTGGCACAAAGAAAAATACCTCCAAATAATATATACTGTAATCAGCTTGTGGAGTTGTCCCCCCCCCCCAAAAAGCATCCATCTAAGGGAATCAGTTGATATATACAATATTTTTCAGCTTGAAAATAAATAAACAAAAAGACACAAAAGGCAAAGCAATGACACACACAGTTAATTTAATTTCTGTAGTTTTGAAAACTCAGGAATAAAGGAGCTATTGACGATTAGGAAAAAAAAATCTAAATCTGATTGAACAAATGCTGACTGGGAAAAAAATTCAATCATCTCAACCTATGAATTCCTCTATAATCTACTTTTGAACATATTACACGGCAATTGCAAATTTAGAATCCTTGGCTAAATGAGACCCATTAGTCATTCATACTCCATTACATCCCAGGTTGCCTTTTAGTTGTTTATGAATGAGACTAGTGTTTCTACCTGAACAATTTTGCTTTCTTGACTATTGAAAACAGCTATGTTTCTTTGCATTAAAATGGGGTTTCCTAACATCTGTTTCCAATCAGATTTTCTTTAATTTTTATGTATACCCTCTTGTTCCATCATCTTTGTTAAACTGAAAATAGCTCTTGAACAGACATTATCCATATCATGTAGGGTTTTATGCACTTTTTATAAACTCCATCTGGTCTTGATCCTACTGCAGAGCCAGCCTGTCTAGGGTGCATCCATTTTTTGACAAAACAACTTACTGCATAAACCCATCTAAAGAGGTTAATTGCTGTTATCCTTTTATTTAATGCTTTACAATGCCCTTGATGCTTGTCCTTCAAAGTTCTAAACAACTTGGGATAGGTTTCTATAGCTTATTTGTTAAATCCTTTTAAAAAACTGTCCCAACAGTAAGGCATTCTATTTTCATTTCACATGGAAAAGACTTTTAAGAAATAATGATGCACTTAAAACAAAAAAAAAAGCTATGAGGCATCTTGCCAGAATTACAAATTAGCATCATTTAGTTTGTCCAAAATGTTAATTAGGCTTATTTTAAAGCTTCCAAGCAGGTTTAAACATATTCTTTTCCCTTCTTGTCTAAACATGTTTTTGCTCATGACGTAAGTATTCCTAAATAGCCCCAACTCTTATAATGTCATTTTAACAAGCTGTCCAAAAAAGGGAATGCCAGTGGGTTTTTTTAGCTTCACAGGGGTGGGGGCGAGAGATCACATTTTGGTTTCAATCAGTCTGGTTCTGTTTTGCTGGATTTGATTTGGGCAATACATGTCCAACTAAAATAAATTTTGGAAATGGCTTTATGTTTGTGTTATACACTTGGTTGTGTCTGAGAGAGTGAAAATGCCTGTGCCAATTACACACAGAGAGACAGAGACACACACACATACATTCACAAACTGTGTTATTTCCTTCTGGAGTAAGCAATATTCTGCAGAGTCAAGAAATGGTTATAATAGCAACACAAAACTAAGTAGTAGTGTAGGAAGAAATGTCCTTCTGGGTTCAGCTCCAAGTGGGGAAAAAGACACTGGAAACATGGAGACTGCTTGGAAAGATGGTTTAATGGTGGACAGGATCACATGGCTTGAGTTCCTGAACAGAAAAGGGGCGAGATACAACAAGTCCCCGGGTTTTATGCTCTCTCTGGCTTTGAACTTCTTGGGGCCCAGAAAGAGTATCCTAATTGGTTGTCAGACTTCCAGAGGGTGGGGGTCTTAGCTAGCCTTGCTGGCTGATGTAATCTTCCCAGGTGCCATGTGGTGAGTTTCTGTTGCTAAATGGGTCCCATTGTGTTGCAGAGATGGTCCATTGACAAAGAGTGAGTTTCTGCCTCTGGCCCCTTGACAAAAGGGTGGGGGCAGGAAGGTGGGAGCTGCTTTGTCTTTAAAACATGCTTCTCTATTTCTCATCCAGGGAAATATAATATTCTGCCTTTTTAATATTTCCTAAAATATTTCATTCTTCCAGGAAAGGGGTGGGTGCTAACTTCCTACAGTAATACAAAACTAAAAGTAGTTTCTCTCTAAATAATTTGCTATTACTTTCTAGTACATTTCTAGCCTTGAAAATGATCCTTGCTTCCACCAGGTCCTTAGACCAGAGGTGGGTTTCAGCAGGTTCCGACCAGTTCTGGAGAACCGGTAGTGGAAATTTTGAGTAGTTCGGAGAACTGGTAGTAAAAATTCTGACTGGCCCCACACCCATCTATTCTCTGCCTCTTGAGATCCAGCTGATCGGGAGGAAATGGAGATTTTGCATTAATTTTCCTCTGGAGTGGGGTGGGAATGGAGATTTTACAGTATCCTTCCCCTGCCACACCCACCAAGCCACGCCCACTAAGCCACACCCACAGAACTGGTAGTAAAAAAATTTGAAACCCACCACTGCCTTAGATCATTACATTATCCATTGCTTCTATTCTTAAACTTCTCACCGCTCTCTTTTAAAAGATTTTATCAACCCCAAGCAACCATAGCTTTCACATCTTATGCTTCCTTTGACCTCTTTCATTTTCCTATTTATTTTATTCCAGTTTTTCAGTCTGAATGTATAACTTGCAATCATTCGCTCCAGTCTCCCTGTGAAACATAACCTTGCTGTTTTATATGTTGATTTCCAGAGCTATAGTAATTGATCAATTTAATCAATCATGGTCTCACCCCAAAACATGACTTTGTTTGTATACAAAATTACATACAATCCACAAATATCTCTTAACATTTCCACATTCTTATGCTTTTATTCATATAAATAATACTGCATTCTTAAATATTCTGTGATATCGTCAACTACATTTTTTAGAAAGATTGTTTTCTTTTAACACATATTGCAATACATCTTTGCTGTAGTCCTTCTTTTATATGTATATACTTCTTCATTACACCAAGCATACCTTTCATATTTTTATGTAATTCTGTGGGATTTTTGCTGTTCTAAGCAAATTCAAATCTTGCTTGCTTTCATGTATTTTCAATTCTATTTTGGAAGACTCGCTTGTATTCTAAAATTTTTATACTGGTCTTTAACTTTCTTTTTCCACAATCATTTTACTTTAACTTTTGCTTCTTTCACTCTTTTTTTCTTTTCTTTTATGTGCACTTTCCCCCCAAGACCCTCTTTTGACTTTGCAAAAAACAAAACAAAAACCATTTTCCCACATTCAGAACCATTTATCAGGCTATACTAATCTTTACTAATTGTCTCCTCTTCTCATAAACAATTCAACCATTCATGCTTTTAGATTTATTTTATTCCTTTGTTGTTTTTCTTTTGTTCCAGTTCATTTTTTGTTATTTCTAACTGTTTTTATATTGTTTAATGTATTATAAGCCTTCTAGAATAATCTGGTGTTAGTGACACCAAATAAAATACAGTTTACTAAAGGAAAGAAGGTAGTGAAATTTTAATTTTATGAGATTTTATCATATTTGACTCTGGCCTTGCATACCACTTTCTTCAGTTCTATCCACCATTTACAAAGCGTATAGCAGGAGTTCAAAGCCTTCTGAATAAATTTTGAAATATAAATAGCCCTAATAATTTTGTCCAACCTACAATTTGATCATCTCTAATCATTGAAATGTCCCATTTCAGTCTAAAGTATATCCATTGTTATAATTTTGAATGTGATATACTGTATTCTTGGTAATTTAAATAACCTAATTACTAAAACAAGAAACAGCACCTTTTTCAAGTAACACGATTTGCTTTATTTTACATCTTGTTTTAATAACAGAACAAGAAAGCCTTGTAAAATCTAGTTGCTATTGGATGGCAGACTTAAACCATTCCACCATCTGTTTCAGACATTTGAGCTGCAGTCAAGTTACTTCACTATGAAATACACGTACTTTCTTCTGCTTTCTTTCCCCCCATAACAAATATATTTTAAATAAAAAATACAAAAGATAGTGGATTTGGAATCACTGTCGTTTTTCCTTCCAATGAATACTTCACTTCTGGAACTAAGAACTAATATACTGTTCGCCAGACAAATATTTAAAAAAATAAACATCAATAATTAGCAGAATAGGAAATGATTTCCCTAAAAATGACTGAACTGTATAACCAAGAAACAGATGCTTATGAAATAAGGAGCATTTTGAAACAGTCCCTTTTTAAAAAGGACATTAAAACTATCTGTAAATTAATACTATTCTCAATGTTTTATTTTTTTTCTCACTGAGTTTTGTGAAAGCAATTTCTTGGCTTTTGTGACTTTGTCAGATAAATAATATGTTATACCCTTTCCTTGATGGACACATTTTCTTCAAGCATGAACCATTCTAATTTGAAATCACTACAAGAAAACAAGAATGCACACCTCATTCTTTGGCACATTGAATGTGTCCAAGACACCTGCAGAAAATCAAAGTATTTGTTTCTCTCATATGCAAAAATTCTCATAGGGTAATTACTTGCAGTGTCAAACATAATAAGGTTCCCATTAGGCAAAATACATTGGATAAAGACTGAATAGACATTCTGTCAGGAGTTCTCTAGATTAATAAATTGTCTCAAGCAGTAATTGGAGGTGGATTTTGTTGTTGTTGTTCTTTCCTTCACAGGCATCCCATATTGGGAAGGTCTTTTTAGAGTTATGGTTATCCTGTCACTGTTCTTCTCAGCAGATGGGCACAAGTTTCTTCCTTTTTTACTCTCTCCTGCCAGCTGCTTTGTCTCTGCAGAGCTGGCTGCAGTCTTTTACCACTTGTCTTGAGGCTAACCGATTGCCATCCTTTCAGGGGAGACCCTCAGGCCAGTGATTGGCACAGATGTCGGTTCCTCTCTGCAGGCTCACAGAGATGAAAGTGAGAAAGTCGGAACTGATGATCAGTTAGGCACCCCACTTTGTGAAAGTAGTCTTTTATTCTTCAAGAAATTTCCTCAATGGTAACTGAGCTGAAAATTAAATCTTCCCCCCCAAATTTTAGTTCTGACATCTGAACCATAATTATCTGGTTTCCATTTTTATCATTTGGCAAGTTGTTTATGTCTCCCAGTTACTGAAATAGAACAAAATGTCCTTGTGTTCACTTTTTGTGCTGGCCTTCAACTCTTTCATGGATGATAATATTCTTTAGTAAATATGTATTTAGATATCCTCTCTTTGGGCTGATGCAAAAATTCCCAGACTTTTCCTTATATCAGGGGTTCCCAAACTTGGCAGCTTTAAGACTTGTGGACTTCGACTCCCAGAATTCTCCAGCCAGCTATGCTGGCTGGAGAATTCTGGAAGTCGAAGTCCACAAGTCTTAAAGCTGCCAAGTTTGGGAACCCCTGCCTTATATGACTGACTTTCTTCTATACTGTAGTGAATTTATACTTGTAGCAGTGAAAAAGCAAATCCATAAATCTTGTTGATTTTGTTGATTAAAACTGATTGTTGAAATAGAAAGAAAATGAGAAAAAAGTAAATCCCAAATTGAAATATGAAATTTAGGCCAGTTAAAGGCAAGGGTTATGATTTGGGAACAGCTGCTTTGAAATACTACAACAGTCAATGAAAAATGTCCATTCTTTATATGATATATTCGAACACAGTTTTAACATAATAAATATGCTAAATTATATATAAGGTTTTTTTAAAGGGGGGATTTATTAAGATGTTTACATATAATTCAATGTAGATTTGTCCTTGAAATGATGGAAATATTTCTCTTAAGGACTTACATGGTAGTCTTGGTTATATGTCCTTTCTCACCCTTATTATAACTCATAAACACGCTCACTGACTTATTTTAGAAGTTTGTTTGAAAGTTTACAACTAGAGTGCACATAAATCATTTTGGAAGAAAATATTGTGTTAAGGAACTATTATTAATTATTTTAATTTTAGTATTTGATGTATTAGAATTCTAATTCTAATTTTCTCAGTAATTCACACTGCCATTTATTTAAAGAAGTTTCATACTGTCTAATACACATTTAGAAAGAAATTTAGTGTTAGGTTCTGAACAGGCTTTAGTTTCTAATTTACACGTAAATTATGTTGACAATTCAGTGAATAATTAAGGCATCTGACATAAAAGCAAATTTCAGACTTATAATTTCATTTATTTTTCAGCATTGTTTTTGTGAGTTTGCTCTGGCTACCTTCCAAAACTTTTATTGGGTCCAAAGTGTTGTGCAACTAGTTTCATGAGCCTAAGAGCATATAGTTTTCTGCAACAACAGCCCCTTGTAAACATGACAAGCTATTTAAAAATTAAAGAACAGTTTCCAAAGCATTGGTTCACTGCATGGTATTGATACAACATTAGATTTTATTTTCAAAAGAAAAGCATAGAAAGTACATATATTTTAAATTAATCTCAACTATTACTTTGGATAGTGGGCATTGGATGCCACAAAATCATGGTGGAATTCATGGAATTTTAAAACATGGTATCCTCAGGAGGCTACAGAAAGAAAATTTTGACAAAGGGAAGATGAGCGTTTTAGAAGCATACAAACTATATTTTTTGGCATCATTATTTTATAATAAAATGAGCATTTAAAAGAAATTGTGCTTTCAGATTTTAGTTATTATTTATTAGATATAATTGAAAGTTCAGTCTCTAAAGAAAATTTGAATTCTTAGCTTTTAAATTAGTTTTTAATGATTTGAATGATCAGAGAGATTTAGAAAAGAGAATGATTATGAATCATATTTGTGTTTCTTTGCCAATCATATTTCTATATCTTCTTTGGTAATTTTTTACTATATTCGCCATGTGCTGATTGCTTTTATTCTTTATTAGAAATATATGTTTTTAAAAACCTTCATAAACACTATATCACCTAATTCCTATCTCATATATTTTATATATGAGTATTTTGCCTTTCATGTAACAATAAATATAGAATATTGACTTACAGCTCATGTTTTCATTCCTGGTGTCAACAGAAATCCATAAAATGTAAACAGAAGTAAGATATCTTATTTTAACTATGATCGAATAAATCAATTTTATTTTGCTCCCTTTTATTTCTAACAGCCTTAATCTTTACTTCATTCAAATAGTGTGATAGGATTTGAGTTCTTTTCATATCTTCTTTGTCTTATCACACTGAGGTCTTCAAGACGTTAACAAGTTTCTTTTTGTAACACAATAGGAAAAAAAAAATCCAGATCATTCTCTTGATTTTTCACTTGTATTTTCCTTTTAAATGTTAAAACCTCAGCCAATATCTTTTATAGTTCCAGTGAAACTTCTTTTTAAAAATCATTCCCTTGGGCTGTTAGTTGTAAATCTACTTTTGATACCATCTCATTCTTCAAAAGTCTCCTTCAGTATTTTTACATTTATATGTTTTGTACCATCTTGGAAGCCTGTATATCTTTCTTCTATCTAAAATCTTTAGTCTGCTCAGTCTTCAGTTTTTGAAATCATAACATTCTTTATTTATATTACATCTTGTAAAAATCAAAACAGAATCTATTAATATACTTTATAATTAATTCCAAAATCTTATGGTAAAATTTTCATATTCCAATTTATCTGGATCCTTAGTCCAGGGGTGGGCTCCTGGGGATTCGGCAGGGTTCGGGCGATCCTCTAGCCAAGGATTGATGGGATTTGGCGAAATGCCAAATGGCACCCTTGGCTGGCCATGCCCATGCCCACTCTTCCCACCCCACCCCTCCCCTCCCTTCCCAGCCCTCTATGCCACACCCACTATGGCCATGCTCACTCAGCAAGGGGCAGAGAACCGATTGCTAAAGGATCTGAGGCCAACCCCTGCCTTAGTCCATTTATAACTTTCCAGCATCAAAATCATATTTAGCTTTTTGCTGTTTCATAACTTAGTTTCCTTGAAAAGATGGCTAACCCTGTTGTCTCCTGGCACTCAAACCTGTAGAAAACCCGCAGTCTCTTCATGGACAGCAGCTTTCCAGACCACATATGTGTAATCTCTTGTCTTCTCTTTATTCAGAGAGGTTCCAAAGAATGGGTCTATCACCAATTTCTTTATCTTTGTCTTGATCAATGATCAATGTCTTGTCTTGATCAATGTCTTCAATTCATCATACCTCCCCAAAAATGAAGATACCACTAAATTTCTCAGAACAAACAATGAGCATCTTCCTAGCCTGTTTTATTACTTTCTCTTTAATTCCATGAACTTCCATTGCCATACAAGATGTATTCTGTGCCACAAACAGATTACTCTAAACAGTCTTCCCTAAATCAGTCTTATATAAGATAATTTAATATCTACAGTATATGGAAAATGTAAAGTTTTCTCTGGTAATATATCTGTCCAATTTTTATTATTATCTAATTGCAAAAGAATTATTCTATTTAGTATGGTCATATCATTGTTGATGAAATCACAATTGTGAAATCAAGGAGATTGAGGTTATGAGCTTCTTTCCCATCCAATGGAATAATTTTCCATCAGAGGATAAACTTTCCCTGATCCTGCTGGCCTTCCAGAAGCAAATTAAAATAGAATTATTATGGAAAACTTTTAAAATATATCTAGGATATGTCTGTAGGAATTATTTATGTGTTATTTTGATTTTAAATTAATAATTATTGTTACTTTTATTATTGTGCTTATTTCTCTTATTTGTACTATGGACAGTTTGTTTATAATATAACATAATGTAACATGACATAACCTCTTGCCACATTCCATTAGTATATATTACTTGCCAAAGGAAAGGAGGAGATTATTCTGTCTCTGTCTCTGTCTCTGTCTCTGTCTCTGTCTCTGTCTCTGTCTCTCTCTCTCTCTCTCTCTCTGTGTGTGTGTGTGTGTGTGTGTGTGTGTTGTAAATATATTTCTGCATGTGTATGTCTGTATAAAAATAATCTTCTAATATCAAACTGCATTAGACTTTTCAATTCTGCAGAGCTTATTGCCATAATCAGTGTAAAAATATTCTCATTTACAAAAAATTAGAAAACTCTTTGTTGGTGGCATTAGGGTTTTTTTTCAGGAATTAAATATAGATATGGAATAGTAATTAAGATGCTGGTTTAGAAAAAGGGAACCAAGGTTCGAGTCCATTTGTAGCCTGGAAGGTGATTGAATGACTTTGGTTTAGTCACTTTTTCTCAACCCAACTCAATCCACAGCATGAGATAGAAAATTACTGTGGGGAAAGTTGAAGGAGGGAGGTGAACATTCATTTGCTTGTGGAAGAATAAATAATAAAAATAAATAACAATAAACAAGACAAGCAAAAATATTTAGAATATACTCTAGACTGATATGTTTGTACTGAGACTCGGGGAAAAAGCACACAATGTTATGAGGAATTACTATGTGTATATTAAGTAGATTTTGAATATACATACAGCTTCTGAGCAGCATTCTTTACAGCCTTCGTCATATTTGAAGTCAGAAGCGCAGGGGTATGTCCTCACAGAAAAGAATTTCTGTACCTTTTCATATAAAAACCAATGATTGCATCCTTCTTCCAGTATGGTCCTTTCTTTCCCCAGAACTCTTGCCTGGATGTAGAATGGGTTGAGAAGAAGTAAATTTTACAACAAAACATTAAAAATAGAGTTTAGATTAGGAATTTCATTTAGAAGAAGATGGATTTATAGAGAATAAGTCCCTGTATAAGTGATGAATCATGATAGCTTTACTGAATGTACTGTTTATAATCACTCTTCAACTGGAAAGATTTTCAGAACAGATTATATATCTCCCTTTACTTTGGCTTCTAATTAAAAAAAATCCACAATACAAAACAAAACAGAAATGTAGGAAAACAAGAACATTTAGCTATAAATGCATTTTATTTTTACTTATTTATTTAATTGATAAGGCCACCCACTCATTTTCAGTGAATCTAGCTGGCTTACAAAAAATAAAACCCAATATACAAAGGGTGAAAACAATAACCCCATCTTCCTGCCAACAACAAGCAATCAAAGAAACGTTTATACCACTCAGCATAATATAGATGTAAAATGATAATATAAGTTTTTTAAGCTTTCCATTTTAAGTATAACTTTCAATTTCAGCACAAGAATACCACTAATCATTAGTGACTGAAAATAGCAAAGGACTATTATCGCAACTTCTTGCTTATAGAAGTAAGGGACATAGATTGGGACATAGATTGTTGTCTATCAAATGGACTGTGGTTCTGATGTAACAAAATGTTTTAATAATTTTATGAACAGGATGGAACTCTTTCATAATGTTAATTAGTAAACCACCATTCAATTGGTGGCTATGAATAGAAGAATGTGGCTTAATGAAGAATTACTTGCAAGCTTTAATTCTAAACATTAGATTATCATACATTCAAGACAAGCAGTCAGAAATCTGAGTGAAATTAATAATATAAAAGAGTCTCATGATCACTAACTTCCTTAGTCTAATTAAATTAAAACAAAGGAAGTCACTTACTGTACTGACTGCAATTGAGTAGAGTTCATTTCTCCATATATTTATTTTTAATTGTAGCTATCAGACAGAAGCAATTCCCGATTTGGTAGACACAATACTATTTGAGGCTCCCATAGGACTCTGTCTACGTTCTTAGGACTGCAGGTGTCTATTGTGATTGACAGAAACTGGGATTCCAGAGTTCTTGAGATAGTTGAACCCAACTTAAAATCGTTAAGACATAAGTGGCATTTAATATACAGTTAAATTTGATTTCTTACATTACTATTTATAATTCTCTTTTCTTATAATGTCTTACATTTGTCTACAAGTATTTGTTTTAAAAACACAGAAGCTACTCTACGGATGGGAATCCATATTATTTTAATGGTATATGGGAGAGATGAACAGTTTATGAGTTTCACTTTTTAAGGAATTTTGTAAGGGTAATTCTGGTGAATTTAAAAAGAAAACACATGAAAGGATATAATAGCTGAAGAATTGATAAAAATAAAAAAAATATCTCAATGGAACCGAAATTTAGAAATTCATGAGGAAAACAATAGAAAAAAAGTTTAGCTGGCTGGTTAGGAAAACATATTATTGTCAGCTATCATTTGAATAGCAACAAACAATTCAATTCTAATATCTTCATTAGAGCTTCATAGATTTATTCTCGGCAATGGTATCTTTCAGAACAAAGAATCCTTTGACATGAGTAGTTCAACGGAAGGTTTTCAACATTTATCTTAATAGAGCTTCCAAAGAGAGCTCAAATCAAAGCCAAATCTATTTGTAATGGTATATAGTATACCATGGCATATAGTTATTAAGTCAATTAATTAATTAAAATTAATTAATTTTAGAAAATTAATTTATCACAATAATGTATTTTTCTTGACTACACGGGCGTGGTAATTCTGTTGACAAGTATTCTTTTGAATTTGGTCTAGGTTGGCAATCAAAATAGCCTTTTGTTGAATTTTTAGAATATAATTTAAAAAATAAAGTTTATGTCATATTTTTCACTCTAGATCAGGGGCAGCAAACTCAATTTCACTGATGGCCTCATCAGGTTTGTTTTTGACCTTGGGGACTGGGGTGGGTGTGGCCAGGATGGGCATGGCCAGTTTGAAGTCCCTCGTGTCAGGGGTGCCTTTGGGGGCCCAAGCTCTCTGTCAGCAAAAATGGGCCCCCGAGCTCCATTTTTGGCTGTAACAGCCTCCTGCTGTCCTCTGCCAGTGAAAATGGAGCTTGTGTGTGTGTGTGTGTGTGTGTGTGTGGCCCCCAGGCCCTGTTTTCAGCTCCTAAAGCCCTCTGGGAGCTCAATTTTTGTTGGACCGACTGCTTTGCCAGCAAAAATGGTCACCGAAGCTCTGTTTTCAGCCGCAATGGCCTCCTGCAAACCTCTGCCAGAGAAAACAGAGTTCGGGAGGGCCACTCCATTTTTGCTGGCAGAGGCACCATGGGCTGGTCCTTTGCTGTTTCCAGAGCGGCTCTGTGGGCCAGATCTAAGCACCCAGCGGGCCGGATCTGGCCCCTGGGCCTTGAGTTGGATACCCCTGCTCTAGATAGACTGCTACGATCTCTATTTCCTTTTTAAATGTAAGTGGAGCCAAATACAGGTATGAAGCTATAATGTTACCTGAGAAGAGGAATGATTTAAAGAAAATGGATTGAAGAATTTGGCAGCAATTAGCTAAGATGCAACGGGTGTCGCCCAAGTGAAACTGTTCGACTGCTCAGAGACATCCCTAATCATGCGTAGTTTCTGAACTTTTTGAGTCAAATTCTTCATTTCTATACTAATAATTGCTGTGTTGATCTTCAAATTGATAGACAGCAACCAGGACCAATATGAGGCTAACATAACATACACTGACTTGAACTGTACAATTGGTCTTACTATCCTGTTATAGTTGGAAGTGAATAGTAATAGTCTGTGGTGTGTTCATTATTGAATAATTCCTTTAGTTTCTCTGGCATGTCACTTGTAAATTTCAAAGGCGGCAGACTAAGGATTTAGACTTGAAACTATCTGCAAAACATTTTTTTGCATTTACCAAAGTATCTTTTGACGTAAAGATGTAAAGGGGAATTTTTAGCATGCAAACTCTGAACCCTCATCTGATCCCTTATGAATATGGATTTGCTTCAAGTTTCATCATGTTTTCTTTTTTTGTTTACCATCTGCTATACCAGACTTTAAAACAGATTCTGTTTTGCTTTGCCAGGGACTTGCTAAGCTGTTGGTTCTCTTTCTCTATTCAGAGGAGGAGCTATTGTTGAGGGGTTTTATTTCCCAAGTGGCCAATTAAAAATATATATAAACTCACACTGAATTTCCAAAAGCTGTGATTCTTCCTTCTGCTAAGAAGGTATGTCCTGAATTACATCTGTCTTGTGGTAAAGAAATATTTATATTTTTGATTGCATATTTTGCATTCTTTAGTCAGTACAATCCTGCCTGTTTTTATTCAGCTTTGTTTCTTTTCATGAATTGTATCACAGCTTTTGACTGAGAAGTGGTCTTGTCTTTATCTATATAACATTATATTACAAAAATGAAACTCCTGATTCCTGAATTTAGGAAAGAATAAATACAGAACAGACCATTTTGAAAAGACAAACAATTGTTTTTTAAATAAATAAAAGCATGACATAGCCAGTATGTGGAAACTTCTTTCCAAAATTCTCTATCTTATTTGTTAACAAAGAAACTGGACATATTTCATGACCATTTGTTCAAGGCAGATGGTCTCTTAATGATATTAAGAGTAGAGTTCCTCTACTTCAGTAACAAGTTACTAGTGATTTTGTGTCCTTTATAGTAACTTGCATGTAGGTTGAAGAAAATGGTGCCCAAACCATAGAATTATGAATACATACTGAAAAATCATCTGTATTTTTAGTTCTTATGTTGATTAAAATGTAAAAGAAAATATCAGAAAAATGTCTTCTGAAAAATGTAACCTTGTCTCTTATAAGTCAGTGTGGTATACTTATTAAAGTGTTGAAATATTGGAGAAACATTGAAGATTATGATTTCTAAAGTTGACTGGGTGATTTGGGAAAAGAAATATTTCTCAGATCTAGTTACCTTACCGGATTGTTACTGTAGGTATATGAGACAGGAATATTATTCCACTTTGAGTTGTAAAAAATAAACATGAACTATAAATCTAATAATAAAAATATAAAAATAACATTTCTGATTATTCCTAGGGATATATGGATCCAATCTGAGCCAATTCTTGGAATCAGTTGAAGGCGGGTTTTTTTTACCATTAAGAGAAAATGTATGACCTGTCTACAACTAAACCTGTATCCTAGTACAGACATTCTCTACCTAATTACTGTAAAAAATTCAACATGAAAGCCATGATTGAACCAAGCCAATTTTTAGTGGCAGAGGATAATACCTATGGCCAACCCAATAGAAACCGGTTTATGAAACATTGTGACTGAATGTATGAAAAATGAATGAAATACAATGAATGAAATAATGAATTAATGCAATGACATTAAAGAAAGAAAATACTTTTGTGTGTATTTTTGTGGAAATCTAAGAGTAATTAAAAATATAAGCTACTTATATGAAGGTGGTCTGATTTTGAGGAGCAGAGATTATGAATATTTGCAGGCAAATGAAATTAGATATCATTATGAATGAAAGACCCATGAAATGTATGCTTTAGTTAATAGTAAAAGATGCTAAATAAATGTGATAACAGAATAAGTTATCAGTTGGAGTTGGAAGAGACCTTGGAGGTCTTCTAGTCCAACCCCCTGCTCAAGCAGGAAACCATTAAGATAAATGGTTGTCCAAATTCTTCTTAAAAACCTGCAGTGTTTTTATTTCTGCAGTGTTTTTACTTTTATTTGCTCTACAACTTCTGGAGAAAATCGTTCCACTGATTAATTGTTCTGTCAGAAAATTTCTCCTGGTTGGTTTCCGGTTGGTTCTTTCCTCCATTAGTTTCCATTCATTGCTTCTTGTTTGGTAAAAATTACAGAATAGGTTGACTCCCTTTGTGGCAGTTTCTTAAATATTAGAACACATGTCACCCCCTAGTACTTTTTTTTCATTAAAGTAGACATACCCAATTCCTGCAAATTTTCTTTATATGTTTTAGCCTCCAGTCCCCTAATCATCTTTGTTGCTTTTCTCTGCACTCTTTCTAGAGTCTTTTTTTATATCGTGGTGACTAAACCTGGATGCAATATGCCAAGTATAATCATACTAAGGAATTATAAAGTGGAACTAACATTTCAGGTGATCTTGATTCTATCCCTCTGTTAATGCATTTTAGGACTGCATTGGCTTTTTTGGCAGCTGCAGCACACTGCTGGCTCATATTTAAGAGATTGTTGACTAGGACTCCAACATCCTTCTCACAGTTACTACTATTGAGCCAGATACTATCTATTCTATACCTGTACATTTGGTTTTTCTTGCCTAAATGTAGAACCTCACTTTTCTTATCATTCATTGAATTTTATTTTGTTAGATAGGGCACAATGTTCAAGTCTGTCAAGAACTTTCAGCCTGTCTTCTGAACTGTCGGCTTTTCCTACCAGCTTGGTATTGTCTGAAAATTTGATGAATTCGCCTTCTATTCCTTCATCTAAATAATTGATAAAGATATTGAATAGTACTGTGCCTAAGACAGAACCTTGGGGTACCCTACTGCATACTTCCCTCCATGTAGATGCAGTTCTTTTTTTTTAATGAATTTTTATTAAACATATTTCAACATTAAAAACCACATTTACACTCATTACAGCGTTTCAGTATCGATATCACTCATATTAACATAGTTTCTAATTATATAAATTACTATTCTGTATATATTTTAAATATTGTCATAATTTAAAAGTAGATAACTAATAGATACAGTTCTATTAAGGATCACATCCAAGTCATTCTGTTAGGTGATTTAAAGTGACAGGTGGAAAATATATGAAAGAATGCAGTAAAAAATGATTGGGTAGTTTGAAGACCCAAGAATAAATGATTATGGTTATTGTCTAATGAGTGTCTTTCTAAAATATCTGTCTCCCCCTCCCCCCCCATGAATATCTATAGAAGAAGTAATATGGAAATATGATTTATTTGATGAGACTGAGATACCAGGGAGTTAAGAGGTTATAAATGTGAAGCAGACTATCATTTTTGCTACTGTTTGGATCTTGAGAAAAATAGATATTGAAAAAAAGAAAAACAAGAGAACTAGAGTGAAAGAATGAAATAAAAGCCATATTTAAATAGGTATTTAAAGACAGATTAATCTCCAACTTTAAAAAATGAAAAGTGAATATAAGTCAACATGATATGAAAGCTACTTGAAGGAGAGTTATACAAATATGTTACAGAATGCATATTTATTTATTTATTTATTTATTTTATTCAGCTTATATGCCGCCCTATCTCATAATGAACTCAGGGCGGCTCACAACAATAAAACACAAGCCACAATATAAAATATAAAAGTCTAAAATCTAAAAAATTTAAAATTAACCCTTAAAACCCCATCATCAGTCCAGGTTGAGGGATTTGAAAAACCAAGTTTTTAATTTACGGCGGAAGGTGCGAAGGTCAGGCGCTAATCGGAACTCCAAGGGGAGTTGATTCCAGAGGGTGGGTGCACCCACCGAGAAGGCTCTACCCCTGGGGGCCGTCAGCTGCCACTGTCTAGCCAACGGCACCCTGAGTACGCCCTCTCTATGGGCGCGAACCGGGCAATGGGATATTGTTGCTGGCTGTAAGTGGTCCGCCAAATATCCTGGTCCTAAGCCATGTAGGGCTTTATAGGTCATCACCAGCACCTTGAATCTCACCCGGAGGGCAACCAGTAACCAATGCAAACCATGCAGGAGGGTGTAACATGGGAGTATCGGGATTCTCCCATCACAACTTGCGTGGCTACATTTTGCACCAGCTGAAACCTCCGAGTGGTCCTCAAGGGCAACCCCATGTAGAGAGCATTGCAGTAGTCAATCCGTGAGGTGACCAGTGCATGAGTAACTGTGCATAGGGCATCTCGGTCCAAGTAGGGATGCAATTGGTTCACCAGATGTATCTGGGCGAATGCCCCCCTGGTCACGGTCGTTATCTGGTCTTCTAAACTCAACGGATGATCTCCCCTAGCGGTTTCATATAGATATTGAACAGGAGGGGCAAGAGGACTGACCCCTGAGGCACCCCACAAGTAAGGGGCCTCAAGGTCGATCTCTGCCCTCCTGCCAACACCGCTTGCATTCGACCCGAGAGGTAGGAGGAGAACCACCGTAAAACAGTGCTTCCCACTCCCAACCCCTCGAGGCAACGCAGCAAGATACCGTGGTCGACGGTATCAAATGCTGTCAAAAGATCCAATAGGACCAGAACAGAGGAATAAGCTCTGTCCCGGGCCCTCCAGAAATCATCTGCCAGCACGACCAATGCCATCTCCGTGCTGTACCCGGGCCTGAAACCCGATTGGTATGGGTTGAGGTAATCTGCTTCATCCAGGACCAGCGGGAGCTGACATGCCACCACATTTTCGACAACCTTCGCTAAAAAGTGAAGGTTGGAGACTGGACAAAAATGACTTAATACAGCTGGATCCAGGGCCAGCTTCTTGAGGAGGGGCCTCACCACTGCCTCCTTCAAGGCGATCGGGAAGTTTCCCTTCCTCAAAGAAGCCGCTATCACCGCCTGGATCCAGCCTCATGTCACCTCTCGAGCCGAATAAACTAGCCAGGAGGGACACGGGTCCAACACACAGGTGGCCGCACTCAGCTTCCCCATGATCCTGTCCACTTCCTCTGGGGTAACAGAATCAAACTCTTCCCAAAGCACAGGATCCGCTGTCTCACCCCCATCTGACTCTGTCCAGTCAGAGTTCAAGCCGTCCCAAATCCGAGCAATTTTGTCTGACAGGTGTTGACCAAACTCCTCGGCTCGTTCCTGTAAAGATCTTCCCTCACCCTCTGATTTAAGAGGAAGCAAGACACCCTGAACAAGGCAGCCAGGCGATTCTCTGTGGATGCGATGACATCGGCGAAGTAGTAGTGCTTTGCCGCCGCCAACTCCACCAGGTAGGCCCGTGTGGCCAACCTTAACTGAAATCGGTCGGATTCGGAATGGCTGGCTCTCCAATAGCTCTCTAGGCCTCGTCGATGCCGCTTCATCCCCCGCAGCTCCTCGGTAAACCAGGGAGCCAACCGGGTCTGTGACGAGTCAGAGGCTGCAAAGGAAGGACCCGGTCCAGAGCCCCGGCAGTCGCCTCTTCCCAGGCCTCCACCAGGGTCATGGCTGGGGCATGGGAGAGAGAGAGAGGGATCATACCAAACTCCTTCTGGAACATCTCAGGGTCCATCAGGTGCCTGGGGCGGAACCAGATGGTCGGTTCCGCCTCCCAGCGAGGAGGGGCAGCGTAATGGAAGCCTAGCTGAAGGAGATAATGGTCAGTCCATGACAGGGGATAAATAGAAGGAGATCCCCCACCAAACTCATCTCGCCACTGCTCTGAGACAAAAACCAGATTGGGTGTGTGCCCCCCCATGAGTCAGGCCCTGGATAATCTGATAATCTGAGTCAGGTCCACAGCTGCCATGGAAGCCATGAACTTCCAAGCCACGCCCGACGCCACACCCAGGGACAGCAGATTGAAGTCCCCCAGAACAATAAGTCTGGGAAACTCCACCACCAGCCCTGAGAGGGTGTCGAGCAGCCCGGGCAGGGCTATTGATATGCAGCTGGGAGACAGGTATGCAATCAACAGACCCAACTGACCATATGGGCCCCACCTCATGCGGAGGGCCTCACATCTGTCAATCTCAGGAGCAGTGACCTCCCGCGGACTAAGGACCTCCCTAATAACCACCGCCACCCCCCTCCCCTACCTTGGGCTCTTGGCTGGTGCAGCACCCGGAAACCTGGTGGGCACAATTCAGTCAGCGGGACACCCCCCCTCTGAGCCCAACCAGGTTTCCGTAATGCATGCCAGATCTGCGGTTTCCTCCTCAATCAAATCACGAATGAGGGGAGCTTTATTGACCACAAACCTAGCATTACAATAGACCAGCCTAAGCCCAGGGACCCAATCCCTCAAACCCCCAGGAGGTCGGATAGAACTAGGAAGATGCATATAATGGAATACTGCAAAAAAATGAGGATACAACAAAAATGCAAGATTTTCCTATTTGAGTTTTATAATTTTAAAAAGGTTTTATACGTTTTTTGTTTTAATCTTTGATTGGGAGTCACCCAGAGTTGGCTGAAAGATGGACAGCTATATAAATATTTTAAATAAATAAGTAAATAAATAAATATATTTTGAAGGGGGAAAATTACTGTGGTCATAAAGTGCAATGAATAGTTAAGATTAAAAGACAGACAAGTTGCATAGAAGTTTTGTGGATTTTAAAAAAATCTTTAGGAAGTTGATGAAAGGGTCTAAACCAGGAGTGAAATGCTTCTAGTTCGGACCAGATCGCCCTATCCGGTAGCGATGGAGGCAGGTGGTTTGGAGAACTGATAGCAAAAATCCCTGACCTTGCTATGCCCAGCTGAGCCGTGCAATCATCAGAGGCTTTTTTTTTATTTTTAAAAGCATTTTTTCTACAACCTCTTCGGCCAAAAAAAGCTTTTAAAAGTAAAAAAAAAAGCCTCTGATGATCGTGTGGCTCAGCTGGGATTGTCAGAGGCTTTTAAAAGCATTTTTTCTACAACCTCTTTGGCCTGAAGCGGTTGTAGAAAGAATGCTTTTAAAAACCTCTGACGATCCCAGCTGAGTTGCCTGATTGGCAGAGGCTTTTAAAAGCATCTTTTAAACAACCTCTTCGGCCAAAGAGGTTGTAGAAAAAATGTTTTTAAAAGAAAAAAAGCCTCTGGTTTTAAAAGTAAAAAAAAAAAAGTTGGCCACGTCCACTCAGTCACATTAACCCCACCACCACCAAGCCATGCCTACAGAACCATAGTAACAAATTTTACATTTCACCACTGATCTAAACCATTAGCCTTTAGCAAGGTGAACTTAAACAAGAATAAAAGTGATTATTTTGGAGGTGGGGTCAGATTGTATGTGTGAAACTGAAGTGAGGATTAGGTAAAGTGAATCCTTTACAGATTTGTATGAGATAATAGGGATACATTGCATAGTGTACAGGTAGTCCTTGACTTATGACCACAACTGAGCCCAAAATTTCTCTTGTTAAGTGAGACATTTGTTAACTGATATTTATCCCATTTTGCAACGTTTCTTGCCACAGTTGTTAAGTGAATCACTGCAGTTAAGTTAGTAACACGGTTGTTAAGTGAATCTGGCTTTTCCATTGATTTTGCTTGCCAAAAGGTTGAAAAATGTGATCACATGACCTTGGGACACTGCAACCGTCATAAGTATGAACCTGTTGCCAAGCATCTGAATTTTGATCACATGATCATGGGAATGCTGCAAATGCCATGTTAAAAATGGTCATAAGTCACTTTTTTCAGTGTCATTGTAACTTTGAATGTCACTAAATGACCTGTTGTAAATGGAGGACTACATGTAATGAATTCTGTAATTGTTGATCAAGAAAACCATGATGAAAGGAAAGTAATAAATGTGGCAAGATTGGTGGAAATTTTACATCAAGTGTAATCAATATAACTGGAAAAATGTCAAAACATACAACAGATATGATTTGGTTATAGAAAGCCTGTTAAGTTATTCAATATATGTTTGAAGAGTGTACACAGAGTGTATCTGTGTTTGATGATTGGAAGTATGCTTTTGTTGTCCTACATAAAAGGGAAAGTGGTAAGAGTGAATGTAAGAGTTACAGGAAAGTTAAGTGACCCTGGATGGTGTTTGGAAAAATATTGATTGTAACTGAGTATTGACAAAGTACATACTGTGTTTTCCCAAAAATAAGACCCTGTCTTATTTTTTTTGAACCCTGAAATAAATGCTTGGCCTTATTGCCATGCACTCAAAAGTCTGATTGGGCTTATTATCAGGGGATGCCTTATTTTGGGGGAAACAGAGTACTGCTGAAACAATTTTAAACCAGACTGCTTCTTCTCAATTGGGTTACTGAAGAAAAAGATATAAAAGGAAAAGGATTAAGGCTTCAGGAATTTCTAATTGTCAACTAGAAAAGAGAAAATTGGAAGATCAGGGTGGAAGGATATGTGAGAATGATTAGTTAAAATAATTGTAGAAAATTAAAGTTAGAATAACCTAGAGTGATAAATAATTATGAACCAAGTAAATAGTTGTATGTGGAGAATAATTTCTGAAAAATAATTTATATATCTAAGCCAATTTGATTTTAAGAAATACTTAAATACCAAATCTAAATATCATTTTAAATATTAACTGATATACTGTATTACAATTATAAAGAGCGAATACCTGAATCCAAGTTGAAACATTATAAAAACTGTTAATAAACTTAATTTGGGAAATGTTTTATGACTTTATACTGGGTGTACAGGCAAGTCTTTTGTTCTTCAACAGGTAATTAGGAGAAATATGATTGTGAGGAAAAATTTTGATTGATGGTGCTAATGGAAGCAATTCTTTTCCAGCTAATTTTCAGAAATATTAATTTTTTAAAACTGTACGTATGTATATCTGTATCATGTATGTCATAAATATTCATGTATTTATTTTTGACCAAAGAAAGAAGCACCCTAGTGAAGAAAAATTGTACTGTTACCCTACCATGGATGGAATCATTCTCAATTCACAAATGTATTCCCTTAAAAATCCTTGATATTTATTTTACATTTCTAGTATGAACCAATGATTTGTACCCTTAAAGGGGTGGGTTCTACTTACCTTTACTACCAGTTTGCAAGGGGAGTGCAAACTTCTGCGCATGCATAGATCGTCAATTATGACATCCGGGTGGGTGGGCTGAGTCTCCTGCCGCTTTTACTACCGGTTCTAAAGAACCAGACAGAACAAGGAGCAACCCACCACTGATCCTTACCTTTACTAAATGGTTTGTAGCAGGGGTTCCCAAACTTGGCAGCTTTAAGACTTGTGGACTTCGACTCCCAGAATTTTCCAGCCAGCATAGCTGGCTGGAGAATTCTGGGA
>WNWU01000007.1:13726359-13741748 GCA_012654045.1 Ptyas mucosa | reverse complement strand
AATTCTGGGAGTCGAAGTCCACAAGTCTTAAAGCTGCCAAGTTTGGGAACCCCTGGTTTGTAGTATTTCTGAATATGGAAGATTTTTAGACAAATCTTTGAACCCACTAGATTCATGAACTCAGTAATTTTTTACAAGATAATAAGAGAAACAAAACTTATTTTATCCCATCCCAACCCCCAGGAATCCCAGAGTTTGGAATGCTACAATAATTAGAGAATTTGACCAACACTGAGTTCTGCAAAGGCCAAGTCACAAGTGGATATAGTCCAAGTATATGAATGTAGGTTTTTGACATTTTTTCAACAAGTATATGAAAGCAATTAAGCTGAGCTTATCGAGCAGTAGTTTGACTATGCTCTTGTAGTTTTTGAGACCACCAAAATTCAGGCATTCACATAGAAAATGATTTTTAGATCATTTCTAACTTTAAAAGAAATCTTATTTCATAAGATCCCTAATAAAATGTGTCTATGATCTTTCTTTCCATCATTACAATCATTCTGTTATTCAATATTATTCTGGATTTTTAAAAATAATGTTAAAGCATTTTGTTAAGCACATACTTAATAAAATGTACTGCCACGTTTGCCTTTTTCATAGTATTTTTTTTAAATAAAACATTGCTAAGTTACATTATACTTTGACAAGTGCCTGATGAAGAAACTGAAACAGAACAGTATACGTTTTGGCTTCCTCAATTTAAATTGTTTCAGCATCAGATTACAGCATTGTAAATGGACTTTTTTTCTTTTTTGCGGTGGTCTTGTGGTCTAATATTAATACATTTTCAAAATGGAAACCTGATGGAATAGATTATTTTCCCTCAGTTTCAATCCTAAGGGATATCTAACTGATGTTACTTGTTTTAATTAAATTACCACATTTTTCCATATGATTAAATGCCAGAATAATGAATTTGTGGACAAATTTTAATTCCACCTACATGAATCTAAGCAAATTTAAAGAAAGACAAGAAATATTTACATTATTTGAATGCATTTCATTTGTCCCTCTCTTTTCATAGCAATGGTTAAGTTTGAAACTAAGTATGAGCAGTGATGCTTGAACAGTAAAAACAGGTATTTTGAAATAAAACATTTAAATCAATGGTAAAGATGTAGAAAATGGTTTATAGTTTATAGATTCATTTGCAAATTAAAGTTAGGACTTGTTAATTTGGTTGTTTTAGAAGACAGTGACTTTGTGTTTTTATATAACCAAACCTGTATTAGAGCCACTATATCAGTTAATTACTTTGTAACTACATGGACCTGATACCTGTATATTATTTATGGTAAAATATATTAGCAAGAACAGCAAACGAGCAAATGTCAAACTGACAAATATCTACATCTCTACCTGCCATTTTATTCTATTCCTTTGTAAAATTAGTAATGATCTGCAAAATGCAGAAAAGTAGAAAATAATAGTGAGCCAAAGAATGAAGTAAGAAAAATGAAGTAAGAAAAAGTATAACTAAATTTCGCTTATAGCAGAACCATTCACTGTACTTGTTCACAATCTCATCAATTTCGAAGAGCCACTTCATTCTTGTCTTCTATTTGTTTCCAACCCACTTATTCATATATTTGCTTTGCACTTTGACCTTCATTCATTCTGTCTATGAAACCAAACTTTCTTAATGTCTTTTGTGTTGGTCTTCAATTAAACAATTCAACATCTGCTCATTTTTTAATTTTTGTTTTCTTTTGCCATGTTCACTTCTTTACACCATGCCTATTACTTTATTGTTATATATCCAATTTACTTTCATATACCAGTAATTTATATGGAATACTGATAGGCTACAAGTAGCTATTAAGAGGGTTACCTGTCCACAAACTGATTGTTATTATGGCTAATCACATATTTTTGTTTATCATAATGCAAGTGGATAAGGTTGATTTCTGCCTATTTCATATCTTGATTCTGATTTTGATTCTGATCAGCTAGCCGTATTTCCACTGAAGCACTGGACTTCAGCTTTCTACCATTTTAGTTTCAAACAATATCATTAAACTGATTCTAATGGAAATAATGCTTTTTCTTTGCAGCAGTCTAGCTTTACAAGTAAAGAACTTTTAATTCACTGACAAAATATTAAAGTCAATTGGGACATATTAAAGTTAGTAAACATTACTTTGCTCAATTCGCTCCACCTAAGTTTACTAAAAGGAGCCTTCTGAAGCACCAGATGGCAGTAAAATAGCAATGGATGGAAACTAATCAAGGAGAGAAGCAACCTAGAATTAAGGAGAAATTTCCTGGCAGTGAGGACAATTAACCAGTGGAACAGGTTGCCTTCATAAGTTGTGGGTGCTTCATCACTGGAAGCTTTTAAGAAGAGATTGGACAGCCATTGGTCCAGAATTGTATAGGTCTCCTGCTTTTGTAGGGGGTTGGACTAGAAGACCTCCATGGTCCCTTCTAACTGTACTATTCCATTATAAGCCCTTAGTTTGAGATCTGTGTCTGTAGAGGTCATAGTCTGTGCTTCTTGAAAGATAGCCCAATTTATGACTTTGCAAAATGATTATGGATTATTATTACTATTACTAAAATTTATATGCCACCCAACTCCCAGTGATTCTGGGGAATTTTTAAAAGTTTCTTATATATTTATCTTTCCCTGTCTTGGATGACTCTAAGAAAATATTTATAGAAATGATGCACAACCTCTTTCAAAGGTCATGGTCTGTGATTGCATGGCACATGAAGCTACTAATACTCTAATGCACTTTAGGTTATTGTATTATATGACTACTATAGGAACCCCATTATGATATAATATGCTATGCGAATCCAGAAAATTAGATTAATTAAATGAGCTAATTTTTTTTTAACTGTAGTACAATATCAGGTCAGATTGTATAGGGAATCTTAATGTACCTAGATCAACATTTCTAGTTTAGAGATCTTGAGATTTGTGGATTTAAACCTGAAAATTTCCCAGGCTGTATGGTGATTAGTAAGAATAGGGAGGGTTGAATTTACCTATGTGAAGGGTCATCAAAGTGGGAATATTTAGCTAGGTTTACTGAATTTGGAGAATGTATTTTCTAGTCGAGGATTACATAGGTTTGATATGAAAAAAAGGATATCAAGGCTTGAAGTACAAGATCTGTACAAGAAAGAATAGAAAGTAGTCTTCTAGTATTTATATGCATCAAAAAGTATTCTACTGCTTATTAAATATTTAGTAACAACATACCAAAATCTGAAAATTTCTCAGAGTTCCAGATTAGATTCCCCAGGCTCAGCCAATCAGGTTCACAGTTCATGGTGAATATTAGGAATAAAAATAAGGTCTAATAAATTGTACAAATGCAAAGCTACCAAATGGTAGCAGTCCTTTAGGGTGTCTACACAACTTTTCTTTGCTCATTTAACTGATTGTGAGAGACTCATGGTAGTGCCATGAGCAAATTTCGACTTTGTTTTGTGCCACAGAAATTAGAACTATCCAATTATTTTCCTGCTTGGACTACTGTTGAAGATAAACCAGAACATTGCTTCCCTTCCCGTTTTCTTCAATCAATAAGTAAATATAAAAAGTTGGCAAGCACACAACAGCTGATAGCATAGAAAAGCACAGAAAAGACTAGTTGCTCTGAGCTGTTTCTTCTGAAATAAGGCCTCCCTTGAACCATTAACTATGTGTTATTTCTCAAATCAATAGTGTTGGCAGAACTCAAAGTCATAAAAGTATAATAATGTTAATGTCCCCAGTTTCTGGGTTAAAAATATCCAAAATGCCTCTAGGTATGTTGTCATCACAAGTAAATGGCAATTTCTAAGCAACTGGGAAAATCTTAATTCACAAGTCACATACAGGCATAATTGTTTGAAATAACCTCTGTGTCCATATTATCAAGTGGAAAATAATATTTTTTTAACTTGGAAAATAACAGGTCCTTGGCTAGACTTGAAAAATATAGACGTGAACTGCAAGAGACTGGAAAAATACCAACTCCACCCCTCCCCAATAGCAGTTTTGCTTATGGGAGTTATATTAAATAATAGTATTCTGTCTAATCATATAGGAGAATTCTTTGGGTAGTGAAGGCCAAATCAGAGGATCCTACACTTTTAATACAGGATGCAAGTTTGTATGAAAGATCCTACAGGGCAGTTTTCTTACCTACACCTCAACTGTAACAAATATGTGAAATATACATACATACATGTACATAGATACATACCACTCCCCTTCATGCTGTTTCCTTTTGAGCTAAGAAACAATATGCAAAACACAGAAAAGAAATGATAAATAATTAGTATATACTCCTATTTAGTTTCACACATATTTCACATATCATTCGCCTTTTAGGGAGCTGTGAGATATTTGGAACAGAGGTAATGATGTGATATTATTTAACATAAAGGGATATATTTAATTCTACAAGTGCATAGTTTTTCTATGCATCAGTGGTCTAGCCAGAGATTAGTTCATCATAAAATGAACAATTTCATCATAGGATGTTCCTGAACGTAGGAAAAAAAAACCCCTTGTATTATCATTTGTCAGACAGCAATTGGTCAATATCTCAGGCAGGGCTATTTTCTGGTCCTTTCAGATCAAGATTTTTGAAACAGTATGTAGGACTTCAAGCAAAATAAATGCTTTGTTACTGACCTTTCACAGGAACAATGTAGCACCTCTTAGCAATGATATCCTGGTCCATACACTTTATGATTTGGAAATACTCATAGAAAATGGATGTTTTATAGCTTGTCTTAAAGAGAGTAAAAAGGATTGTGTGATTTTAAAGATGTTGGTTTCTCTAATGTAAAATGGTTTATAGCTTGAAATGTATTTGATCCCCTTGAATCAAGTATGCAATAAAAAGAATTGCCTGGTTTCACTTGATTCACATATTTATGTCCCATTTATTTAAACATTTCCTAATTGCCATTCCAAAAAAGGAATAATTCTTTTAATTCAAAAAAGGACAAAAAGGATAATTCTGTGCTTTCTATTATTTGCAAATTCTTTAACATGGAATGCAAACTGTAATGAAAAGTGTGATAATACTTTATCTACTGTCTACATAGTCACATAAAGCTTGTACAGAGTTTCTGTGAATGCAGAAAAAACTTTATGCTTAAGTCTTATGGGTATTATTGGAATAAGAAATATATCTATCAGGACATACAATTGTGGTAAGTTATATAAAGTATAAAAACAGAATACCTGTACTGGAGCAATAATGGATATATTATCCAGAGATAATTGCTTATACCAGTTTTTTCAAGATCCTGTTATTGTAGTATCATTTTTAAAAACTGTTTATTGTGTGTTTTTCGCTAAAGAATTTTGTCTTTACAAAATGAACATTAAAATGACCATTAAATTATTTTTTAAATTTAAACATAATGCAATTAATTACATTTCCAAGATATATTTTTAGCTGCCTGGTTAAGTAAATTGGCTGTGACTCATTAAAATTTTTCCAAGCTGAAATTTAAACTAGAAGAATATTATTATGACCAGTATGGTTTATGGAAAAGGATGGTCCAGAAAAAATGATTTATTACTTTACTTTGAAGTCATTTGTACAATCCTGACAAAGCAAAAGCCAACTAAAAAGTTAAATCTACTTAAAAACACCACATTACTTTTTAATGTGTTCGTGTTGCATGAACTTTGTGACCTTAGCACATAATTTAGGGTATTATCTTTCCAAATTTTAAATAAATTCTGACAATGCACAGATATAATCTCAAGAAACTGGGAAAGGTCCCATAGCAAGGAAACAGATAGTACATTAGAATAGATATTATATTAAACTAAACTTGTTTTTTGTGAAGGATTAAGCAATGTAAAAATCTGAAAATGTAAAATAAATGACTGACAGTTGAACTTTCAACTCTCGGCAGTCCTTGACTCATAATAGTCCATTTAGTGACCATTCAAAATTACAATACACTGAAAAAGTGACTTATGACTGTTTTTATATCCCGTGCTTTTTTCTTTTATCCTTGACTTCTTTTTCTGTACTTTATGTTAACACAAAATTCAACCTACACAATAAAACAATTAAAAATAATCTTGCATATATACATGATCAATATATTTCAGAAGCTTACATCCAGAAAAAAGTCCAATTTTCTATCCATCATAGTATTCTACAAAAATATTTCATTGAGTATTTTTCTTTTAAAACATTAGTGTATTCACATATCCTAAAATACAAACCCTTTTAAGGCATATCATTTTAAATTACATTACTTTAACATTGATTATCTGAGAACATTTTTGAAAATTAAAAAAAAAACTTTTATTCCTTAACATTTATTGATTTATTTATTAATCAAATTTATTTAAATTGACTTTAGGTGGTGTCCTTCATATGGACGAATCCATATAAAGGCAACTATATAAAAATCACATTAGAAAGTAAATATTATATTTTGTAAATGAAAGTTCTTTTAAAAGAATTTGCTTCCTTTTTGATACGCAACTATTACATGCATTATTTTGGTAAATGTTGACTGTGAAGCAATAAATCCTAGCCAAACCTTGATACTATTACTGTATTGCTATGAAATCTGTTGAGAGCTTAATGCACAATCTCTGTCCAATACAATCTGGCAAAATACTTATGTATCAACATCCCTGTCATTAAAAGGTTTGACGCATTGTCAAAGGTTTTTCTGTGAAATGAACCAATGCTAGAGTGAGATTAATAATACTAGTAGAGGGAGCAAATAAGGCATCTTCTTTAAACATGTTTCTTGAGTTGTCTCAGGATTTTACTCACTCCGTGAGAAATTTGCTTGCTGAAAATGAAGTCTGAATTAGCACTAAGTTTGACCTGCCTATGCAATTTTTCCCTCCCTAGCCTGAATATTATTCATGTGCATTGTTTATTATAAATCCTTCCACTACAAATAAGAAATTACGTCAAAAACTTGGTATTTGGCAGAAGTAAGTCATATTCACCTTTTCTCACAGGAATATGGTACTTTGTATTGTTCCTGGATCAGTTCTTTGCTTCACTTATCATTGGGATCAGCTGTGGTAGAGAAGGAATTCCTAGGAAAGCAGTTTTGCAGTAGGAATGCTGAATCTCTATAGGATTTGTGAATGAGCCTTTCCCTCCACAGGTAGGAATTCTTGCCTCACCCTTTCTCCCAACTCCAGGGTGCTGTTCCTATCCACAGAAAAATCAACTGCCAAGCTACAACTTCACCAGTCATCTCAAATTGCCAAAAGGAAAAGTGCCATGTGGTTTTGCAGCTCCATTTACAGTGGCCAGTCCAATTTATTATAAATCACCATGAACATAGCATGGAAGAATGTGAAATGAGATTGCAAGCCAGTTTTTGTGGTCTTTGTCAGCTGGAGAGAGCTCTCAACATTTCAAGATTGGAAATGAAAATGATGTGGGTTATCTTTGAAAGGTTTCTGAGGGGTTGAATAAATGTTCTCTGTTTTTTTGTGGATACTTTGTACAGCATTCTGACCCTTATGCTCTCTGGATCAGAAAGTAGTTTTTCTTTGCTCTGTTTCTTAACTATTGGACAGTTATAAAATAACAGGATCCCAAGGAGACCTCTACCGAAAGGAATTGCTAGTTATAAGTAAAATGAAGAAGGCCAACCTGGAAAATGTCAACAGAATCAATAAGTAACATCATTCTCAGACTTCCTTCTCTTCTGTTTTGAGCTTCTACAACTGCTAAATGAGAGAACATTCAGGAGGTTTTTTGCTGAAACTAAAGAATGTTGTGCCATTTACTTGTTTGAGGTTTCTTTTTCCTGGAATTGTCCCTGGCTAATGCCAATGTGCGCAGAATAGTTGGAAGCACTTGCCATGACCAGAAAGGAATCCAGATTCTAAAAACTTAACTAGGAAGGCCAAGTCTTCCTTAGCAAAGGAAAAAGCCATTCCCATTCAATAATAATTTACATTTGTTCATTGTCAATTAATCCCATCTGTACTGACTGTGCAGAGCACGACTGTGGTTGCATGCTGACATGCATGATTTAAAGGTCTAACTCCAATAGCATTTTTTTTTGAAAAACCTAGATTGAAAATACATATTTACTTGCTCGTAAGAGTGCTTCTGAATTCAGTGGGACTTATAGACATATACTTCATTGCCACACATTCTTCTTAAAGAAGTACATAATATCCAGGCAGTTATTTTATCAAAAATCTGGTAGTAATACCTTATGAAAAAAAGTTTTGTGAGTTGCAGCTCACTTCACCAGATCAGATAGTTATTTAATTAAGCTGAAGATGAATATGATACATTATGTAAGATACCCTCCCTTTGTTCCATATTCAGGTCACAGGTTTCAACACTTCAACTCTAGTAACAGGTTGTACTACATCAAGGCACGCACGTCATCATGGCGTTGACCTGTGACGTATCAGGACTGTTCCCTCTTCGCTAAACCCGGTGTGGGCGTGGCCAGCGCATGACACATCCGGCCCATGGGCTGCAAGTTTGACAGCCCCGTACTACATCAAAGAGCTGATTGTGGCTACTTACAGAAGATTTCAAGTTCTACTTCTAATCTCTACATTTGTGATGTTCAGGTGCACAGTTAGACAGTATGCAGCCACCTTCCATAAATCTGTATAAATTTTGACACATTTCAGCAGTTTTTAATCATACAGCAAATTGCAAACTCATTGCATTGCTTCTTTGAGCTTAGGGCTAACTGATTTGACATACCAACAGGACAAAATTCCCAGTGACCCTACTGGCAGTTCACTTTGAATTCAATAGCATAAATAAAAAGTACCCTCTATAACTGGCACACAGTAAGTATAGTAATGTGTTTTCATCTTAATTGTATTTTTTCTAAGTTTTTTGCTTCATTCTTAATGTCTAACGTATCTTTTCTTTTGCTCCATTGCTCTAAACAACTACGTAGTTTACATAATTAAGAGAAATTTAGCTGCAGGCAAGCAATAAATAGATAATATTTTTTTCTGAGCTCTATATAGAGAAGATGTTAAAATATGGATATGTTTATCAAGTATTTGTTTCTTTTAACCTGATTTATGTTCATTATGTTCAAACCCCAAACTTCATGTCCACCAGTGATAGCTTAGTTTTTATCTACCCATAGCTGATTCTTATCCTCTATTACTTCTTCTTCATTACTTCTTCCGCATGCCTGATTTGAAAATCTTTCCACATAGGACAACAGCAGCTGGAAAGCATTTGAGAATAGGGAGATGGAAAACACATGCATTTATGAACATAATAGGAAAAGCTAGAACATCCAAATATTTGAATTTTCGATAAAAGGTGCAACAGATATTCAGTGTTATGCTGACGATTTAAGACTAGTGAAAATTTGGATTATCACTCTATTGTTGTATGCTCTTAAGAGTCTTTATACTTTGTTGTATGTGTAGCTATTTGTCTGCCTTGTAATTTTTTATTTCCTGTATCAGTATTATCACATCTCTGGCTGATTCAGCAAACTGTACCTCCAATCATAAATCTATTTAGTTAACCTCGCTGTTGAACAAAACTGCCTTTTCATGACTCCTTAATATTTGACCCTCTGGACTTACTTTATTTTTATATTTGTTAAGGTTTTAAACTAAGTTGTTCCCATTACAATAGTATACCAAAATATTGGAATTATAAAATAAATATGAAATATATTAAAATTAGACAATTGAAATATTGTCCAAATATCAAGAACCTATAAACTTTGGGTTGGCAAATTCCTCAAAGCAGAGTATATGAAAATATCTTCAAAATACATAATTCTTCCTATATTTATTATTCCTACTTGATGGGAAAAGATGATTCACTCAAAGATGCTGATAGGGCCATTGGGAAGAATTCTATTTTTAAAATTTATATGGCATTTAGATTGTGAAGGAAATTAGGAACTCTGTTGCCATTCTAAATGTTATCCATTCTTCAAATGGTGAAAACAAGATCCATACTTCACATTACATTCATATGTAAACATGTTTAGGAGATATACTTTACATGTCATGTTTTCCCTAAACTCCAACAAAACATAAAATGTCTGGATGTGATTGTGAAATATGTGTTCACAGATTGATATGTTTTGTTGATTGCTTCTTTTTCCATTTAAAGTAAACAGAAGTATTTCACGAAACTCATATTTATCTAGTTTTATGTTTCTAATAAGAAAGATGAGCCAAAATTTCAAAACCACATGAACAGAAAATGAAGGCCCTACAAAACCAATCAGTGTCAGGAGACACCAAAAATGGTACAGTGCATTTCTCTTACCAGTAATGTTTAGACATTGGTTTGGGTACACATGGTGTGCATTTCAGTAAGTTACACAACTGTCTAAATGGAAAATACTGACATTAACATATAATATATGACAATAAACTAGTTGTTGTCACACTAAATTAAACTGGCCGTTTACCAAAATGTGTTTTATTCACACTCATTAGCCTATTGTTAAAGACCCACAGGTACCAGTTGCTTTCTGGAATAGAAATGTGAAATGTATTCATTTGATTACATTTACTGCCAGCTATTTGGTGAATCATTTAAATTTAGGTTTCCTAGTTGTGGATTTTGCTATTTGATACATTTCACATACATGAGAAGATAATTTTAGGGAAGGGAAACCTGTAGAACAAAATAATGGGAACAGGGATGTGTAGAGATGTATATTCCTCCAGGAAAATTTTAAAGGAATTGCATATGTGAAAAAAATTCTTTTTAAATTTTTTTTATGCCCGTGGTAGGTTTTATTACCAAATGGCTAATGGCTAAACAATCACCATCGTTTAGTCTAGGCATATTTACTTAACAAAGTATATATATGGTAATAGTTTTGTCATTAGATATTTTCTCCTAGTGGAAATATCTTGTGTAGAATTCTACAAATGATAGGAGAGATGAGAAGACAACTTCTGAGATGTTGGAAGGATCTGACATTGTCATTGGGAAATCTTAAGGTTAAAGCTTTAATATAAGACCAAATGCAGAATTTTGATCTCATAGTAAGCTTACTTTCTTTTATATTCCTGCCTTTTCTAGATAAAAAAAAGGCAACTATTTGAAAAAAATTCACGGAATAAAATTTCTTAAAGAAGGAAAAGCTTGGAAAATATTGATTTCTATAATATATGGAAGTTATATTCTATAATATACCTTACCACCAAAGTGGTACCTACCTATTTATCTACTCATATTTGCATACTTTTGAATTGCTAGGTGGGCAGGAGTTGGGGCAAATAGTGGGAGCTCACTTGTTGCACAGGTCTTGAACCTGGGCTGCTAATTTTCTAGCCAACAAGTCCAGCATCTTTCACAGTGAGCCATCACATCCCTAGAAATTCTCATAATTCCCAGTAAATGCTGTTATCTAACTTGGATAAAATTATTGCATCACACAAGATTCTTGGCTATCTTTTGGGAGCAAACTTTTATCACAGTTTAATATATAAAAACAAATTATATAGGGGAATCAAATTTACATTTTTGATTGTTAGAATTTGTGTCAATGGAACCAGAAAGAGGAATGATATATCTTCTTCTCCTATACTCTTGTGTGTTCATTTAAAATTTATTATAGAGTTCTGGGACTTTCCAGAATTTGGGAGATCCAGGTTGTGGGAGAGAGGATAGAAAAAGGAGAAGAGTTGAATAATGGAGTTACATATCGTTGGTTTCCACAAATTGTTTTATGTAACTATACATTTTAAGAATATCTCTTCAAATAGATATAGCATTTAACTGATCAATCCAGTGGTGGGATTCAGCCAGTTCGCACCACTTCGGGAGAACCAGCTGTTAACTTTCTGAGCAGTTTGGCAAACTGGTTGTTGGAAGAAATCATTAGGGCAGAAAACCGGTTGTTAAATTACTTGAATCCCACCACTGGATCAATCCTTAGTAAAACTTTTGAAATGGATCTTATCAGTAGTCGGATTCAAATAAATTAACAACCGGTTCTCTACCCTAATGATTTCTACTAACAAACAGTTCACCAAACTGCTCAGAAAGTTAACAACTGGGTCTCCTGAAGTGATGCAAACCACTGGATCTTATTAAAGGTTCACTTGTTTTCAAAATGAGTGCAATATACTCCATTATTTGCAAACCTTTTCTCATCTAAAAGGAAGAAAATACAGAGACACAATTGAAAGGAATAAAAATATCAATTGCTAGGTTATGATATGACAAACCTATTGGTCATGAAAGGAGTTCTGGTGGCACTAGATATCCAGGTTATTACTTGCTAATTTGAGATTAGCCCTTATGGAAGTTGTTTAACTCTCTTCTTGCTCCCATTTACTTTGACAATTGTTCCTTTGTGACACTATAATGCCACAAAATAAATCATTTGACAAATTATAACCTCATAGAAGAGCTTCAAATTATTTTATAACATATTTATAACTTGTTCTTATTGAATTTAAATCCCTTTATCCTTCTATCCCTTTGATTATTCACCTACATTTTCACAACTTTCATTTACTTGGCAGAACTTATATTTCGATTTCTGTTTTTTGCACCACTTCATATCTGGTTTGCTTGATGTTTCATTTATTTCTCTTTTATAAAATTGCCCATTTCATGAATATTTTAAAATAATAGATAAATAAAATTGGTAGGTATATTTAGATAATCAATGCTCACTGTTGGTCCAACCAGCAATTCATATCCAATCATCTCAATCATAATTATCATCTATTTGAATATATTCAGTGGAAAGTTGTCTGACATCTCTCTGAATAATTGATTCTATTGTTGAACTACTCTTACTATTAGTAGGTTTTCCACCCTCTCTTCCCCAACATTCAATTTAAATATTCTTCCATAATTGCCTTTACAGTGTCTCTAGTCAAGGGTTATATTTCTAGATTTTTATATTTTCAAAAGATAGGCAGATTAATGGATGGTTTTATATTAAAAGATGACCTTAAAGTTAATGTAGAAATAATTCTAATAATATTAGAATTTTTACCTCAATTTTTACAATTTTAATGAAGGATTATTGGATTGCTCAACAGCTATGAGCTAGAGTAAAAACACTTCCTTATGTATGATAGTCCTTCTCAAAATGATATTCTGAACAACGGCTTATTTTCTTGTGCCAATATTCTATTTCAAATATTAGAACTTGGCAGTCATCTGGTCTCAGATTTCAACCACATGTATTTCAAAAAAAACAAAAATCCTTATATGGCGCTTCAGTCACATATCTTTAAAAACAGAGCTTGTGCGTCATTTTTAGAGTTAATTGAAACCAGGGAATGCAAAAAACCCTGAATTTTTCTTCCAAGATCTTTCAACTTCATTTGATCCCAAAAACAATGAAGGCAACAGAATGGAAACCTCATGTATTAAACGACATTGGCAGTATACAGACTTTACTTATTACAATTTTTACAAATACAATAGCTGATCCATAGAACCATATTCCTTCTTGCCGCAACATACTCAATTCTTTAAAAAGAACATTGTTTCTAACATAAACAATTTGACTTTTTCAAAAATATGTTGTAACTAAACTCAAGAGACAAAATGTGAAAATGTACTTTGTCCCCCAAAGAAATGTGTGAAAATGACAAATCTTCAAAAAAGTTTAAGAAGATTGTAATTATAGTGAGAATTAAGCAAGAATTTATAACGATCAGGCCCTTTATTGAAATCATATAGAGAAAGAACAAAATGAGTCAATGCTAAATTTATAAAATATGTAATACCTTAGAGAACTATTTACTATGTCATAAAAACTGAAGAGAGATGCCTGAATTTGAGGGGAAAATTGCTGGAAAGAAAAATACAATGAAACTTGTTTCATCAACTAGAATAGCAATGAAAGTGAAGTATATCCAGCTAAGAGAAAAAAAAAATTAAAAACAATTTAACAGGTCAGAAGTATTCTTCTTATAACTGATGTAACTAGAAAAAAATAAGGACCCTTGATTTTACATTGGGACTTGCAACATAGGTATGAAGAAAAATTGGGAAAATGACTTGCAAAAATATTGCAAGTCATTCTTAGTGATAATTACTAACTAGGCAGGAAAATAAAAACTGGAAAATTCTTGAAAAAATTGTGGAGAGAGAGAGTCAAAGTCAGAAAGCACCAAATGGACCCTGAACAACCTGCAGACTTCCCAAACAGTAATAAGATTAAAAACTAAGTAAAACAAAAACAAAATCACAATATAACTACCCAAACTCTGAAGCTCAGTGATGTACTCTCCCAGAGAGACAAAACAAGCTCTTGGACTCCAAAAGCCTATTGAAACAGCCAGCTCTTAATACATTTATAAAAATTTAAATGAGTGGATCCTTATGATATCATGGGATTCATTATTCCAGAATAAGGACCCTGAAATATTTGCATATGGCATTCCTTAAAAGTCATAGGGCAAAATAAGAAGAGTTAAGTACTGTTAGTTCTTGAGGTATGACAGGTCATTTAACAACCATTCAAAATAGACACCCAAAAGTTATATACAACCTTGTTTCAAAGTTATGAATTTTCAGAGCTTACTTGGTCATTCACTCTTATGATTGACCACAGAGATGCTGCAGCACATTCACATATTTATGTCCTCCAATCCTGCTGTGTCAGGTTCCCAAAAGCACTGGGCCTGCTTGTCCCCCACTGGATTCACCACAGTCCTCCACCCCTCACAATCCTTGTGAAAATCTGCAGAGATCAGGAAGTGGGGGAAGGGAAGGAGAGCAGGCCTCTCTTGCTGGGCCATGTGGGAAAATTTCACAAATGGCATCTTTTTTGTTGCAGCCACTCATGCAGCCTAGGAATGAAGCGGTTGAGCAGCGTTATCAGCAAAGAACCTGTCTTTGCAAAGAAACGTTTAATTCAGCTACAAAGCAGCCCTTTTCCCTCCATGGAGTGAAATCTCTGCTTTTTGAAATATGAGCCAACTCTGGGCAAAACAGCCCTTTTGCCTCCCTGCTGGCATACCTTTGCAGCCGAGCTAGCTAGGTTCATTGCTAGGCTGCACAGGTGTTTGGACTGAAAAATATGCCACTTGTGGAATTCATCTTGTAAATCAGGGGAAATCTTCACAAGGTAAGTGTGCAACTGTGAAGACTGGAGGAGGCCCAAGTGGCTGTGGATACTCCAAAGGGTTAGAAAGCAGAGCATGGGGTATCTCGGGATGGGGGAAGGCCATGGGAGGCTCATAATAGGTGGGCTTGTGCCTGCCTGAGGCACCCCCTGCACACTTAACAACCTGCACATTTTTTAAACAAACAGGGATGGGAAAGTTGTAATGAAGTGATTAATTTAATGCTTATCCTGACTTCCCATAGTAATTGGCAGACTCCATTACTGTCATAACGTAAAAATTACCTGTATTATGCTAAATACTTCACATTTATTTATTTATTTATTTATTTATTTATTTATTTATTTATTTATTT